>CM072511.1:99046263-99243763 GCA_036898135.1 Oncomelania hupensis | reverse complement strand
TTCAAATCTATGCATAGCAAATTCCACAAACATAATTTCAACAATAATATAAATACATCACGATGAAACAGAAGTATGTTCATTTACCTGTTCGACAATGTCAGGCCTGTGGCTACTTGATTGAATTCAAATATTCAACAAGCACTGTTTCCCTGTTCTATCAGTGGAGATATTTCTCTGCTCTAGTGTAACTGTGTACTGCTCAGAGCTTTCCACACAACTGACCTATACTTGGCTTTGACAGAATCAGCCAGAACTGGTCTTAACCACTCTACCTGTGTACCCAATGGCTGAAACAATCTAAATGGCTATAAAGTTCAAAACTCGATCGCAGTCTGCGATGATGTCACTAAACGGCTCGCGTCAGCTCGCAGTGTGTGTGTACACATCAGTTATACCTTAATCGTCTGCTATAGACTACAGTAACCTTCTAAGTTTTACTACTGCTAAACAAGCAAAAGCTCAAATAGTGCGGGGTAAACGGGTCTGATTGTTACAGTCAGCAAAGCATGTTTACATTTGTCGTATTTCAGTGCACAGGCTCTTGTATCTGGACTCGGGAGCGCGTATGCCTGTGACGCATCTCCCTTTGGTTATCTATAGATGCTTCACATGCATAGGCGCTCGCCTGTACAGATACAAGCGCCTGTGTTTCAGTGTTACTGAGGCATCTATTGCGTTTTTGTGTTTCATTACAGTATACTGGAAAATTTATTACCATGTTTGGACGGGGCTGTGTGGATTTGCGAGTCCTTGACACGTCCATACGCCAACATCCTTAACGAGTATAAGAATATACATGCTCGTATATGTGGTAAGTTGGGTATTTATTATATGCAATACTGTATGTATGTTATAAGCTATTTGTGACTTTTGTGACTTAGGTACGAGTCGGTTCCCTTCACTGAGTTTTCTCCGTGTACTCCGGTTTCCTCCATCTCTTCAGTAATGGTATTAGATGCTATCACGAAAGGCTTCTTAGACACTGCACTAAGACTTTTCGCCTTAAATAGTTCAGCATGCTGTAGCCTGTGTAAATTAAAGTCACTGCCTAGCAGACGTCACGCCCCCACGGACCCCATGCCTCTCTCTGGCTGGGTGACAAAGTTGCCTACCCCCTTTTTTTCTCTTTTGTCTTGTTTCTGTCTTATTGGTCCTTTCACCTATATTCTCTTCACCCGTAAATTCTCCCACTAAACTGCAGTTTTGACTTCCTCTCTTCTGCCTTACCGGACTTTTCCTGTCTTCTTTTTCCCCATCATTTCTTCTTTTTCTACCCTCCTTTTTCTCTGTGGCGTTCTCTTGGCCCCCTGCGTTTGCCGTGCAGGGCAACCCGTGTCGGGGGAAAATGGGATCCTGGAGGTTGAGGTCACTGAGGGACTGCGGTCCCTCACACTAACACACCTCTTTGGCCCGGACTTCTCCTAGACGGGAGGCTGGCGTGGCCCGCGTCAGTCAAGCGGCTGGTCGTGTATTGCCCTAGCTCTGCTAGAAGGCTGCGGCTCATGGGTCAAACTTGAACAAAACCGTAGTGGCAGTGCGGGATTGTCTGGGTGTATATCCCCTCTGTAGCCCTGGTGCGCTCCCTTGCTGGATTTTCCGCTTGGACGCATCCCCTTGTTGGACTCCGTGGTGGGTGGGGAGCAGGGGGATGAATTAACAAATAACTAACATGGCATCCACACAAAAAAACCGACTGCATGACGACGGACTGGACACGGACACGGACAGTGACATGGAGACGAGACAAAAAGCTTGTGCATCAGGCATGGAAGGGGTCTGGCCTCGTTTTTTGGTTGTAGAGGGGGCGGATCCGGCTATGCCATTAGGCAAGCTGCCTCCGTTCGCCATCCAGAAGGGTTTCCAATCCATCTGCACAATCGGGTTCAAAGATGTGAAAAAACTTAGACCTTGAGCCTACCTGGTGGAGTGCTCAACCAAAAGGGCATCGGATTGTCTTCTAAAGAGAATTTGACCGTATTTGTTGACAGACAAATCAAAGTTTCTGTGCATGGACGGTTGAATTCCTCCAAGAGAGTCATCCGATGTCAGGATTTGATCGACATGTTGGAATTGGAAATCCGAGATGAGCTCTCCAGCCAGGGGGTCACAGCAGTACAGCGGGTCTTCGTCACCAAAGGACCCCAACGTATCCCCACCAACACACTTTTTGTGACCTTCGCTATGGCCAAGTTGCCGGAGTCACTCAAGGTGGGGTACCTTAGGGTGAAGGTGACGCCGTTCGTACCGTCACCGTTGCGATGCTACCGTTGCCAAAGGTTTGGTCACGGTAGCAAAACCTGTAAAAGCAAAGAAATATGTCGTGATTGTGCAAAAGACAAACATGAAAATGAATGCAAAAATCCGATTTGCTGCGTGAATTGCGCCGGGAATCATTCTTCCAGCTCCAAAGATTGTCGTCAGTGGCAGTTAGAGCTGGAAATCCAAAAGGTGCGGGCCACTGAAAGTTGCTCCTTCGGAGATGCAAGAAAAAAAGTACTTGAAAGTAGGCCGGTTCTTAAAGAGAGGTCCTTTGCGTCTGTGTCCACATCTCATGTGGAACCTAGCGCACACCCGACAATGGACACTGCCATGAATAAAATGACGCAGATCTTGGAAACGTTGTGCAGATGGATGGATGCTCTAGAAAAAATGCTCACGTTGTTTGCTCACAAGGGGGGTTCTCCAGCCCCACCGATTACACTGGAGAACGTGCCGACGGGCACGTCCCCAACCGTCACCCACAACACGCAGACGGCCGTGACTAAAGCCATCACACCTGCTGCAAAGGAGGCTAAGCCTCAGGCAGCCGCACCAGCAACGACCGGTTTTAGCGACCGGGTAGTTGCTGAGGCGGCGAAGATTCTAGTTGCTCAGCAGAAGAGCGTCAGAGGAGGAGAGGGAAAGGTTGGAAGGGGTGAGGGGAGAGGGAAGCTATAAAGTGCGGTGCTGGGGAGAAGGGGAGGAAGTCGGCTGGCAGTTCGGGTTCCGGGGCTTTGACAAAAAATCAAAGGCCCGGACCCCTTTCTTCCAAGCCCCATCAGCCTCTCGAAACGGAGAACCGTTTCGGGGGGTTGATGGACCATGAAGAGATGGACGAGGGTCCGAAAGCTAAAGAGACGTAATTGTGCTCTTAGAGATGAAAATTTTAGCATTCTTTTACTTCATTTTTATGGCCATTTTACGATGGAATATCCGAGGGATAAGGGCAAATTATGAGGAGCTCTGCTGTCTGCTGACGGAGCATCAACCTGAGGTGTTAGCCATTCAGGAAACTCTCCTGTCAGAGAAACATCTTATAGATATTACTGGTTATTCGTCTCTAGATTATACATCTTCTAGAGGTGTTTCACTCTTTATTCATAGAAACGTCCCATTTAACCCAATTTCACTTAATACAAGTTTACCAGCAGTTGCAGCCAGAGTATCTCTTTTTAAATCCCTCACAGTTTGTTCTATATATTTGACCCCATCAATAAACGTAAATAAAAGTGAACTTGAGAATTTGATCCAACAGTTACCTACCCCTTTTTATTGTTGGGAGATTTTAATGGACGCTCTCCCCTGTGGGGTAGCGATCGTACCGATTCTCAGGGGAAAATAATTGAAGACATTTTAGACTCGTTGAACCTAGTAACTTTGAACGAGGGTGCTCCAACTTTTTCCTGTTCAAGAACCGCTTCTTTGTCCCACATTGATATATCGATCTGTGATCCCTCCTTACTTTTGGATTTTAAATGGACAGTTTTAGAAGATCTCCATGGCAGGTACCATTTTCCAGTTTTATTAAAACATGATTCAGACAACCTTGAGCAAACTCATGGCAGGTGGAAACTGAAACAAGCTAACTGAGAGTCTGTTTTCTAACCTGTCTGAGGTTCAGTTACGTGCTAAGGAACAGGAATTTTCGAATTCCATAGATCCAATACAGCTCTACACTGAAATAGTTATAAACAGTGCTAAGGAGTCCATCCCGCAAACTTCATTAAAAAAAACCTGGTTTGATGATGAATGTAAAAAACTTCAGCAAGCCCGTAAAAACGCTTTAAGAATGATGTATCTGCATCCAAGTTCTGAAAATAAACAGAACCACCAACATTTGCGGGCCCAATGCTGACAGCTCTTCAAAAGTAAGAGAAGAGAATCGTGGAGAGGTTTCTGCTCCACGCTAAATTCGAAAGCGAAACTGTCGAAGGTTTGGAAAGTGGTCCGCAAACTCAAAAATAAAAGTAACAAACAGGTCAGCCCATGCCTTACTGTGCAGGGGGACGTAATCGGAGATAAAAAACTAGTAGCTGATGTTTTGGCCTCTTCTTTTGCTGCAAATTCTTCTTCTGAAAATTATTCCGTCTCTTTTCAAATTAAAGCACGTAAAGAAAAATAACGGTTAAATTTTACCTCTGATAATTCTGAAGATTACAACATTTCGTTCTCATTAGTCGAGCTTGACGATGCAATTAACAAAAGTGCAGATTCAGCAGTTGGACCGGATGATGTACATTATCAATTTCTCAGACATTTAACAAGGTACTCACGGTCTCAACTGCTGGACATCTTCAATCAGATTTGGATCACTGGCACCTTTCCTCCCTCTTGGAGAAAGGCCATTATTGTACCCATTCCTAAACCTGGCAAAGACCATGCTAACCCAACAAACTATAGACCAATAGCCTTAACGTCTTGCTTATGTAAGACGCTGGAAAGAATGGTTTATTCCCGTTTACTGTGGTATCTGGAAACCAATAATATCTTATCCAACACTCAGTGTGGCTTTCGAAGTGGTCGAAGTACTGTTGACCACCTGGTGCGACTGGAAACTTTTATCCGTAACGCGTTCGTCCAGGGTGAACATGTCGTTGCCATCATGTTTGCTTTGGAAAAAGCCTATGATACCACATGGAAATATGGCATTCTTTCAGATTTACAAGAAATGGGTTTGAAGGGACATTTACCTCTGTTTATATCCAATTTTCTAACGGACAGAATTTTTCAGGTTAAGGTTGGGGAATCTTTGTCAGATACAAGGGAACAGGAGATGGGAGTGCCTCAGGGTAGCATCTTGTCTCCCTTGCTGTTTAATATTAAAATAAATAATATTGTTCGTTCCGTAAAACGTGGAATTGACAATTCTTTGTTTGTTGACGATTTTGCGTTAGTAGCCAAAGGTAAAACCTTGGCATCTGCAGAACGTCAGCTACAGTTATGTGTCAAGGTCGTTGAAGACTGGGTTTTACAAAATGGTTTTAAATTTTCTGAAGCAAAAACTGAATGTATTCACTTTTCGAAGCACCGGGGAATAATTCAAGACCCTAATATTACCCTCAATAAAACTCCAATAAAGGCGGTCCAACAAGTCAAATTTTTGGGTGTTATTTTTAATCAAAGGCTATCCTTCCTTCCTCATCTGAAAAATCTGAAAACTAAATGTCAACAGGCCTGCAATTTGCTCAAGGTTATCAGATCAGTGGTACAGACTGGGGTGCTGACAAGAAAACTGTATTTCTGTTATATCGTTCTTTAATTAGATCCAAGTTAGATTATGGTTGCATTGTTTATGGTTCTGCTAGAAAATCTTATCTTAAAATGTTAGATCCAGTTGCTCATCAGGCATTACGCATTGCTTTGGGTGCGTTTCGCACCTCTCCTTGTGAAAGCCTTTACGTGGAAGCTAACGAACCCCCGCTGGAGCTGAGACGTACAAAATTGTCACTGAATTACTATTTAAAATTAAAAAAATGATCCCACGAACCCCGTTTATGACTGTGTTTTCAACCCAGATTTTGTTCAGAAATTTGAAGCCAAACCTAACACAATACCTTCGTTTGGCATCAGAATGCAGACTCATTTGGAAAAAGCAGGCATCGATGTTGCTTCCATTAACGATGATGAGCTTCGGACTGAAGCTCCTCCATGGAAATTATGCACCCCAAACATTAATTGGCAATTGTCCGCTTTCCTCAAAAACAATACATCTGAAACCTTGTATAACCAACTTTATCTAGAACAGTGTGCCTTATACCCAGGATATGAAAAACATATTACAGACGGGTCAAAGAAAGGAGATTCAGTTGCTGCTGTGTCAGTCTCCGGGAAACACTTAGACCAGCCTTTGCAACAGCGTTTACCTGATTTTTGTTCTGTTTATACAGCTGAGCTCAAGGCAATTCATCTAGCTCTGAAACAAGTTTATCAATCCAAAAGAACCTCGTTTTTAATCATGTCCGATTCACTGTCAGCACTCCAGGCTCTTTCCACGAGAAAGATATCACACCCTTTCCTGGCAGAGATCCATGACCTCCATACACAACTTGTTTCTGAGGGTAAAAAGATAGTTTTCATGTGGGTCCCTGGTCACATGGGCATCCGCGGCAATATTGCAGTGGACAAAGCGGCTAAAGATGCTCTGCATCTCGATTTCCCTCCAGAGATTTTCCAGTGTGTGCCCTATTCTGACCTACGTTGTATGACTGGATCTTATTGTAAACTACTGTGGCAGACTGACTGGTCTAACCATATCAACAACAAATTATTTCAAATTCTTCCCGATTTGTCAGATTCTTTGCCTAACTTTGCATCCACTCTCAAAGAAGAAACAGTGTTATCTCGCCTTCATATTGGGCATACTTATGTCACCCACAGTTTTCTTTTAAAAGGAGAAGAACCACCATGGTGCTTTGCATGTGATCAATCCTTTTCCGTTCGCCATTTAATGTCTGAGTGTGCTGATCTGATAGAGGTCAAGAGAAACATATTTTGGTTCAATACCTTTCAAAGAGATTTTTAAAGTATGTAATGGTCAACATCTGTTTCAATTTTTACAAGATGTTGGTTTGTTTTATCGCATATAAATCATATCGACGTGTTTTGTTTCGTTTGGATTTTATTGATTGGACTGAATTTAGTGATTTGATTGAAGAAAGAGAACATATTTTTAATACATCAGTTTTAAAGAAGACTTTTAAAGAGGTGCCATGTGAAAGTTTGTTTGAGTATTTAAGTGTAACAGGCTTGTTTTTTAAGATTTGAAACATTTTATAATATTTTAAGATAACTTCTCTCTGGTCCTGATTTGGCTCGGAAGAGTCCGCTGGACCTAAAGCAATACTCTTGTATTGTATTGTAGCAGACGACACAAGTCAGGGCTGTGCTAAGCATGTGTAAACTAACTCTCGCTAGGATACCCAAGCAGCCACACAACAATGGGCCCTCATCGGGCCAGTGGTGGCAAGGTGTGGTGGCCCACTGCTGGCGAAGTGCTGGCAAAATGAGCGTGAACGGCGGCCCGACCGTTGGCCCGACCATCGGCTGCCCATCGGCATTTCATCGGCCCAGCTCCGGCAGCTGATGGCTGCCGACAAAATGCCAGCACATTCCCCTCATTTGCCATTAGTTAGCCGATGATGGCCCATCACACTGATGCATCGGCCCCTCACTTCCCAACGTTTCACCATCGGCCCACCATCGGCAACTGATGGCTGCCAACAAAATGCCAGCCCATTGCCTACAGCCGAAGCTAGATGACCCCCACCCCTCTCCCCATGTTGCGTGTGTGTGGGTGAACATATTTATGCATGCAATGTGTCTATCTTACTATTTCAGAGCACAAACAAAAGCAATTAAGATTAAATGCAATTGATTTATTAAATCTCATAGAAAGGCATATCAAGAATAAATAACATATTATTAGACCACAATATATCCGACACAATACTGAGAACAACCTTAAAAGCATCAGTTATTTTTATTCATTGTTTATATGGTCTAGCGGACTACGACGAGCTGAATTAGGACCACTCACTAAATAGGTAATCTATCACAACATTACATTATTGTTGCTGTAGGTCCATCGGACTCTTTTGAGCCAAATCAGGACCGGACAACCCCCAATCCGCATAAAAGATCTGCCGAAACAACCCTAGTGGGAAAACTGAATGCCCTCCACCAGCCAGTCACTTTACAATAAAGACATCCCACGCAGGGGACGCTGAGGCTGCACTCTAATTTATCGAACCCCCGTTTACAAAAACAAAATAGAATACAAACATCATTATAAATTATCAACAAAACATATACATATAAAATGCCTACATTGCTAAATAATAACATCATAGGAGGCCCTAGTGACCACCTGGCAGAAAGCGTCCAATATTCCCAAGCTGATCCAACAGACCTCATACACAAAAGGAGTCTTGTCCCGGAAGAGTTTTAAAGAAAAAAGGTAGGTGACTGGCCTAGCGAAGAAGAAGATAGTATAGCAGATTGATAGAACAGAGCATTACTGAGAAAGAGCAAATGAGAAAGACAGCGACAGTGGGAATTTAAAGCACTAAAAATCCAGAAAGTGGGGATACTATTTATACTGAAACCCCCGGCATCCCAACGGGGGTATCTATCACAACAAAATCAAAAACATGTTTAGGATCTGCAAACACACCCATACAAAATTAAAATTTTACGATATAAGCAATGCTGAGGGTGTCAGACTTCCCACCTAATTTATCCTCCTCAGATGACAAAAATGCGTTAAAGATATACAACACATATTCTAAGACTTCAAATACATACATAAAAAAGCCGAATCGAAAAATAACAGAGACCCAAAGATCATCCCAGTACAATGTCACCTTTTATAGCCACCAGTCTGGCATGTTAACCACAATATCATAAAATTGCAGAGAAAAACAGAACAGGGAATGGTGGTAAAAATACAGGTGAAGGACACATTGAAAGGGTGAATACTGTAGACAACAGAAAAGGCAGAAATTCAAAGATAGAAAAGGGGAAATTGTAAGTGGTAAACTTCCAGAAACTGGGGAAACTAAACGGAAGGATCCCCCTAGTGGGTGAAGAGGAGGGACCTTCATTTAGCATCCTCAGATGACAAACACTATTAAGAAACATAACTGATGAGAAATACTCGCCCAAATAAAAAAAAATCTGGATCGGCAAATTCAAATGTTTTACAACATATAAGAGATCCAAAGATCATCCCAGTACGTACAGTTTTACTACCTAATCACCACATACTGGCAGGATAAACAAGAATATCATAAAAATGCAGAGGAGAAATATTAAAAAAGAGGTAAAAGGAAAAAAATACACAAAGAAAGACTACATAAACTGTACACTTCCAGCATATATATAAAAAAACAGGGTAAACGTTTGACATTTAACATGCCCAAAACATTGGGAAGATTATGTAAAACTTGGGGGGAAAATATTCATGGCAGCGGTACTAACCAGTATATATACACACACTAATTATGTACAAAAACTTCAAGAGGTGAATAAACCATTACTGTATGTTTAAAATCAAAACTCACAGAAATGTATCAATAAAACAGTAACATTTGTCATAAATGTATAAAAATTATGAAAACATACTAGGTACAAGTTAACATACTTTAAACAGCAAACGGTAAGATTATAAACAGAATAAGATTATTAGACCTATAATACTTGGATAAAAAATTATATTAAAGCCAGGACTACAGAAATTTAAAGTAAGTCAACACAGGCAGTAAGTAAATCACTAAATGTAATAATCTTTTTAAAACTAGTAGAAAAGACCACATCTAGCCATAATTATTATGCACACACAAAAAAGATAAAAGCTAAATAGAGAAATTACAGAGAAACAATAATAGTCAACACTTGAATAAAATTGCATTAAATTGGAGATAGCATTACTTTTACTTAATCACCAAACTACTGCTAGACATCATGATTAGCAAACATCAGGAACACACTGTGGCATGTAACAAAGGCATCAAAAGTTGGGCAACATGCGCAGACTGAGTAAATTTAACACAGAGTAGAACACATAGATGTACTATTGTATTTATTGTGGGGAAAAAGTCCACAGTAAAAACATAATACTCGTGGAAAGACTAGAGACATTTGAAATAATTAAATACAACAATGTCTAACGCATGGACCAAAATAGTGCCTCTTTTATGGATAGCGGTCAAAATAATGGTAGTCTAGATGTCACAATGTATATAGAGAGAAAAACACTTTGGCACATAACAAATTTTAATTTTGTAAAGCTCGGGGGGAAAATATTCATGGCAGAGGTACTAACCAGAATAGATACACACACTAAAAACTTCAAGAGATGAATAAACCATTACTGTATGTTTAAAATCAAAACTTAAAGAAATTTATCAATAAAACAGTAAAAATTGTCATAAATGAATATAATTATGAAAACATACCAGGTATAAGTAAACGTACTTGAAACAGCAAATGGTAAGATTAAAAACAGAATAAGATCATTAGACCTGTAATACTTGGATAAAAAATAATATTAAAGCCAGGAATACAGAAATTTAAAGTAATTCAACACAGGCAGTAAGTAAATCACTAAATGTAATATTCTTTTTTAAAACTTGTAGAAAAGGCCACAACTAGCCATAAGTATAATGAACAAAAAAGATAAAAGCTAAATAAATAAATTTAAGAGCCAAGATAATAGTCAACACTTGAAAAGAAAATGAAAGCTAAAATTGCATTAAAAATAGAGATAGCATTAATTTTACAAGTAATCACCAAACTACTGCTAGACATCATGATAACAATGTGGCATGTAACATAGCCATGAAAAGTTGGGCAACCAGTGCAGACTGAGTAAATTCAACACAGAGTAGAACACATATATGTACTATTATACATATTGTGGGGAAAAAATCCACATTAAAACTATAATACTCATTTAAAATAGAAAAGTGTAAAATAATTAAACACAACAATGGCTAACGCGTGGACCCAAATGTGGCTACTTTTATGGATAGCGGTCAAAATAATGGTAGATGTCACAATGAATGTGCAAACGTAATCGAGAAAAACACTTTGGCACATAATAAATTTTAAATTAAAATTACTTGAACTGACTAACTTCACTAAGGCAATAGCGCAGGCAGCAAAATATTGCTAGAATGACTAGAAAACAATAATGAAAGGCAGTTTAGCAAAGAAAACATCAGCCAGCATACCAGTCTAATTAACAAAAAGCAACAACAACAACAAATGTATCAACTCTTAATAATATTAAACAAAATACACTCAACACAAAGATCATATATTAATTTTTTTTTTATAATGATGCATTTCTTTATAGACAATATTCATGTACACATACAAGCATACATATACATTCATACACACATACATATCATTCTCTTTCCCTAGCAAGCTTCTCCAACATCCTCCGCTTTGTTCCACCATCACAATCTGCTGCATTTCGCAGCCAGTCCTGCAGAGCCTTCTTAATTTGACAGTTTGTCGCATCTTTTGTTGGACGATTCTGTCTAACAGCACCTGGAGTTTAAGAAGCAATAAACACAATTTAGGTCAACATGTATTTGCTTAAAATAACAGATCTTGTGTCTGCCACTATATGAATGTACACAACGAGAACGTACCTCTGTAACATTATGTAAATTATTCATCAAATATTTTATTCCATATATTATGCCTGTATTCCGGTCCTGATTTGGCTCGGAAGAGTCCGCTGGACCTAAAGCAACAATCAATCAATCAATCAATGCCTGTATTTACTTTATTTTCAATCTACTGTAAAGTTTAAAAATTGATTGTGAATCTACACAACTATAACATTCTAAAACTAATACTATAACATTCAAATGCTGTTAAATGCTCCACCTGTCAAGTTGTTTGGCCCCATGAAAATCAGTTAATGTGCACCTGTACAGACAGGTATTTCCTCTTACAGCTGAATGAACATAACCCAACTTGTACAGTTATATGCATTTAGATTGTTTGATGGCATAAGGCTCCCCTGAAAGCACTGATTATCTATCTAACCCATTTACACAAATCAAAAGACTAATAACTAAAATAAGCATAAGAAGTTTAAAAAGTACTCACTGTAAATTACGCTTTTCAGCCGTAGCGACGAGAATCCCACCTTGCCTCCAACGCCTGTCCAGTTAGTACGTTTCGCCAGGTCGCTTCCAAGCACAGCTTTCATAGTATTGTTTCAAATTTCTTTTATTGTTGATCCTCCAATGATGCTAAGGTACTTGAGCTAGTGGAAAAAACAATGTAAAATGTATAACTTATATGATGCAATCTCCGCCATCTTGCACAATAATCTGACTTCTAAACCACAATACATATATGTTTCAGTGAAATTCTCAGAATGGCACCAAGAGTAATTTCTTTTAAATATGGTATTGTAACAACACAAACTGCTTTTTCTCATTTTTTATTCCGTTTTCCTGTAAATTTACTGCAGCAATGTGCACCTGGATTTAAGTTGAGGAACTATGCAATATTAATAAATAATATTATTAGTTTTTATACTCACATGTAACATGTAAGCAGCATTAATCGTGCCGTTTTAATCGTACAATCACTCATATCTTACAGAATTACAGCTGGGGTTCCCTTAAATATGTTTGAGCAGTATTAAAATTGATGTTAGTTTTAGTTACAATAAAATATTCCATTTTCACTAGGTTATACATGAAAAGTAAAACTAATCTTCAACAAACTCCTCTTCTTTAATACACATCATTACTTACGCATGTGACTTGGCCTCTGTCGACTATCAGCAGTGCGTGACTTGGAAAGATGAGGACTATACTGCAGGTTATTCCCATCTGCAAATCAAAAAAATAATAGTAACATCCACACTCAGGACAAACATTCTGCCTACAAATCAATGTATGTCCGAAGTATTTGAATATGTCCAGCAAGAAAAAAAATAAATAAGCCTGTTTCTGATAATCCAGCGAACCTTTTTTTGTCCTGCACACCCTCTTAACCATATTGTGACATGCAGACCCTTTCAAATTATAGTTAACAACAAACAAAAAACACCCTAGGCCCAATTACTCTATAAATTGTGTTTACCAAGTGATTTCTGAGCAGAACACAATAACATAATTTTACACTTAACAACAGTATAGGTTACTAATATTTAGCAATGACAACTATGTACAGATACATTTTAAAATGTGCAAAATGATGCAAACTGTAACTAATAATAATAAGGCTGACTTATATAGTGCAGATTTCCTGCCTATGATCAGGCGCACTGCACTGTACATTAAAACCATTTAAAAACATTATTTAAAAGACACTAATAAATGCCAAATATACTTAATTACAATCAGCAAAACTAAATAAAAATGACCCATGCACCTACTACATTAAAGGTACTATCTACGCGTGCGCTTTATATTAAAACCATTTGAAAACAGTGATTAAAAGACACTAAAAATTAATACATACCAAAGATACATAATTACAATCAGGAAACCAAACTAAATACAAATTACAAGACCATGCATGGAAAATCACATAATACATATTAACAAACGTTACCTCTGTAACTGTAAGGACTGGTGCCTGAGAACTGCAGTGGCCATGCCGAGCTATTTGTTGCAACAGGACTAGGTGAAGTAGGGGGTGGTGGCGGAACTGGCAAAGCATTCTTGCGAGCAGTGGGTGTGGATGACACTGGCAATGCGGAGGTACATTGCCCTGTTTTTTTACCTAACACAAGAAAGCAGATATAGACTGAACGATTGATTTCACACCAAATAACAAGCCTTCAAAGCAATGCGAACAAAGTTTCAAGCATATACATTTTTAATGCAGTCTCGCCATAATTAAACAAAAAGAGCTAAACATTTTTGCCATAGTAACCAGTGTGTCCCTTTGTCTGCTAAACAAAAGATCTGGCTGGCGTGTCACAAATGAAACAACTGATGAAGACATTGCATGAATGGTTCAGGAACTTCTTGAACTGTCAATAACTCAGCATGCAACTTTATCATCTCGTTGATAAAGTCATCAAAGTACTGTGCAACATCTGTTGGCTTCTGACTTCCACAATATAAACCAATAACAAATGGACGACTAACAACAGGTGAAACAATTTTGCCTAAAATTGGCCACATCTGATTTACAGAGAGAGCTCTTGAATAATGGCAGGCCATCAATGTTAATTTGAATGAAAACATCATATGTAGCAAAGTGTTGTGATGTTTGTGATAAGATTGCTTTCAATGTACTGGATATACCAAAATGAAAGTATGATCCATCTGCCATTTGTTTGATTTCATAATGCATTGAAGTGTTAAGAAGAGTTCTGGGATCATTAGGCAAGTCTGGGTGTGTTTGATGCAAAATCTTCAAAAGCCCCGATAAAGAAGAGTGAGTAATATTGTTTTGAGTAGCCCAGTCTGAAAGTTCTCTTTGTAATTTGGAGTCTGACTCAGTGACTGTTTTCATGATTTTGTGCTTCCCCTTCAGAAACGTTTTCTTCACAATCCGAATCAGCCTCTCTCATGAGAACAGGCTACTGAACTAGAGAATTTTTCAAACTCTTCAATATTATTGTCAATGTCTGTGTTACTACTGTTAGCATTGCATGCTAGATGATTTGTGGCCCCATCAAAATGATTTATTTTAAGCCTGACTTTTCAGTTTGATTTCCGCACCCATGTGGTACAATACATTAATATTATACAATCTTCAGCATTGGACTGCTGAAAAGCATAAATATGTTCTTGAACTCTTTTCTTTCTTCTTCTTAACTTTGTCCAATACGAAGGGTGGTTGGTTTTGTCCGCCATAACTGGTGTTCACGTTAGTCTAATTCCATTGAAAAAAAAACATTGAGGGGAGCTAGGCCTACCTATACATTGTGACTAAGTAATCGGTACAAGAAATAAACGGTATTCACAATGAAACTTATCGGAACTGAGGCGGACGATTCACAAATTTCTCTAGACTGTACACAGGCGGCGGAAGCGGGGGGGGGGGGCAAGGGGGGCACTGGCCCCCTCCAGAAAAATATTGGGGGGGGGGGGGGGGGGTAAAAACCTATACATTTGCCCCCCCAATATTCAGCCCCTCAAAAAACATTATTTGGAGGTTCAAACCAATATTTCCCCCCTTTCTCTGGACTGATGCAAGTAACAATATCTGTGCTGAGACCATTTTCAAAGCACTGAAGGACTGCTTGATCAGATTTGACTTGCCAGTGCAAAACTGTAGGGACCAGGCCTACGACGGGGCGAGTAATTTTCAGGGTCACGTGTCAGGAGTTGCAAAAAGATTCAAAGATGAGATCCTTGTTGTGACTGAAGAGTTGGCGACAGTTCTTCAAAGAAAAACGACTTGTGATGACGCAGTAAACGCTGCTGACATTTGTCTGAGAACACTGGAAAGCATGCGGCATGAAGATTGTTATGAGACATTTTTTGCTGACATCACAACGAAAGCTGCAAATTTGTGTGATGAGCCCTGCGTTCCTACACAGAAGCAGCCTCAACGAAGACTGGACGATGGCTCACAGGGTCACAGCTACTCTTGACCATCTGCTTACTACAGACAGCAATACTGTGAGGCCATTGACAACACCAAAGAACATTTAAAGAGCCGGTTTGATCAAATAGCTCTCGACTTACCAAGGAAAATTTAAGTTCTTTTAAGTGATGGAGCAGCAGGGAAGAGACCAAAAATTCCTCACGAAATCAAAGATACATATTCCGCTGACATCGACTTGGACAGACTCAAAACTCAGCAAGAATCCTCCCACATGCACCGGGTGACACCAGGAAGGCGGCTAACTCTAGGATCACCATCTTCCAAGCACTGCCGGATGAACTGAAAGCTTCTGACACTGTGCGACGGATGCTGAGTGAAGTGGATAAACTTCTCAGAGTGTACTTCACCATCCCAACCACAACTGTAAAGGCTGAAGGCAGTTTTTCAGCCCTAAAGCGGGTAAAAACATACCTTCGGGCAACGATGACGCAGGAGCGTCTAAATAAATGTCTTATAATGCATGCGTTCAAAGACAAAGTAGATCAACTAGACCTAGCGCAAACTGCTTACGAATTTATCAATACAAATGAACGCCGTCAGGCATACTTTGAAACATTAACGGTGTAATTTCCCATGCCAAATGACATGCATGACTGCTGTTTTTGTTACTGTGATGGATCAACATTGCCAGGTCAGTTTCTCTCCCTTTCTCTCTACCCTCCCCCCCCCTCTCTCTCTCTCTCTTATATGCACAGTCGTAGAAATATATTATATATCTTTTTTTTTCTCTCTCACATAGTGTCTATGAAAATAGTTCAAATTATTTGGAGTAAATGTCCAGGGCCGGACCCAGAGGAGGGAGGGGAGATACCTGGGTTCTGGAACCCCTCTTCCAAATTAAAAAAAATTGAATTTTTTTTAAATGCAAAGAGTTTCAATTTTTTTTTCAAAATTGTTTTTAAAACATTGCAGTTTTTAGTCACTTTTGGTCCAACGTACAAAGAGTTATTTATAGTCAATTCAACAGAAATCCATTTCAAGGGATCCGTTGAAACGTCCAAAGCGTTTTCCAGTTGAAACGACCAAGTAACCCAACCGCTAAGCCTAAATTAGTAAATGCAGCCATATTTTCTTGTTCTGGCCGCAAGCCTCTTCCAGCACCTTCACCTTGATACTGCCCTAATCCACCAAAAACGACTTTTAAAAATATTAATTAAGATGTTAAGTTGATAATTATGACAATTCGTTGTAACGAACATCCATTGAAACGACCATCGCTGAATCGTTCAAAAACATCGTTGAAATGGAAACCCTTGACAGTGAAGCTGCAGAAAAGGACAAAAGATGTTGTCGATGCCTACAGGGAAATCAAAGAGGACAGTAACTGCATGTCTTCTATTAGAAGAGATGTCGACACAGTGCTCGTTGCCTGGTTTGGTGAAGTCAGCAAAATGGCAATCGTCAAGCATCCCGACAGACTCTCCGTGACAACCAACCTGCGGCCACTCCAGAAGAATATTTCAAGATTAGCAATGCCATTCCTTTCTTGGAACACCTGTCAACCGAATTGGACTCGAGGTTCAAAAATGCTGGCCTAGAAGTTGATGGTTCCTGTCTGGTGCCAAGCACTTTAATAGACAACAAGGATGGTTTCATGCAGGTTCCAGAAGGGGTAAAGACACTGGCAATGTTGTGGGAGTCTGACCAAGCAGACAACGCTACCCTTGATGCAGAATACCAACGGTGGGTTTGCAAATGGCGAAGTG
The DNA here is from genome assembly GCA_036898135.1 of Oncomelania hupensis. NCBI lineage: Eukaryota > Metazoa > Mollusca > Gastropoda > Littorinimorpha > Pomatiopsidae > Oncomelania > Oncomelania hupensis. Next base: position 99,226,691 of record CM072511.1, on the reverse strand, counting down.
CTGCTGAGAATGCGACAGCTATCATCCCATCCACGGCATGAGAAGCACTGAAACATTGTGACAGGGATTTTTATCCCAACCTGTTCATTATGCTAAAGATACTTTGCACCCTGCCTGTCACTACTGCCGAGTGTGAGCGTTCAAACAGTCAGTTGCGCAACCTGAAAAACTACCTGCGCTCTACAATGGGGCAACAGAGGCTCAATGGACTTGCTTTACTGAAAGTGCACAGGGATGTTGATATTGACTTCAAAGAGGCAGTGAACTGTTTTGCCAGAAGATACAATTCACAAATGGTACTAATGCCGAGGAACCTAGTGCAGCAAGACTGAATTAAATGAAAGCAGGGCGGTGATGTTCATAAACTACAAGGTAAAGCTTTATACCTTTAACGATCAACAAAAAGTAGTGAATAATAATAGTATACAAAACATCTCTGCTGATAAATAAATGTGTGTGTGTGTTGCTGTTTTTTTAACAGAGGGGCAGAGGATAATTTTTGTACCCCAGAGTTTGCCAGTTCAATTGTTCAAAAAGCTCAAAGTCCCAGACCATCACAAATGGCTTTTTCAAGGTTCAGATTGCACCAGATTGCACCATTTTGCATCCTTAAAAAAAAAAATTTCCGGGGGGGGCATGCCCCCGGACCCCCCTATAGGGCTCGGCGCTTCGCGCCTTCGCTACATTTTTAACCTCCCCCTCGACTTTTCCAAGGTCCGGCCCTGATGTCAGTGAATAAAATGTGTGTGTGCCCCCCCAATCCTGAGGAGCTTCCGCCGCCTGTGCTGTATAGAGACAGAAATAGAGTGCACTGTAACAGTCTTCTCTACAAACCACAAACTGACTCGCTATTCAAACTCAGTGACAAAACTACATCATGTAGCCTACATGTACGGCTCACAGAGTCACACGCAGTACCCACAAAAGACAAGCAAGATAACAAAATTCTAAAACAATTAAGAAATGTTTCTGATCTAACACACATCTAGACAGGCCTTCAGGCAAGATCATTAAATTATAAAACATAAAAATTCTCACTTATCTGTTCAACAAGCAACACCTTTCAGAAAATGGCCGCTCACTGTGGTCTCATGGATGCATCTCTAGGCATGCGCAGAAACTGAGGCATTAGGCCTATACGCGAGCGCTAATTGGCGCCGGCCGTGTCTTATTCGACAACGGGCTGTATCACGGCCGATGAAGTTAACTGGCAGCGTTTGCAGCCACAAAGGGCGCTGTCGATCCTGCATCGAAACTAAGACGGCAATTGCCGTACGCATGATGCCGATGATGGGCCGTCGTAGACGGGTTACTTGGGATAGGCAGTGACCTCATCCTGCTGACGTATAGCCACCACCCCCCGCTAGGAGGCGCTCAGACCTCACGAGATTTTCGCGGGCTTTTGGCTGACCACACGGTTATGTGGTCATTCTCTGTCTAAATCTCACACGAGAAGGAGCAACGCTCTGAAAGATCTTTCTAGCAGAAAGACTAAGCAGGTGACAGGTGAAATTCATTCATCGCAGTATAGCCACAGCCTGACATTGTCAAGAAGGTAAATGATCAATCTTTTGTTTCATCGCGATTATTGATATTATTGTTGGATTATGTTTGTGAAGTCTTGCCACGTTTTATCATTGTGAATATTAGTAAAACTTTGCTTGACCACATGGCTGACACAGGCAACCGATTTCAGCATCATGAGCTATCCCCTACGGACCCACTGTTGTCTCTCCTATTTGTACTATTGCAGACCAGTGGCGGTACCATAGAATGTGTATATTGTTAATTACTTCTCCATGTGTTTAGTTTAGCCACGATGCATGTATATATCTATATATATATATATATATATATATATATATATATACATGCATCGTGGCATATATATATATATATATATATATATATATATATATATATATATATATATATATATATATATAGGGATTATGTTGGAGATTCCAGTGGACCACGAACTTAAAAGAATGTTCGTCCCTTGTTCGTATAAGTAGAGCTATCACTGAGGGCTGTTTCTGCCATCATTGAGATGCTTTGCACACCCTTAGTAAATAAGGTGTTGCTGAAACTCGTCTTATGTTTTGCAGACGAGCAGGCTTGTTGGTCCAATGCAGGCAATAGACCACTAAGAGTTAACCCTAACATTCGGCCTGCAGGGGAACGTCGAGCACTGAGCTCCGATGACCCACTAGTCAACAACCACGGAGGACACACCATCACCAACTTCAACACATCAGCTAAGTGCTAGAAAAATAGCAGTAATACTGATCTAGAAGGACTGTGCGGTAGTGCACTCTCCTGGAAAACGCACATTTAGCAAACCAGAACAAATAGCCCAATGATGAGACAGTAGCAAATATCAAGAACAGTAGCAGCATAGACCCATCAAGGAGCGAACTATTCGAAGTGAATTTGGATAGTTAAGTTAAGAGAGTGTTTAGAGAATTATGTATAGAGTAGATGAAATAAATGTGTGATATTCACTGTTAACAAGTGGCTGGACTACCTATGTTTGATAGCTGTGTGAGAGCTAGTGTGTCAGTGAAGCTTTTACCATTTTCTTCCTATCTCTATAACACTATCAGCACACAGACCGGGCTAAACATATAAATGTATTAAGATTAGTCACAGGATGATTACACTAGCCGAACCCCGCAGACAAGGACGAGTAGTTAATAGCATTCCATTGTGCAGAGCTTAGTAACAATAGACCCACCGTCACAGATGCAGTCTGTCTAAAAATTCACAAATAAAATTCGGTTTCCATTGCCTCTTTTAATGGCAACTTGCCTGTACACCACATGTTTGAGTTAAACATGTTTCTTTGTTGTGTATGTAAGTGTGTCTGTAAGATGAAAGCATGTATGCTGCTACAGATTGCCGCGTTTTCAATCTGATTTAGAAAAAAAGGTGCGTATAGCATCCAATAATCAGTACGCGTAACCATTCCATCTCACGGACTTTAAAGATCCTGGCCCTCACGACCTAGATGGGTGAGTGCCAGATACACAAACTACACCCGACAAGCACTAGACGTCTTTTTTCCTATTCCCGGCGCGGCCGCCCACGATAGTGCTACGTTGTCTGGGGCGTTAGACGATGCGCTTAAGGCAGCAAGTGGTCGCCTCGTGCGGCTTGAATTATCGGCCAGCGCTCTTGATCTGGAAAAGCGCTATGTTAGAACGATAAATAAATAAATACACAAGAGTGGCTGATCCTGCTGAGGCTAGAATCAGCTGACAATGATGAGACCTGACATAGGACTGTGCGGCATAGACATCTAATGTAACGACGCGAGCCAGTCAGTGCGCACTCCTCTTTCTTTCTTCAAAACGATAATAAAGTTGTCTTATCTTGTATCTTTCACTTATAACGAGAGAAAAAGAAGTAAAATGCGAATATGTAACGACGTGAGCCAGTCAGTGCGCATTCCTCCTACTTTCTTCAAAACAATAATAAAGTTGTCTTATCGTGTATCTTTCACTTCTAACGAGAGAAAAAGAAGCAAAATGCGAATATGTAACGACGTGAGCCAGTCAGTGCGCACTCCTCCTTCTTTCTTCAAAACAATAATAAAGTTGTCTTATCTTGTATCTTTTACTTCTAACGAGAAAAAACAGAAGCAAACTGCGAATATGTAACGACGTGAGCCAATCAGTGCGGACTCCTCTTTCTTTCTTCAAAACGATAATAAAGTTGTCTGATCTTGTATCTTTCACTTCTAACGAGAGAAAAAGAAGGAAACTGCGAATATGTAACGGTGGGAAACTCTTAAAACGATCTGTAGGGTAAATTGTATTTTTCAAACACTACAAAATTTAAGATAGCATAAGACCCAATTGTAACGGGGGGGTTTATTGTTGCTGGGCTCTGCACAATGGAATGCTGTAACCCTCACGTCTATTCTATGGGAACCGCTAGTGAGTCACCCTGTGAATTACTTTAATAAATTTATTTGTTACGCTCGGTCTGTGTTAAGGCTGGGGTACAGAGATAGATAGAAAAATTGTAAAAGATCACTGTCACACTAGCTTTCACACGGCTATGAATCATATGTGGTCCAGCCACTTGATAACAGTCAAAATACACATTTATTTCTTTTGCTCTATACACGATCTTCGAAGTACGAATCTAGCTTAAAAGTTCACTTGTCAATGCGAATGGTTCGCTCGCTGATAGTCTAGGCAGCTATTATTTCTTCTTAGGGCACTGGCTACTAGCGTTCATGAAGAGTGGACTACTATGGTCCTTTTGATACAGTTTTAGTGCACTGTTTCCTGGGCACTTAACTGAATTGTTGCGTGGGTGAGGTGCTGCGTTGAGGTAGCTTCTGGTACATGCTGGGTCGTCATGTAGTCTTTGACTTTTGGTACGACGTTTGGGGCTATCTGCGCACGATGCTGTAGATGCCTCTGCAGCCAACTCGAATCGTAGATTAGGTTCTGCTCTTCTGTTGAGTTGGGCTCACGATATCCTGCCTGATCGTCTGTAACATATGAGACAAAATTCTACACAACCCTGAATTATAGGTCTGTGCAGAGCATCTCACTGAAAGCCAAAGTAGCCCTCAGTGATAGCTCCACATCTCTATACATAAGCGACGAACATTCTGCTAGGTCCGTGGTCCACTGGAATCTCCACTCTAATTTCCTATACATACATAAATATAACTCGTGGCTAACTATACACATAAAGAATTAATACTATTATAAACATTCACTAGTATAGCCACTGGTCTGCAAGCATACATTTAGGTTAAACAATAGTGGTTCCGTCAGGTATACAACATGGCGTCAAAACCGGTCGTGCTTGTCACGTGTTCGGCTTCTCCCGTGGTAAGGCAAAGTCGGACTAACAAGTCAAATCTACGCATAGCAAATTCCACAACATAATTTCAACAATAATATAATTACATTATGATGAAACAGAAGTATTTTCAACAAGCACTGCTTCCCTGTTCTATCAGTGGAGGTATTTCTCTGCTCTAGTGTAACTGTGTACTGCTCAGAGCTTTCCACACAACTGACCTATACTTGGCTTGGACTGAATCAGCCAGAACTGGTTCTAAGCACTCTACTTGTGTCCCGATTGGCTGAAACAATCTAAGTGGCTATAAAGTTCAAAACTCGATCGTAGGCCGTGATGATGTCACTAAACGGCTCACGTCAGCTCGCAGTGTGTGTTTACACATCAGTTATACCTTAATTGTCTACTATAGACTACAGTGACCTTCTAAGCTTTACTACTGCTAAACAAGCAAAAGCTCATATAGTGCGGGGTAAACGGGTCTGTTTGTGACACCAATACATGGTTAGAAAATAATGGATCTGGACAGCATTTAAAATATATACATAGTGCAAATAATCCAAATCGGCCCAGAATTTTTTTTTGGTAACGCAAAACAAGCTGAAAAAATAGAAAGAAAAGACTTCTGGGCATTTCCTATACCCAGCACATAACCAACGACGAAATCCGACAGACCGTCACACAAGCCATTGGACAACACGATGACCTGCTCACAGTGGTGAAAAAACGGAAACTCCGATGGTATGGCCACGTCACCAGATCATCAGGTCTTGCAAAGACCATCCTGCAAGGCACAATGCAAGGAGGTAGAAAAAGATGGAGACCGAAAAAGAGGTGGGAGGACAACATTCGAGAATGGACTAGCTGGTTTGACACTGAGCAAAACAATCAGGGTTGCTGAGGACAGGGAAAGATGGAGTACGCTGGTTAAACGATGATCTGTGGTGCCCCTACGACCTCCGAGTTATGGGATAGGATAGGATAGGATAATGCAAAACAAGTGTTTTGAACAGAAAAGTTACATTCGGAACGACGGAGTGACCGACTGACCAACGGAATGCCACTGAGTTGGCCATGAGTTGAAGTATCTTTTAAAAAAGAATCACCAAAAGCTGTTGAACCGTTTTTGAGATATAAAGGAAAACGCGTTTAAAGATAAGATTTGGCCCCAGTGACCTTGACCTTTGAGGTGGAGCAAATGCGATGGCATGGAAAGCTGGCCACTAAAACGTGCAATGTTTTATGAAGTGTAAACAAACAATCTCTTTCCAGTGCTTCTTAAAATATTGCGTGCAACTGTAAGACCGACCGACGGAAACATGGTTTGGATCGTTCTGATTGTGACGGTGGGTCTATTGTTGCTGGGTTCTGCATATTGGAATGCTATGACCCACTCATCTTTCGTCTGCGGGAACCGGCTAGTTTAATCACCCTATGACTAATCTGAATACATTTATATGTTTAGCCCGGTCTGTGTGCGGATAGGGTTATAGAGATAGGGAGAAACGTGTACAAGATTCACTGACACACTAGCTCTCGCACGGCTATGAAACATAGGTAGTCCAGCCACTTGTTAATAGTAAATATCACACATTTATTTCCTCTACTCTATATCTAATTCTAATCTCTACTTTAACTTAAATGTCCAACGTAATATAACTAAAATTAACTTAACAGTCCAAATTCACTACGAGTAGTTCGCCCCGTGATGGGTCTATGCTGCTACTGTTCTCGATATTTGCTACTGTCTCATCATTGGGCTATTTGTTCTGATTGGCCTAATGTTCGTTTTCCAGGAGAGTGGACTACCGGACAGTCCTTCTAGATCAGTGTGTGTGCACATTTTCTGTGGAATTTAGCTGAATCGTTGAGGTGTGGTGATGGTGTCTCCTCTTCTTGTTTGTTGACTATTGGGCTATCGGAGCTCAGTGCTCGATGCTCCACTGCAGGCCGAATGTTAGGGTTGACTCTCAGTGGTCTATCTCCTGCATCGGACCAACAAGCCTGCTCGTCTGCAAAACATAAGACGAGTTTTTGCAACGCCTTGTTTACAAAGGGTGTGCAGAGCGTCTCACTGATGGCAGAAACAGCCCTCAGTGGTTGCGTCCGCTTATACAAACAAGAGACGATCATTCTTCTAAGTCCGTGGCCCTCTGGAATCTCCAACATAAATCCTATGTAACCACTTGTGACTTTTGCATGTTTTCAACATTATGAAGTTTTATTTTAATTTGTTCATGGACCTATTACATTTATTAGTATACAACGTTATGAGGGATACACTTGGCAATAAGAATCACATTTCTAAAGTAATGTGCTTTTAATTTTATAAGTTTTATTGATACTGGAATATAATTAATGTAATTTGCTCAGATATTGCGTTCAAAGCGGATCGAGATTATCCATTCAGCATGCAATATTTCTGACCCATCAGAAGGCTGTTTTGGGAGCCAATCACAGTACGGATACCTACCTATTGCCGCAGTTATATAAAAGCGCAAGATTTTTTGATTTCATACAATTTCTTCATCAACCATGACAAAGACGCAAAATCTGACGTTGGAGGAACGTATTAGGGTGTCAGCAATGAAGGAGGAAGGACTTTCTTGTCATCAGATCGTCATAAAAGTCGGCTGCAGTCACAGAGCGGTTGTAAAGATTCTGCAGGATAAGCGCCAGACTGGTTCAGTGGTGGACCGGTCGTCCACGTGCTTCAACATTACGTGAAGACCGTGTACTTCGACGCATTTCGTTGACCAATCGCAGGTTGACCTCACCTCAGCTGCTGTGTGAGTGGTCAGATGATTGCCATATCAATATTAGCACTTGTACAGTTCGTCGCCGGTGTTTGCAGTTTGGTCTATGAGGCTGCAAGGCCCGCAACAAGCCCTTGGTTACTGATTTACAAAGGTGCAACCGAATTGAGTGGGCACGGAAGCATTCAACCTGGACCTGTGCAATGTGGGAAACAGTGCTTTTTAGCGACGAAAGCACATTCTGCCTGTTCGGAAACCAAGCCCCACTCTACGTAAGGAGATTTCCTGGAGAGGAGTTTAAACCCGAGTGTCGTAACCTCACAGTGAAGCATCCTCTCAAGGTCATGGTCTGGGGTTGCATGGCTGCCAGTGGCGTTGGACTTCTCCTCATCGTCGATGGAATGGTCAATGGGGCCAAGTACATCACCACACTCGACAAATGCATGCTGCCATCAGCTCAGCAACTGTTTCCAGATCAGTTCATTTTCCAGGCGCATTGCCCTACCATCGGTCGAAAATGGTGATCAACTGGAAGCGGATGCACAACATCGAGTCAATGGAATGGCCCGCCCAGTCTCCTGATCTCAATCCCATTGAGAATTTGTGGCACAAGGTGGCACTGGAGATATCAAAGAGACACCCAACATCAAAGCGTGAGTTGATTGAGTCGCTGATTGCAGCCTGGAACCACGTTGTCACCCATGATCACATCATCAAACTGGTGCATTTAATACCGACTCGATGCCGTCTCGTGATCAAGAGCAAGGGCTGGCCCACCAAATATTGAGCCATCACCGATACACAAAACGGCTTTTTTTAAAGGCCATCTATGCAAATACAAAGAAATATAAAGAATATATCACGATATTTTAAAGTATGCTAAATTATTTGACATAATTAAACAGTGTTGCACATTATGTGATTTTTGCAGAAAATGATTAAACTGCAAACCTTAACAAATAAAATTAAAATATTAGGTCCAAGGGTGCATAACAATGTTAATTTTATAGTCAAATATATCCCTTGTAACACTGCATGCAGATAAATATTGAGGGTCAAATAAAAAATTCAAATTAAAGGTCAGAATGTTGAAAAAATGCAAAAGTTGCAAGTGGTTCCAAACTTATGCACACCACTGTACATATCATGGCTAAACTAAACACATGGAGAAGTAATTAACAATATACACATTCTCCAGTACAGCCACTGGTCTGCAATAATACACATAGGAGAAACAACAGTTGGACTGTGGGGCTACCTCATGGTTGCGAAAACCGGTCGCGGGTCAGCCACGTGGTCAAACAAAGTTTGACTAACATTCACGGTATAGGCGCTTCACACTGGGGCAACTACACGTGGTTCTGCTGTCCGACATTTTTCGTTTATTTTAAAGTTTCTAGTGAGAATCAAGGATTGAACTTTGGTAGTGATGTGCATGAATGCTTTAAGATGAGAGCGACGTTGTTTGTGGACATGCTAGTGGCTGTGGCGGTGGTGTTTTGTGTGCTTTAAAGTGGTGTGCTTGCGGCGAGTCAAGATGGCGGCGGCCACGCCGGTGGAACGCTTCGCTACACACGCGAGTCGAAGCCAGGCATGTTTCCACGTTTGTGCCAGACATTTCTCTGGCACCGGAAAGAAAGTTCAGTACCTTAGGCATTTAAGCTACTGTTCTTTCAATAATAGTTGTTAAATAGACATATTTCATATCAAATTAAAGGTAAAAGAGTTAAGAATAAGAAAATAAACACAAAAATGTTAATTTGATTATGTTATTATTGAAATATGTTTTTTAAAAGCATGTTGATCTTTTTGAAATGATAAAATAAAATAAAAATATTTCTACATACCACAGTGATAAAAAAAATCTGGAGGAATGATTCCAATCACTGAATCAGCTTCACACACCAGAAAGAAAATTTATTTAGGATCAAAATACACTTTACAGTTTGAAATTATATTGATTATTAGCAGAGTTTGACACACTGTCGATTGTGCCCATCACAATGCTTAGTAAAATGCACAAAAAACACTCTAAAAACGAATCAATTTGAAGAAACCACGCGCGTGTCGATCGAGAACGAAAGTAGAAAGAGTGATCTCTCTTTGGTGAAAATAAAACTTGGATTGGACTGCGCAAAAAACCGGAACGAAATGGAATACTGAAATCGACGATATATCGTAGATTGGCAAAAACATGGTGGCTCAGATCGACGATATATCGTCGATTGGCAGGCAATGAGTTAAAAGTATTGGCTGGTCAAATTAAGCCTAAGAGTAATTGTCAGCTTAGTGAAGAAAAGAGGAGCGAGTTTGCAGAAGAACTAAATGACTTCTATTGCCGCTTTGAGCGTAACGATGTAGCAGACGACCTGCTAAATGTGATATCTGATCTGCAAGGGAGGGTGGAGGGAGTAGCGGGAGATAACCTAGGCATCTTAAACTGTGAGATCCAGGCGAACGAAGTTGAGTCCCTTTTTCGTTAAGGTCAACCCCCGCAAAGCTTTTGGCCCTGACAACGTCTGTGGTAAATTGTTAAAATCGTGTGCTTCCCAGATGTGTGAGGCTTTTAGCATGTTGTTCACGTGGTCTTTAAAAACCTCTGTTGTTCCATCTGTGTGGAAAAATTCAACTATATGTCCCGTTCCCAAGTCCAGGAGCCCATCAGAACTAAATGATTATAGACCAGCAGCCCTCACTAGTATAGTGATGAAGTGTTTTGAACGCATTGTGTTGAATTTTCTCCTCCTTAGCACACAAACGTCCCTTGATCCACTTCAGTTTGCATACAAGCACAATAGATCAACCGATGACGCAACACTCACTCTCCTCAACAATGCCTACGTCCACCTTGAACAACCTGGTCCTTTTGTTAGGATTCTATTCATAGACTTCTCTTCCGCTTTTAAAACCATACAACCCCACCTCATGGCTCGCAAACTTCTGGCTCTGAATGTCAGCCCGAGACTGGTTCTTTGGATTGTCAACTTTCTTGTCAACCGCTCACAGTCTGTTCGCTTTCAACACTGTCTTTCTTCCTCCCGTTCCACCTCCACTGGCTCTCCCCAAGGCACTGTTCTCTCCCCTGTTCTATTCACACTCTACACAAACCACTGCTCTGGCTCCACCGACACCCCTTTCATCAAATACTCTGACGACACCGCTCTACAAAATCTCTCTGACGACACCGCTCTACAAAATCTCTCAAATTCTCACTCCGTCTATGTAGAAGAAGTCTCTAAGTTTACCGCATGGTGCAATGATAACTATCTCAACCTGAATGTAAAGAAGACAAAAGAACTTATAATAGATTTCAGAAGAAACCCCGTTGCCATACCAGACTTGGAGATAAGGGGAGAAAGGGTGGAAAGAGTCAATGAGTACAAATACTTAGGCACCATTGTAGACAATAAACCAATTTTAATTCCAACACAAGCGTACACAAGAAATGTCAATCCAGAATGTATTGCCTTCAGAAGCTTCGCTCTATCAATGTCAGTCGTCCCGTGTTAGCCAACTTTTACAGATGTTTTGTTCAGTCTGTTGTGACCTTTGGCTTCCTGTGTTGGTATGGAGGGTTGAGTTAGAAACACAAGAACGTATTGAACAGGATTGTACATGTCTGTGCGAAAGTGACGGGTGAAAGGCAAGATGAATTGTGTGTGTTGTACGAACGTCGGGTTGAGCGAAAGGCATATCAGATTGCGAGTGACCCGAGCCATGAGTGTTCATGATCTATGTACTATTGTGTTTATTGTGATATATATTATTTATTTTCCTGATGCAATATTTAAGTGATATTTGGAACGTATCCTAGTTAATAATGTTTGCTCCTAGCTACTATGGGTGTGTGTGTATGTGTGTGTGTGTTAATGTGTGTGTGTGAAGGATGAGAAGGTATTTTGGAATAAACGTTGTAATAATATGCAGTGAGAAAGGCAATATCTAGTCTATTTATCTTAGAAAAATGACATGTTTAATGTTGGAATAAATGTGATAGTAAGTGTGCTGTGCGAAAGGCAATATTTAGTCTATGTATATTAGAGAAATGACATGTTCAATGTTGGAATAAATGTGATAGTAAGTGTGCTGTGCGAGAACTTGAAAGTAATGTCCAGTCTATGTGCCGTATAAGCAGTAAGGAAATGAATATGTTGTGTTATATAATTATGTATGCATAATATGCTAATACGTTTCTTAGTTCTTGTCCATGTACTCTTAATTTGTATGTCGGATTGCAGACCATGTATTGAATTTCTCAGTGTGAGATCAATAAAGTTATATTGTATTGTAATGATAAAACATGGCAAGACTTCACAAACATAATCCAATAATAATATCCATAAATCGCAGTGAAACAAAAGATTGATCGTTTACCTTTTTGACAATGTCAGACTCCAGCCATACTGCGATGAATTGAATTTCACTCGTCACCTGCGTAGCCTACTGCTTGAGAGATCTTTGACAGCATTGCTCCTTCTCGTGTGAGGTTCAGACAAGGAATGCCCACCTAACCCTGTGGTCACCCAAAGCCCGCGAAATCTCGTGAGATACCTATAGCGCCTCTAGCGGGGGGTTCTGGCTATATGTCAGCTAGATGAGGTCACTGCCTACCTAGTGAAGAGTTAGCCTTACCTATGCTTAGCACAGTCCTGACTTCTGTCGTCTGCAAGGCAGCGACTTTAAGTTACAAGGGCTACAGCAGGAACTATTTGAGGCGTGAAGCCTTAGTGCTAGGTCCAAACTAGCCTTCTGTGACACTGATTCCCCCTATTTCAAATAATTCCAAATAAACCTGGAAATACAAAATAACACTTCTATATTAGTCGTGATCTAAACCTTATATTGTAAAAGTATATAGTGTATTGAAAATTCCTTTTATGTAGTTTTAAAGCACATGTAATGTAAACTAGGGGGAAATGTAGGCCTGACCACATAGAACAGATTCACAGATCTGGCTCACCTGAGTGGACGTCCCGGTCATCTTAATGTGAAAAGCAATACTACTTCGCGTCTCCATGCAATGTTCGCTTCGGTATTCTTAAAACTCCAACTTAACAGAGCACTTTTGTTCTTGCGCAGAATATTGTAAATTGATTCCTTAAAAAGCATATACGTGGGCTTTGCCCTTCTAGTTGTGCTACCCGTTTTAAGCATTTGTTCCATTTATCGTGGATTCGTCAAGTTTGCCGGTACAGTAGTAAAGCTTGTTCCTGTTTATACAGAGGGAAAATGTACCAACTTCGACGCTGACGCTGAGCAGTGCTTTGCTCCGTACAGAGAGGCATTCGCCGGATTTTTTACGACTTTGAGAAAATGCGGGTAAGTTTCACGTCACACTTAAAGACCTTACAGACAACTTTGTCAAAATATAAATAATATATGGGTCGAGCTAGTCGAGTGAGTAAATCATAGCTAACACATGCCGACAGCTGCTCGCGACAGCAAGTGCCCCTACTCTTTACAATGAGAGTGTAAACTCAGAAATATGACGGCCTACTAGCGCCAAAACCGAGAGTTACCATTATCACGAGATAGTTGAAATTAACACGTGTTCTGTGTAATTTACAGAGATATCGGTAATCCAGAGTTTTAATTAATAGTTATCAGTATTTGCCACGCCTTCCCAGCGCCAAAACCTGTTAATTACAAATATGATGAGATAATTACACATGTCACAGGAAAATTACAATTATCAAGGGACCATTACCATTATTATTGAAAAATTACAAATATTTTCTCATGTTTAATTTTTGAGTTTTGGCTCTAGCAATCCGTCTGCAAATGAGCCAAAACCGAAAATTGTAATTTTCACTTCATAGTTACAATTTTTACGTGTTAATTGTAAATATGTCATCGATATTTATAATTATCACATGATTTTTGTAATTATCAGGTTTTGGCCCTAGTAGGCCGTCATAATGTGTATTACACAGTACACGTGTTAATTACTATTATCACTGATACTTGTACATGCACGTTTTGGCGCTAGGAAGCCGCCTTAGTCAGAATTAAGCACGATCACGTAAGAATTGTAATTACGAAGTGAAAATTGTAATTATTATGTGATCATTACAATTTTCGGTTTTGGCGCATTTTCAGGAGGATTGCTAGAGTCAAAACTGAAAATTAAACATGATCACACGAAGATATTTATAAGTTTTCAATGATAATTGTAATTATCCCTTGATAATTGTAATATCCCTTGATAATTGTAATTATCCCTTGATAATTGTAATTATCCCATGATATTTGTAACTATCTAATGATTTTTGTAATTATCAGGTTTTGGCGCTAGTAGGCCGTTATACAGAACTAATCATTCCATAGCACAGATTTTAAAGATCTTAACGCATGTGACCTAGACGGGTAAGTGCCAGATACAAAAACATAAGCAAACAAAAGCACTACATTCTACTCCCTTTCGTCCCGAGTCCGCGGCTGCCTCACTTTCGCTAAGAAGGCAACCCGAATTTTGCCCGGAAGGGTGACATTTATCCCAAATAATTTTTTTAATAAAAATCAAATTGTTATCCATGTTTTGTTAAATCATTCTGTTTTTCATTATTGTTTTGTGGATGACAAAATTTATCCAAACAAACAAAAAACCCAAAAGGAAGTAACAGTTTGTCATGGTTTGTAAATCGCTGTTTTTTAAATTTGTTTTGTTTAGTGAGTAGACTTCCAGTCATAATGTTGACCATTTGAATGACTGTACCTGGAATCGGCACGCGCAAATCTTCAGCGGAAGAAAACAACAAACACCATTTCAGATGCTTTTGAAGTACCCAATAAATTAAACTGGATCTTGTTTATCGAGCTCTATTTTTAAATGCATTAGCGTGGAGCCAAAATATTAACCCTCCATATAAAGTGTCTATAGTACTCTACAGTAATGAACAAGGCTATAATTGTACAAGAAGGGAAACTCTTAACACCTGTATTTAGCTCCCTATACCGAGACATGCAAATAATAATTATACTGAAATAATTGAAAAAATCTGTGTTTTTTACATTTCAGTATATTTTACAGAATGAAGACATGCTTGGAGGAGCTTGGGAAGAATTGTTCCCTTTCTAACATGCAGACCAAAACTATCGCAAGTATGTTGCGCTTCGCTGATGACAAGCTTTTCCCCTGTCACTTCGATGAATCAATCAATCTCCAAACATTAACAGCTCATCTTACAACTTAAAATGATTTGCTCTTTTCCCTCCAGAGAAGATTAAAATTACGCAAGTATATAATCAAGAGCTGTTTTCTTTTCCTTACTTTGTCAGTTCATCTCTTTGGTGTGTTGAACGAAAAGTATGGATGAATTCCCTTCAAGTGTGTGCTTCATTAAAAATAAATTAAACATAAACCGATTATTTTGAATGTTGGTACACAGGTACTTCAAATGATTACCATTCAGTAGCATTCGGTCGACCAGTCCGTCCGTTACTGTGTCACGTCACCCGAAAGGGCTCAGTGACTTCAGCTTATACAGCGAGTGAAGGGATTCAAACTCAAATTAAAATACTAACATAGATGCCAGATGAACAATCACACTCTTTTATTCAACACACAAACATTCAGGAAAATGGGAAATCTAACCCAACCTCAACCCTTAACCGGTCCCACAACCGCAACAATTAACAAATAATTACCTCCCTTGACTAATCCGTAACCCCTTAGACACTGGACATAAGATGCCAACACAACCAAGATATAACAATATGAAAATAAAGAAGTAATACAACAGATGGCTTATATATACAATCACCAAGATTCGAAGAAATATATTTAATTAATATCAAACTCTGTATACACCGCACCAATTCGTTATTCAATATAAAACCTAACTAAATCGTCTGAAATTGGCACTACAAGACCTTTGCCGTTTCACCACTATAATCCAGAAAGTCACTACATTGTTCCAAATTTATCACAGACTATAAAGAGACACTGTTTAAATATTCACTAAGTGTTTAAAATGTTTTTATTTGCGTGTAATGTGTGTGTAGTTGATAGTGTGTGTGAGGCCCTGAGTACCGTGACCCAAGTACAAGATACAAGAAAACTTTATTATCTCACTGTGAAAAATTAAGATAAGTTATGTTTTGCAGGCAGTTAACGGCCGGACGTCATCAATCAATAAAAAGAAAACATAACACCTGTGCCCTACACAGTTGGCACTTCACATTCTTACTGGACATCTATATATTATAATTTTCCTTCTCGCTTATATCAATGTACAGATAACAGGTTAAAGAACATTCATATTGTGTATTTAAATGTATATATCATACAAATCAATTCTAATCACAGAGATAACTACACAAGCAAAGAAGGGAGAGTAGTAATAGCACTCTGCTTTTCAAGGTGGGTTTTTTTTTTAGTGGCTGACGCGGTGTGACGTCATCGCTGCTGACGGTGCTGCCGCGGCTGCCGTCATCGCTGCTGTGGTTTATTGCATCACCGGTGCGGCATTTGTTTGTTGTGTTGGTAATGGCGGCATTTGTTTTTGTTGCGGCGTTTATTTAATGGCGGGGCGTGCAGCGAGCGGCCGGCAGCGGGCCGGCGTGCGGGCGGGCGGGCGGGCGTGCGGGCGGGCAGACAACTGCATCTATTTACATCACGTGTGGTCTTGGTAGGGGTCTGTTTTGTTCACACTCAACAATGAATAAGTTATTTGTCAACAAATGCAATTTTTCACTGTCCATTTCTTCAGTATAATTGTTTTCATAGTTTTAGTGTTGATTTAGCCAAAACGTATACAGCTATAGGCTGCCTTGTATATAAAGATAAAAGAGAGTCCCATAGCCTTGCAAACGTAGAGGATGTTAAAAAAGAGTATACTGATCTTGGGCCAGCGTAATGAGTGTGATGCCCCTCTCTCTCTCTCTTTTCTCTCTCTCTCTGACAAATCTTTACAAGCATGCCACAGACGCGGTGACCTCTCTCTGGCAAATCTTTACAAGCATGCCACAGACGCTTTGACCTCTCTCTCTCTCTCTCTCTCTCTCTCTCTCTCTCGCAAATCTGTATAAGCATAGATAACTGAACACTATCGAGATACGGGCAACACGATATAAACACGGTGACCTCTCTCTCTCTCTCTCTCTCTCTCTCTCTTTCTTTCTTTCTCTCTTTCTCTCTCTCTTTCCCTCTTTCCCTCTTTCTTTCTCTCTCTCTCTCTTTTTTCTTTCTCTTTCTCTCTCTCTTTCTTTCTCTCTCTCTCTCTCTCTTTCTCTCTCTCTCTCTCTCTCTTTATATCGGAGGATATGCGAGAGAGCCTATTTATAAGAGATGTTAGAGTCTATACATATTAGCCACAGCTGATGCTCTGCCAAGCATGTTTGAACATGTCGACCATGATATTTGATCGGCCGGGAAATATGCATGACAGGTGTTTTAAGGAAGACGGCCCAACTGGTTGATGCCCACTGAAGCGTGGTTGGGAAACAACATGCGCACATCTGGGGGGCATCGGTCACTAGATGAAGTGTTTAAGGTATAGATATTAGGATGCCAGTGTACCAGAAAAACTACACACACAACAATATAAAAAATGTCACTTTTGGAGTGGATATTGGATATCTAACTCACACACACACACCCACCCAACCACACGCACACACACGCACACATGCACGCACACACATCTACACACACACACACACGCACACACACACGCACACATGCACGCACGCCCACACCCACACCCACACACGCACACAAATATAACAATAATTATGTATATAGTAACGTCTCTCTCTCTCCCTCTCTCTCCATCTCTCTCGCCTCTCTCTCTCTCTCTATCTCTCTCTCTCTTTTAGTAGGTAGCAATTGGCTTTTTTTTTTAAATACCAGATGGTGTGTGTGAGAGAGTCTTTTTTTAATAGCAAATGCTAGAGTGGCTTGGCGGAGTCTATAGCACGTTTGAACATGTCGGCCGATGCCGGCATACCTCACACAAAACAAGTTTAAACATGAATTTTACAAAAGTGGGAAATCTTACCAAACGGCTGACGCAATCACTGGGTATTTAAAGAGAGATCGTAATGATGATGATGTTCATTGTTGTCAGGGTGGCGACGTGGTTATCGCAATAGAACGTTAAGCATCGTTTTTTGAGAAAAAGTATAGGAGAGTTTTGTGGCAGCATTTTTTTTTTCTAAAAAGAATTTTGAAATAGCAAACCTTTTAAAATGGATGATTTTGAAGATAGCAACTTGGATCAAGTGCTGGTGAATAATAGCTCAGACGATGTTATTAACAGTCTTCTAGAAGAAGTGCATTTTATTGGAGACCACGACCCATTTCTTCAGTGCTATGTCAATAATAGCCGATATATTACATAGACAATTATATTTATCATGGCCCTGTGTTAGAAAGATACAATTTTTCTTTTGAAGGTGGCTTGTTGACCCACGAACATTTAAATAATACGATTTATCAGAATCAGACATTTTGTTTTAGGATTAATGCCAGCTTAGGTGTGATTTTGAAAAACCAACGGTCAGGAGAAGTGAAGTACTACTATGCCTGTATGAACAATGCTGCTCTCTTTGAAAATCCTGTTTCTATAAATAATCGTGAAGACTGGGAACAGTTTCTAAGCGACCTTGACAACATCGACTACCAGAACCTTGCTACTCTACAGAGAGAAAACACGTAAGTAAACAAAAAAAAATTATTAAATATTTAATATAGAAAATTTTTTTTATTATTTTTTTTAATTTTTATTTATTTTTTTTATTGTTTTGTTTGAGATAAAGAGAAGTACTTATAGTTTTTTTTTTATATTTTGCAGAGAATGGACTCTGGAGTGGATCACCAATATTGATTTTTTTGTATTTAAACGACAACATCGTCTTTTGGGAGCTCCACCCGCTGATTTTCCGTTATTTTTAACTCGAAATCCAGGACTTATTTCTCTTGTGAACTGTGATCCTCGTTATCCTATTAAAGACAACTTGTGCTTATTTCATTGCTTAGCGCTAAAAAGAGAAGCCCCTATAAAAAGTTGCGAACGAAGTGCAAAGACATTATTTAAAAGTTTTTTACCTCAGGGTGATCCCAAAACATTTGAGGGTATAAAACTAGAAGACATTGATCGGTTTGAAAAACATTTTGAAATCAACGTGACCATCTTTAGTCTACAAAAAGAGGAAGAATCTGAGTTACCCACAGCACAATTGGTTAGACGCTCATTAACCAGATATTCGGAGACACTATATATTAATCAGTTTCAAAATCATTTTTCATACATCAAGAACTTGAATGTGTATGCAAAGACCAATAGCTGCAGCAAATGTGATCGCCATTTTAGAGTATCAGAGAGATTGTGTGATCATTTTATAAAATGTAAAGGGGCTCAAACCCGTGAAAAATTTCCAGGAGGGATTTATAAACTGCCACCCACACTGAGACAGCACTTAGACGATGAAAATATAAAATTGCCAATACAACTACAGTTTCACCCTTATAGAATTGTGTATGATATAGAGACTTATTTTCCCAATACGCCAAATATCAAGGATAGTCCTACACAACTAACATTTTTAGAACAGCACGTACCTCTTTCCATCAGTATATGTAGTATTGTGCCTGGATTCACAGATCCACAATGTTTCATCACCACAGGAAACTCGGAAGAGTTGGTGCGTAAAACCATAGACGCGCTATATACCATTCAAAAAGCCTCACATTCCATTTTAAAAGAGATAGCTAAACCTGTTTTTAAGAAAATCAAGAAACGTTTAGAAGTGATTGCTGAAACTGATGAACATGTGGAATTTCATCCCCTCAATGAACTTAAAGATCGATTATCTACGTTTATTGAGAGCATCCCCGTGATTGGATTTTCCAGTGGAAAATATGACTTAAATGTTTTAAAACCTTATTTAGCGAAATATTTTTGTGAGACTGAGCCTGACCCTGGCGTGAACCTAAATAAGGAGAAAGAGGATGATGCTGAAGATGAGGATGAAGATGAGGATGAGGAGGAAACAGAAGAAGAGGATGATGAAGAAGAAGAAGAAGAAATAACGCCAGAAGGAAGAAAGAGAAAAAAGTCGAGTATACGAAAAACACAAAAGAAGAAAACAAAAACAACATCAAAAAATCGTATGATCAAGAAAGGCAAACAGTTTTTGGTCCTATCCAACGCTAAATTGAGATTTCTAGACATCACCAATTATTTGGCGCCTGGATTTTCTTATCGTCAATATTTAGCGGCCTACAAGTGCTCTCTACAAAAATCATTTTTTCCATACCAGTACATCACATCACTGGACAAATTAGATGAGCCACAGCTACCTCCCAGAGAGGCCTTTTTTAGTGATTTAACCAAAAGCACAATCATGGAAGATGACTATAAAAGCTGTCAACTGGAATGGGATGCACAAAAGATGACCACATTACGAGATTGGCTCGTACATTATAATAACATGGACTGTGTGCCATGTTTGGAAGCTATTGAAAAGCAAACTCATTTTTTTCAAGACTTGAATTTAGACATGTTTTACGATGGCGTGACACTACCAGGACTAACTGATCGCTTTTTGCATTCAAGTTGCCACAATTTTTTTACTCTTTGCGATGAACAGGATAAGGATATGTATTATACTATGCGGGATTCGGTGTGTGGTGGTCCAGCCATTGTATTTCATAGATATCATGAAAAAGATGTGACCTACATCAGAGCTGCGGACCCCAACATCGCTTCTCCAAAACTCTGCAAAACCATCGAGGGATATGATGCCAATAGTTTATATCTCAAATGCATGTCAGAGCCTATGCCAGTAGGGTTTTATTTGAGAAGAAAAGCAGAAAGTGGATTCTATTTAGATTGGAAGAAAAATCGACAGAGTAAGATTTGTTTAGAATGGCTAGAGTATATAACGGCTAAAGAAAAGAGAGACATCCAACACCAATATAATAGGGGAATAGAAAAACGGCTAGGAGGAAGAAAACTTCCAGTGGATGGTTGGGAGCAAAAATCCAACACGGCATTCCAATTTCATGGCTGTTATTGGCACGGGCATGATTGCCGACTGACACACAAAATTTGGACCCTGATCTAAAAAAAAGAGAGCCGACGACACACAGGAAAAAGATGCCTATCTACGAAAAATCGGCGTCAATCTACGCATCATGCGGGAGTGTGAATGGCGGGAATATAAAAAGAAAAATAAGAAAGAAGTAGCCTATTGGGCTCCTGGATTTGAGTGTGGACCCGCCTTTTATAGTGGGGGCGTGACCGAAAAAGAGATCTTGGATCATGTGAGGACTGGGGCCATGTTTGGATTCGTGGAAGTCGACATTGAGGTTCCGGATGAACTGAAACCTCGATTTGAAGAATTTCCACCCATCTTCAAAAACACCTACATTGGCCGAAATGACATCGGTCCTCATATGAAGGCGTTTGCAGAAGCGCATGGATTCTTAAAACAACCACAACGCTCGCTGATCTCTAGTTTTCGTGGAGAAAAGATACTACTCATCACCCCCCTACTCCAGTGGTATCTTCAACAAGGGCTAAGAGTCACCAAAATCTATCAAGTGATAAAATACGACCAAAAGCCATGCTTCCAAAAATTCACAGACAAGGTGACCAGCGCCCGACGAGAAGCAGATTTAGATGACGACAAAGCCATCATTGCAGCAGCTTACAAACTCGTGGTGAGTCCTTTTTTTTTTTATCATGTGCATGTTTTTAAAACAACTGCACGTCAAAATACAATAAAATGCATTGGAAAAAAACCACACACCCCATGCACCGATGATGACGTGTGCGTGCATTTTTAATACTCTGCACGCCCAAATTTAAAACACTGCACGTCAAAATACAATAAAATGCA
The DNA here is from genome assembly GCA_036898135.1 of Oncomelania hupensis. Classification (NCBI taxonomy): domain Eukaryota; kingdom Metazoa; phylum Mollusca; class Gastropoda; order Littorinimorpha; family Pomatiopsidae; genus Oncomelania; species Oncomelania hupensis. The sequence goes on along the minus strand of CM072511.1, from coordinate 99,205,260 downwards.
TTGAAAAAAAAACACGTACTCCGTGCAACGATGATGACGTGTGCGTGCATGTGTGAATAACTAAATGCGCATTTTTAATACTCTGCACACTCATTTTTAATACTCTGCACGCCCAAATTTGAAACACTGCACGCCAAAATACAATAAAATGTATTGGAAAAAAAAACACGCACCCCGTGCAACGAAGATACTGTGTCCGTGCATTGATAAAAGTGTCTGCACACGTGCGCGCGTACACACGCGCGCGTACACGCACGCGTACGCTCACTGGCCCACTCAAATTTTAAGACTGCACGCCAAAATACAAGAAAATGCATTGAAAGAAAAACACGCACCCCGTGCACCGATGATGACGTGGGTGAGTACGCGCGCGTGCGGGTGCGCGCATGTTTTTTTATATTTTATTTTGAGGGGCTCATTTTTGGTTTGTTTTTGTTTGATCCAGGGCAACAGCTCCTATGGCCGAACCTTGATGAGGCGTGATCGACACACCAAGGCTTTTATCACGGATGCCAAGGGCGCCACCAAAGCTATTCACGACCCACGATTTAAAAGATGCATACCCATGCAAAATGATTATTACGAGGTAGAGTGTCGATTGACCACCATCCACCAAAATCTACCTCTACACATCGGATTATTTGTATACGGGTATGCCAAACTCAAGCTTCTGCAATTTTACTATAACTTTATTAACTATATTGCACGATGTGATTACCAATTGATCACCTGCGACACAGACTCGTTATATTTGGCATTGAGTGGGGAGACTCTAGAAGACGTTATTCGTCCCGATCGAAGAGATCATTTCAACATACATCGGGACGAATGGCTACCTACCCACCATTGCCAAACCCACAAAAACCAAGCTAGACTACCACTACCACCATCACTACCGGCACCATCGCCTCCACCACCTCTGCCGGGACCACCGTCGGGGCCATCATCATCATCATCATCATCATCATTATCAACGTTGCCACCTCTGCCGCCTGCCGCCGGACCCAAAGTCGGACCCCCTGCCGGCCGCCCGCTATCGCCTCTGCCGCTCGCCGCAGCCCACACGCCGACGCCGAGCACTACCGCCGCAGCCTACACTCTACCACCGCCGCCGCCGCCGCCGCCACCGCCGCCACCGCCGCTGTTGCCGGGACAACCATCACCATCACTACCATCATCACCACCCCCATGCTGTGTTGCAGCCCATAAACATCAAACTCGAGAGCCAGGTTTATGGAAGCTGGAGGCCAAAGCAGATAAAATTATTTCTTTGGCGCCCAAAAGCTACGCATGTAGCACCCATACAACCACCAAGGTTTCTTGCAAAGGCGTGCAAAAAAGGTGCAACCCGTTAACCATAACTAACTTTCATACCGTACTAACGTCACAAACGCCGCATCATGTGATTAATCGTGGTTTTCGCCTTGACTCACAAAATGTGATGCGAACCTATGTACAACCCAAAAGAGGATTGTCATACCTTTATACCAAAAGAAAAGTATTATCAGACGGTGTGTCTACCATAGCGCTTGACCTCTAACTTTTTAGTTTTTTTGTTTGAAATTGATAGAGTGACTTATCATGGATGTGCGTTTTTTACAACATCCTTTTTCGATCCTTCTCGCGGGTCCTTCAAGGTGTGGTAAAACATTTTTTATTGCACAATTGATTCAACATTGTAAAACCAACATTCAACCGCCCATTGAAAAAGTGGTGTATGTCTATCATCAATATCAAGACTTATTTAGACAGCTACGAGAGACAAGTCCCGTATCTATTGATTTTGTAGAAAGTTTAGATGGAGTGGACTTTGATTCGACTATTCCAACCTTACTGGTGGTCGACGACCATATGGATAATCCTGTGATGGAACAGCGTGTGGCTGAATTTTTTATTAAAAAATGTCATAAGGGAAATATAAGTATGGCTTAAATGGTGCAAAATATATTTCATACTAGCAAACATCATCGGACGATTTCATTAAATGCACATTATCTGTGGTTGGGTAAAAATCCACGATCTGCGGATCAAATTTTACACTTGGCTATGCAAACTTTTCCTAAACGGCATCATTTTTTATGTGAGGCCTATCAAGATGCAACCCGAGAAGCTTATGGATATCTCTTTTTAGATTTTAAACAACAAACTCCTGAAACCTATCGTGTGCGCACTCATGTTTTTGATCTACATCCGATCGTCTATATTCCTAAAACAATATATAAAACGGGTGTTATCCGCTATCAGACATTCAGATGAAAAAAGACTACCATGGCGAAGACACATCGTGCTCAGACTCGACTTCAACCTTTGATTCCTTTATTACGCGCTAAAAAAAATCATCAGCGCCAACAACTGTTGAAACAACCTCGTGTTATTAACTGTTTGTGTGAGATGGTACATAATGTACTTAAAGGACATGTTACACTATCGCATGGTCAGAAACAACGATGGGCTCGTCATAAACACAAGCTTCGCCGTTTGATAGCGCCTAAATCAAACACGGCCAAACGACAAAAATTAATACAAAAAGGAGGATTTCTACAACTGCTGCTACCATTAGCCACACAACTACTAGGTGGTTTGTTTCCACAACTACAACAATAATAAAAAATGCAACACGCCATCAAAATGAAACTCGTTCCAGTGAGTGAGAACATGACACCTTCATCAACACCATTGCGACCGGAGCCTCCTACACCACCTCTTGTAAATCAGCTGAGTGATTTGGATCAACAAATGACTATTATATTACAATCGCCTTCGCTCAATACCGAACAAAAACTGTGAGCGTATCAACAACTATTGCAACGATATCTTTCTTATCAAGATCAGAATCACTACCAGTCTCAACCATCTACATCCATAGATACAGCAACAGCGTCAGCAGCAGCGTCACTCCCAACACCAGCAACACTAGCTGATATGACTGAAGAAGTCGTTCATAGTCTTCCCGCTAGTCTTCGTAGCAAAGGGCGTAAATTGATGCAGCATTTAAAAGACAATGATGTGATGACGTATACCAGTCAGGGCAATCTTGTGTGGCGCGACAACATCATTCCTAACACAAACATCGTGGATCTAGTTCATGATGTTCTACATTCTACCAAAGCTAGACAGTTGCTACCACCCCCTGCGGGCTGGCATGTTTTTGCCCAAGGTTTAAAACAAACCAACATCCCTCGACAATATTTAGGAAATATTCAACGGTATCATCAAGTGTTTGCTGATGACATCAGGGCTACACCACCACCATCTCCATCATCTATGTTTGATGACAATGATACCTCCAAAAGTTCAACCAAAAAGAAAAAGAAACAAGCCAAAAAAACACTCAAAAAAGCTTTGGCTTGGGAATCATGGCTCGAAAACGACAACATGCAGCCCAAAAGTCCATAGAATCTATATGGAAAAAAGAATATTTTCATCCGGCCTACCCAGGGGCTTATAGCGGAGCCAGCGCCTATTTACGTCATGCCTCGACTTTGCCTCAACACAAACCCCGATTAAAACAATGGCTTCAACAGCAAGATACGTACACTCTTCATCATCCTACCCGGCAAAAGTTTCTTCGACGATCCATCATCGTCTCTGGACCATATGATCAGTGGCAAGCAGACTTGTGTGACTTATCTCGTTTTAAAAACGTCAACTCGGGTCATCGCTATATTTTAACAGTCATTGATGTGTTTCCTAAAGTAGCTTATGCTCGCGCACTCAAAAAAAAAACGATCGCTGCTTTAATCGAGGCTTTTGAGCCCAAAGTCTCCACGTCACTTACAAACTGATAAAGGAACAGAATTTAAAAATAAACCATTTCAAATGTTTTTAAAGAAAAACAAAATTCATCATTTTACTTCAGAAAATGAAGACATTAAGGCAGCCGTGGTGGAACGATTTAATCGTACATTAAAAGGAAAAATGTATCGATATTTTACGCATCACAATACACGCCGTTATGTAGATGTGTTACAAGAGTTATTAGATAGTTATAACTCAACATATCATCGATCTATTAAAACCCAGCCGCGCCTCGTGACATCAGATAACATTCATCGTGTTTATGAAGCTTTGTATGCAAAAGTTTTGGACAATAAGCCTGTCAGATCTTCTTCACCCAAGTTTTCTATAGGTGATCGAGTTCGCATTGCTCAATGTAGACGTACGTTTCATAAAGGATATTTACCTAAATGGTCACAAGAATTGTTTACTATTGTGCAAAGACATTTAAAAACGTTCCCCTATGTATATAAAATACGTGATGATAATGGACAACTCATTCAAGGAACATTTTATGAATTAGAACTACAAAAAGTGAACGACAGTGGTATCTATAAAATTGAGAAAATATTACGTCGTCAAGGTCACCAAGTGCTTGTGAAATGGCTGGGATATTCGGATGACTTTAATAGTTGGATTGATGCATCACACATCCGCCAGTATAAAAGCTAAATCACCTGATAAAAAAGGTTCATAGTTTAAATAACTACAAGACGAAGATGAGCAGTCACTCTTCGAGTTTTTATATAACTCTCCCTAGCAACGCGTCTATGACGCATTATCCGGACAATACCCTGTCTTCATTTACTACAAAATTAGACCCCCCTTTGGATCTACAAGGTCCATATGAAGTGGGTTTGTGTGAAATTATTTATCCACGGTCTTGGATCAATGTAAATGCCAAAAATATGAATTTACGACTAACCCGTAAAAAAGTGGATCAGATAGATACTATCCAACACATTACGGTGACGTCTGGACATTATGACAGCGTGCAGCAAATAGTGGATTTGATCAACAGTCGAATCCGACCACTCTTTAAGCCTTCACGTCCACCGCCTGTTATATATGTCGATAAAGATGAATGGGGAGAGTTGTTTTTTTATCATAAAGAGATTAACAAAGTTATGATGACCTTGGATACTGAAGTCGAGGTGAAGATGGATGAACCTCTGGCTGACTTGTTAGGATTTAAACATTTTAAATATCATGGAGGAAGACACGCCTATGGAGAACATGTAGCAGACATTAATCGCAATTTAAGTGTTTATATGTATATATTAATATTGCCGAAGATCGTATTGTAGGAGACACCAGGGCTCCACTGTTAAGAATGGTCCCTTTGAGTGGATCTAGCTCTGACATTATCTTTCAGACTTATCATGATATTCATTTTGTTCCGATTAAATTTAATAGTTTTGATAATATTATTGTAAATATAAGAAACGGCGCGGGAGAATTGATCCCATTTGATCGTGGAGAGGTCATCTTAACACTTCAGTTGCGACGACGATCTCTTGTTTGATCCAAAAATACAACATGAGGCATCCCTATGCGGATCATTCTCCAAAGATATATCTCGATTATTATACTTCGCAAGCAGGCGGCGGGGTAGGATTACCTCACTTTGCGGGGTCACGACATCAACGAGGTCATGGCCTTGGAAGTCTATTTAGTAATCTAATGCGAACCACTGTTTTACCTACCCTTGGACGGGTATTAAAGAGAGAGGTTCCTAAACGACTGGTTAGTTTTGGCGCAGATGTCTTGGGAGATGTTGTGGGCGGACAAAAAATCTCTACCTCTTTAAAAAATAGAGGACTGGAACATGTACAGCGTGTAGCTCACGATTTTATAAACTCGCCTTCTACTTCTTCTGCTTCTTCACAACCTCCAGGAGTGTCTCACAAGCGACGACAACCAATACATCGACCTCTCAATACACATTTGAGAAAAAAAAGAAGAAGAGATATTTTTGATTAAAAACAATCATGAGGGAACTCATTCATCAAAACTCGTGTCCTTGTTTAAAATCAGAGTTGGATTTATTTCAACTACCGCCGACTCAAACAGCCATTATAGAATCTCAAGATATAGAACACAGACCACTATCAACGATCACTGACGCTGGTTCCATCGAATTTTATGTATCTGGTGGTGATTCAGACTACATTGATCTCAGCAACTCTTATCTTTATGTCAAACTCCGTGTGCTTAATGCGGATGGCACTAATATTGCTGATAATGCCGCTGTGGGTCCAAAAAATTTATTGCTACACTCGTTATGGAGTCAAATAGATCTATCGCTCAATGATCAACAGGTGACATCATCCAGCAACACCTACGCCTATCGAGCTTATTTAGAAACACTTTTGTCTCATGGTAGCGATGCTAAACAAACCCATCTTCAATTATCGATGTGGGACAAAGACACCTCGGGACACATGGATGCGGCAGCAAATAACAATCTTGGCTTACACAGACGTGCTACAGCGATCGCCACCAGTCGCTCCACAGTGTTAATTGGACGATTACATCTAGACGTGTGTCAGCAAGAAAAACTACTTATGAATGGTGTTAGCTTAAAACTACGGCTAATCCGAAACTCAGATCAATTTTGTCTTCATGCCGGGGCAGCGGCTGGGTTTAAAATTAATTTACAAGATGTGAGTTTTTTTGTGAGGAAAGTTAAAATTAATCCCAACATTCAGATGGCACATCTTCAAACACTCCAAAAAGAAAATGCCAAATATCCTCTAAAGAGAGGTGTTACCAAAATATTTGCCATACCCCAGGGAAACATGCAAGTCAATAAAGAAAATCTGTTTTGGGGGCAATTGCCCACCCGCATTATAATAGGGCTCATCAGTAATGGCGCTTTTCATGGTCGATATGTGCTAAATCCCTTTAACTTTCAACACTTTCATATGAATTATATATGCTTACATGTGGGCGGTCGTAGTATACCGGCTAAGCCGCTAAAGCCTGATTTTGATGGACGGCGCTATGCTCGTTCTTATCTCTCTATGTTTCAAGGTTTGGGTAAAGCATGGCAAGATGAAGGGAATGATATCAGCTATGATGAATTTGGTAATGGATACACGCTGTTTGTATTTGATCTGACGCCTGATCAGGCTGCTGACTCTGAACACAACCAACTCATAAAACATGGTACAATGAGATTAGAAATTCAGTTTGCTCAAGCACTGGCAGACACTATCAACATTGTTGCCCACGCCAAATTTCATAACTTGCTAGAAATTGATAAGCATCGTAATGTTATGGTAGATTTTTCTACATAATGGATACACTACAGATTAATCAACTATTGACGTTTGATGTGTTTACACGTGATATCTTTGAAGGAGTGTATGCCCGTGATCAAATTGTTACACAAAAGTGTTTATTGACTAAACCTAGTGCTTTTGTGGTTAATTTAGATCCGTCTTTACTTCCTGGTTCTCATTGGGTATCAATGTATATAGACCCCAAACACAATACAGCAGAATATTTTGATTCTTATGGTTTGAGCCCTTTTCCTGAATGTCAACAATTTTTAAAGACTTATGCTAGTACATTTACATATAATGATATTGTTTTACAAGATAATACGCTCGTTTGTGGACAATTTTGTGTGGTGTATTTGATGTTACGATGTAGAGGTGTTTTGTTTGAAGATATTATTTATCATCTTTGTACTCCTTTTAATGATGCACTTGTATATAGTATTGTACAAAACTATTTTCCCAAGCTTCCGTTTGCGATTTAATTGTATCCTATAAAGCATGCGTTTGATTTTGTGCTGTATTCATTTGATTGTTTTATGCTACCCATATCGGATGTTTTTAAAATTATGTCTCAAGAAGATGTAACCATGCACGTCACTCATCACAATTCGCGATGGTGGCAGGTGTTTGGTCGTGAAGTACCTAGAAGTGAAATTGTATTTGGGTGTCAAATGGTGATCATTTTTATGGTCGTCATCACTTCTATATATAATCTCACTGTTGGTCACAAAGACACCAATTTATGGATTGCATTATTGGGTTCTTGTCTAGGATATATTTTATCTAACCCTTCTATCGCACCCGCTGAAAAAATAACTAGATTTTTTGTATATATTCGGTTTTTTTTAAAATCGTGTTTAAACTCGTATGCGGTATGCCGGCTGATGCAATGTTGATGCCTAAAAAATGCATGTTTAGACTTGTTTTGTATGCTGATCAAACGGCTGATGCAATGTTTGCTGATAAAACGTGTTTAGACTTGTTTTGTACGAGGTATGCTGCCCTCGGCTGATGTAATGTTTAAACTTGTTTTGTTTGCGGTATGCTGGCAAATGGCTGATGCATGTTTAAACTTGTTTTGTTTGCGGTATGCCGGCAAACTGCTGATGCAATGTGCTGACATATAAAAAATAATTGTATAATAATGTGTGTATATATATATATATTTTCATTATAAAAGGCTAATGTATAATAATGCATTTTTATTTTAAAATTGTATAAATAATGTATATCTATGTATATATTTTAATATATATATATATATATATATATGCATTGCTATTATTATTGTTTGTTTTTTTTTGGATGTTGTTCATTAATAAAATATTTTATACATTCTTTATTTTTGGGTGTTGTCTTTTTTATTGTTGTTGTCGGCTTTTTTTTGTTTTATTTACATCCTTGTCAAATCTATCTTAATCCGCCATTGATGGTGATGGCGGTGGTATTGGTAGCCCATCTTCTTCCTCTTCTTCCTCTTCATCATTTTCAGGCTCCCAGCTTTAAAATCAATTCACATTCCACACCTAAGCACACAACCAACCAACCTTAATGTCACTTTCCTATAACGCCTAATATTCACCCTGTCCATACCATCTATGTCTCATTCAGATAGTATATATATACAATCATTGTTAAAGATATATATTTGTGTGTGGTGTGTGTGGTGTGTGTGTGTGTGTGCGTGTGTGTGTGTAAATGTGTTAGACAAACAGTGGCAGGCTGGTGCGAGAGAGAGAGCGAGAGAGAGAGAGGTCACCGCGTCTGTGGCATGCTTGTAAAGATTTGCCAGAGAGAGAGAGAGAGAGAAAAGAGAGAGAGAGAGGGGCATCACACTCATTACGCTGGCCCAAGATCAGTATACTCTTTTTTAACATCACACTTCCCCTACGTTTGCAAGGCTATGGGACTCTCTTTTATCTTTATATACAAGGCAGCCTATAGCTGTATACGTTTTGGCTAAATCAACACTAAAACTATGAAAACAATTATACTGAAGAAATTGACAGTGAAAAATTGCATTTGTTGACAAATAACTTATTCATTGTTGAGTGTGAACAAAACAGACCCCTACCAAGACCACACGTGATGTAAATAGATGCAGTTGTCTGCCCGCCCGCACGCCCGCCTGCACGCCGGCCCGCTGCCGGCCGCTCGCTGCGCGCCCCGCCATTAAATAAATGCCGCAACAAAAACAAATGCCGCCATTACCAACACAACAAACAAATGCCGCACCGGTGATGCAATAAACCACAGCAGCGATGACGGCAGCCGCGTCAGCACCGTCAGCAGTGATGACGTCACACCGCGTCAGCCACTAAAAAAAAACCCACCTTGAAAAGCAGAGTGCTATTACTACTAGGGAGGACTTATATTATACAAATCTACATAACAGCTGTCATTGCACAAATTAGCACCACAAGTGATTAAATGATTACAAGAAATAGTATAAATAAAGGCACTCTCTTTTTCTTACACACACACACACCTACACCTCCACACACCGTCAATCCTATCCTATCCTATCCTGTCCCGTAACCCGAAGGTCGTAGGGGCACCACAGATGATCGTTTAACCAGCATACTCCATCTTTCTCTGTCCTCAGCAGCCCTGATGGCTTCGCTCAGTGTCAAACCAGTCCATTCTCGAATGTTGTCCTCCCACCTCTTTTTCGGTCTCCCTTTTCTTCTACCTCCTTGCACTGTGCCTTGCAGAATAGTCTTTGCAAGGCCTGATGATCTGGTGATGTGGCCATACCACCGAAGTTTCCGTTTCTTCACCACTGTTAGCAGGTCATCATGTTGTCCAATAGCTTGTGTGATGGTCTGTCGGACATCGTCGTTGGTGATGTGTTGGGTATAGGAAATGCCCAGAAGTCTTCTGTAGCACCTCATCTCCATGCTTTGTATTCTTCGTTGGAGATCTGCTGTGAGGGTCCATGCTTCGCAAGCATATAGGAAGATGGAGATGACAAGGGAGCGCAGCAGTCTTACTTTGGAATGTAGACTGATGGTCCTGTCTTTCCAAATGGGCTTCAACCTTGTCAGGGCAGCAGTTGTTTGTGCGATCCTGGAGAGGACTTCCTGTCGGGACCCATTGTCTGATACAATGGCTCCTAAATATTTGAAGCTATGCACTGTGTCGAGGGATTGGCCTTGGACTTTGATGTCCGTATTGATGCCATTGGTGTTGTTGGTCATCATTTTGGTCTTCTCTGCACTTATTTCCATTCCATAGGCTTTGGAGGTGGTGTCAAGCCTCTGTACCAGCTGTTCAAGTTCTTGTTCCTCTCCAGCCAATCCATCAATGTCATCTGCAAAACGAAGATTGGAGATTGCTCTACCCCCTATGCTGACTGTGCCTTCATGGTCTGCAAGAGCATCCGACATGATTCGCTCTAGGAAGATGTTGAAGAGTGTTGGAGAGAGTAGGCATCCTTGACGCACACCGATTGTTGTTCTGAACCAATTCCCGATGGCTCTGTTGTGGAGGACTGCACTGGTAGCCTTGTCATACAGGCTTTTGATGACTTCAATAATTTTTGGGCTGATGTTGTACACTTTCATTGTTGCCCATAGAGCTGCATGCCAGACTCGGTCAAACGCCTTCTTGAAGTCTATGAACACATGATATAGATGTTGTTGGTGCTGTAGGTATTTCTCACAGATTATTCTGAGGTTGAAAATCTGCTCAGTGGTACTTCGCCCTGCCCTGAATCCTGCTTGTTCTTCAGCTATGATTTGTTCAGCTTGGGGTTTCAATCTGTTGAGTATTATTTTCAGGAGGACCTTGCTGGGATGGCTGATGAGGCTGATGGTGCGGTAATTTTCACACTCCTGAAGGTTACCTTTTTTGGGAAGAGTGATGACAAGCGACTGGGTCCATGGTATAGGCCACTCCCCACTCTGCCAGATCTTGTTACAGATAATGGTGAGGGCATCAATCATCGCTTCTCCTCCTGCTTGTAGCAGTTCCGCGGGTATGTTGTCCACTCCTGCTGACTTCCCTTTCTTTAGCGCTTGCACTGCTGCCTCAACTTCTTCCCTGAGAATTGGGAGGATTTCTTCTTCTTCTCTGTTCTCTGGACATGCTAGAACTGATGGGTCTCCATTTGGTGTATGGTTGTAAAGGTCAGAGCAGTACTCTGTCCATCTGTCCAAGACTTCTTGTTCTTCTGTAAGGCATATGCCAGACTTGCTTTGGATAGTGGAGACTTTGGGCTGTTTGACACTTGTCAGTCGCTTCACAGTCTGGTAGGCCTTCTTGCTGTTGTTCTTGTTCAGACTGTTCTCTATTTCCTGGCATTGATCTTCTATCCAGTTCTCCTTTGCTGTGAGCATGCCTTTTCGGATGTCATTGTTGATTTTTCGGTAGACATCAGCTCCCTGTGAGGTGTTCTTTTTCTTTTTCATCTCTCTTCGTTTATCACACAGATCCAAAAGTTCAGGTGTAATCCACAGCTTCTTCTTTGGTCGGTGCTTGCCAAGGATCTCAGTGGCGGCATCTGTCACAGCTGAGTTGAAGGTGGTGGTCATGGTGTTGACATCTACTTCACCAGCCCCCAAAATGAGCAGTGGTGCAAATTTCCCTCCAATTGTGGCCTGAAATAGTTCTGCCACCTCCGGGTCTTGCAGTTTGTCCAGGTCGAACTTCAGTCTAGTGCACTTTGCTGTATTTACTCTCTTCAAGTGGAGCCGGAAAGACATCATCACGAGATCGTGGTCACTTACGATGTCTGCTCCTGGAAAAGTACGTGTCCTGCCAATGTTGATGCTTGATCTGAAGCGTTTCTTGACCATGATGTAGTCTATTTGGTTGTGATGCTCCCCGCCAGGACTGTGCCATGTCCATCGTCTGGAGTTTTTGTGGAGACCAAGCGTGTTTGCCAGTACCAGATTGTTGTATCTGGCAAACTCCAAGAGTCTCAGACCCCTGTCATTTGTCTCGTTGTTGCAGTGGGGTCCACATGTGTCTCCCCAGTTGCGGTGCGCATCTTGGCCAACCTTGGCATTCCAGTCGCCTTGCACTATGACTATGTCCTTCTTCGGCACTTGGTCAAGGACCGCCTGTAGATTTTCATAAAAATCCTCCACTTCGCTGTCGTCATAGTCTGATGTTGGGGCGTAGGCCTGGATGATGGTGATGTTGAAAGGGGCTGCTCTCAGGCGGATGGTAATGAGTCTACTGGAGACTGGGCGGCAACCCATGACAGTCGCTAGAATGTTCTTGTGGACCAAGAATCCAACGCCGTGTTCATGCCTGTCATCCCTACCGCTGAAATAGAGCTTGTGGCCTTTGTCGGTCGTTGTTTCACCTAGGCCTTTCCATCGCAGTTCGCTGATACCTAGAACGTTCCATCGATAGTGGTCCAACTCGTGGGCCAGTTCTTCTAATTTTCCTTCCGCAGTTAGGGTCCTGACGTTCCAGGTTCCTATGACGATGTTGTTTCTCGTGCGGATCTTGCTAAATTGTCCATCAGTAGCATACTTAACACCTCCGTCCTGGTGGCCAACGGAAGGCGCGGTCCTTGTGCCGGGTGACGGCCCGGGCGACGACCGATCCGGTATGGAATTAGTGGATTGTGTCATCATGTAGTGTGTCTTGGGCAAAAAAGACCTGGTGGTGCCCACTCCTCTCCAGGCTGTTGGCCACAGCCGAAATCCACGAATACAGTGTGGCTCGCCTTGGCCCTGAGCACATGGTCGTTGAACCTGTAGTAACGTGAGGTTCCTCCGCCCTGGCCGGTGACTTCTGTGTAGAAGACTTTCGCCCAGTGATGCCGTGCTAACATCACCCCTGTTAGTCGCCTCTTACGACACGCCGGGAAACGTTGGGTCTATTCTATTTAATGCCCGAACCCACAGAGCAAAGTCAAAGATTATTTATACTCATTCAGAAGTTCGATCGACTTTGGTACAAAGCTGCATTTGGTTTTAACAGTGGAAAATTTAGGCACTCCAAAACGGCGAACAGATGGTAAATGTGTATAATGCTTTGCAAAGACGTGTGTGGGGTCTCTCGCAATCTCTTTAGCCTTTGGCATTGCACGGCACTCATACAACTCAGTCAGACTCTTCTGTTTCTCTCCAATCACTTGGCAGTGGTCCCACAAGCTAGTCGAGTTGTCGCCTCCCGGCAGCAGAAGCCGAAGTACGTAGAACGCAGCAACAAAAAAACTAGTAATCGTAGTACGTAGAACGTAGAACGTTGAACGTAGTAACAGAGGTAGCGTACTAGAAGTAGAACGTAGAACCTAGTATGCAGAAACCAAAGCAGAAGTAGTAGAAAATAGGTAGGTACAGTAGATAGGTAGTCGTACGTAGAACATAGAAGTAGTACCAATCTGGTCAACATAATAAAGCATCTTACTTAGCTATCCATATACCATGTAAACATAACATGGGAAATAACTCCTTCCTCCGTCCGCCATCTTGACCTGTTTATTTATACAATACAACAATTCATCTTTTCTCTATAATTTATACTAATTTCTCATGAACATGATTATTTATACAAATACAGATGCATTATAAATCCCTTCCTGATCAACAATCTTGATTCATCCTCTCTCTCACATTCATAATCCCTCTAGCATACTATAATATATCATCACCCTTCTCTCATATTCATCACCACTCATATTCATCACCCCTCTAGCATACTATAATACATCATCACCCTTCTCTCATATTTATCACACCTGAGCTCTCTCATATTCATCACCCCTCTAACATACAATAATACATCATCACCCTTCTCTCATATTCATCACCCCTCTCATATTCATCACCCCTCTAGCATACTATAATAGATCATCACACTTCTGTCATATGCATCACCCCTCTCTCATATTATAATACTGGTCCTGATTTGGCTCGGAAGAGTCCGCTGGACCTAAAGCAATAATCTTGTATTGTATTGTATATTATAATACATCATCTCCCTTGACATCGTTCTTGCAACAGCGTCAACAACATTCCATTCTACATATCCAATCAAGAAAATCATATTAAAAATACTATTTATCAAAATACCCTTTCCCCCTCATCCATCATCATTCATTCGCGTATGCATGCTCAGAGTATATAGCCACTAAAGAAATAGGTTACTGGGCACCACTCACCTTTAGTTCTCGACCTTTGAAGCTACAGACACACAAAACACCACAATACAACACAACAGTCTGTAGAGAGTTGATGGTTCGTTACTACTGTCTTATCATGATCTTAGGTCATCCTAGCATCGCCGAGATGCCTAGGCCTTGGGCGGTCTCTAAAATAAGAACACACACCCTTAGGAACACACTCTACACCTATCACACAGAAGGGGTGGCAGTGATATTTCTCCTAAAACTACAGCACACTGGCCATTCTTGTCCTTCTTAAGGAACAAGACCTCGGGTGGTTTTAAACACAAAACACAACCATTATAAATGGACTGTCACGATGGTGTAGTGTGGGGTTTAAAAGTTTACATCTATATATTCACACCCTAACGAAAAAGAATAGAAGATAGAAATGATAGTGAAGGCCTATTCTATAAATCTGCGATGGTGACTGAGAACAATAAACAACAATAATGTATTTGCGTGTCTGTCTCCTCTATATCACTATATGAAAGAATGTGTGTACTTTAATTCTGTTTCCAGACAATCATCTCAGCCTCTCGCATTTGTACGTAACCCAAAGAAATGTATGTTTTCTTGCTCAACGTTCGATATTCATACACATAACTCAAACATACATATAACTCAAATGCATACTCATAGTTACATACAACAATCCAACAAAAATATCAAACATACACAGGCAGTCCTTGCCTGGGGTCTTGTCTATTGCTTGTGGCAATCGTCATAGGTGTAGACAAAACAGAACAGAGATCACGTACTCACGATTTTTCCCCATTGGATATATAGCTCATGTAGTCAGTCGACGTTATTACACACAACGTAGATACATGTCCTCCTCACTAATACAGCTCGCATCAGTACTGTAGGTGCCAGAAAACTAGGCACCGGCCTGAAGCGTAGCAGCTCCAGACTGCAGTCGGTTGACAGATTGGCGGTCCTCTTCAAGTCTCAGCCTCGTCACTGAGGAAACGGCCCCAGGTACGTCTCTGCATACGGCCCCTTGCCCCCACACCGGTTGCTGTGAAATAGTTCATTCATTATTTCCACTGTCTATTTATTCGTAGTTTCCTTTTTAGTCATGTCCTTTCTGTTCTGTTTGTTATTCCGTAATCTTTTCTTCGTCTCCACGTTTGTCTGTCTGTTTGTCCCCCCTATTGCCACAATACTTTTAACTTATTCCTACCATATGTATACGCTTGCTCATTCACTTCATACCAAAATACATTATATCTCTATTTTACATCAGCCACTAATTACTTAATTATTTAATGAAGTGAACATTTTCGCTCACTGACATTCATAATTTGCTTACACGGATTCGAACCTATATCGCCCATCACAGGTTCGAATCACGTGGTGTGCGATATAAAATGTGGCCATTTTTACTGTCCATTTTAGCAGTATGATTGCTTTGGTGGTTCAGTGTTGATTCAGGTCCCTAACCCTCTTTCCCTGGGATGGTTATCCCCGTCTGCCATATCGCCAATGGTGGGTGTAGACGTTAAACCTCAGTGTTCATTCACAGACCGAGCTAAACTTATAAATGTATTAAGATTAGTCATAGGGTGATTACACTAGCCGATCTCCGCAGACGATAGATGAGTGGGTAATAGTATTCCATTGTGCAATAGACCCACCGTCACAGAAGAAAACAACAATAGCAACAACAAAAGAATCAAATATTTAACTGGATATCAAATATCTAGATAACTAAGTAATAAAAATGTTTAGGCAATTGAAAATTAGATAACAGATAACAGATAACAGAACTTTATTTCGCCAGGTGACAAGCACGAGGAATACACTTTGATGTTGGCACACATATTTATACAAAACACAATAACAAAGCCAACCATACCTACGCGCAACCATCCACTTGCTGACACACTCATACAAGACTAGGAATAATACTGACTGGAAATTAGTAGAAACAGAATGATCAAATCAAATAGACACACACATCCACACACACGTGCGCGCTCTTCTCCGTTATCTCTCGCTCTCTCAATTCTCTTCTCTTATCTTACACAAGCACTCTACATACATCTATAAATTCTCTCTCTATCACTTCCTCTTCTCTCTCTCTCTCTCTCTCTCTCTCTCTTCCTCTCTTTCTTTCTGTCTTTCTTTCACTCACTTCTCCCCCCCCTCCCTCCCCCCCTCTCTCTCTCTCTCTCTTTCTCTCATGCATAAGTCACTGAGATAGTCCGGGATCATCGGGTGCCAGACAAGGAGTTGAGGTTTGTTCTTGAAGCGGCAGGTACGGGTCTTCATAGTTCTGAGCCTTTTGCCAGAAGGAAGCAGCTCGAAGAGGTGGTATCCGGGGTGGGAGGCATCATCCACTATCTTTCTGGCTCTGCTCATCAGGCGTTTGGTATAGATGGAGGCCAGAGAGGGGAGGTCGGTGTCAATGATCTTGCTGGCAGCGGAGACAATATGGTCTAGTTTTTCTTTCTGTTGTTGGGATGCACCCCCATACCACACACAGATGGAAAATGTTAGAACACTTTCTACCACAGAGCGGTAGAACTGGGTGAGGATTTCCTTCCTCAGGCCAAGTTTTTTGAGCTGCCTGAGAAAGTACATCCTCTGCTGTGCTCGCTTGATGATGGAGTCGGTATTGAGATCCCAGGTGAGGTCGCAGGAAATGAGTGAGCCCAGAAACTTGAATGACTTAACTGTCTCGATGGGCTGGCCGTTGATGAAGAGGGGGTCAATGGGAGTGGCGTTCCGACGAAAGTCGATCACCATCTCTTTGGTCTTGGAGGCGTTCAACTCGAGACTGTTGTAATTGCACCATGACACCAGCAGGTCGACTTCCTGCCTGTAGGCTGACTGACTCATCTCCATTGGATATGATGCCCTCAACGGTGGTGTCATCGGCAAACTTTACGAGTTGAACTGACTCGTGATGGGAGGTGCAGTCATTGGTGTACAGGCAGTATAGAAAAGGAGACAGGACACACCCCTGGGGTGCGCCTGTGCTCAGGGTCAGGAACTGCGAGATGTTGCTGCCTATTTTCACTGACTGGGGGCGGTTGAGGAGGAAGCTCAGAATCCAGAAAGAGATGAAGGGGGAGAGGTTGAAGAGCTGAAGCTTGTCGAACAGGGTCTGGGGGACAATGGTGTTGAAAGCAGACGAGTAGTCTACGAAGAGGAGGCGGGCGTAGCGATTAGGGGTTTCTAGCTGCTGGAGGATGAAGTGAAGGGCCAGGGCGACGGCATCGTCGACAGACCGGTTAGCTTGGTAAGCAAATTGGCACGGGTCCAGTTTGCCCTTGGTAGCGGACTGGAGGTGCTTGAGTACCAGGCGCTCCAGCACTTTCATCACCAACGAGGTCAGGGCCACATGGCGGTAGTCATTGAGGGAGCTAATTTGGGGTTTCTTGGGAACAGGTACGATGGTGGAGGTCTTGAAACAGCGGGGGACAGTGGACAAGAGAAGGGAGGAGTTGAAAATCTGGGTAAAAACTGGAGCCAGTTGGGAGGAGCAGTGTTTGAAGGTGGATCTGATACTCCGTCAGGACCACCTGCCTTTCTGCTGTTCTGCCTCTTGAAGAGAGACTCCACCTCCGACTCTGTGATGGTGAAAGGTGGAGGCTGGTGGGAAGCAGAATCAGGAGGGGAGACTGTGACAGGGATGGTGTTCTGTCTGTCGAATCTGGCATAGAACTCGTTCAGCTTATCTGGGAGCTGCTTGTCGTCAGCATCAGCTTGGCGTCCTTTCTTCTTGTAGTCAGTGATGGTTTGCAGACCTTGCCAAACTGCGCTGATGTTGTTGGACTGAAAGTGGGCCTCTAGCTTTTTCTTATAATCCCACTTTGCACGTCTGATGGCCTTTTCTAACTCATATTTGGCCCTTTTGTAGCTGATCTTGTCGCCGCTTCTATGGGCTTCTTCCTTTGCTCTTAGGCTTGACTTGAGGCTATTGTTGAACCATGGCTTGTCATTTGGCCAAGATCTGACTTCTTTTGTTGGAATGCAGCCTTGTTCACAGAAACTAATGTAGGAAGTTACCACATCAGCTTGCTCATGGATGTCAGCACAGGAGATGGTCAGTGCCTGCCAGTCCATACAGTCAAAACACGCCTGTAGTTCCTGGATAGAGTCTTGATTCCAGCGCTTGACAGTACGGACCTGTGGTTTGCCTGACTTTAGTTTCTGGCGGTAGGAGGGAAGAAGGAACACCATCACGTGATCAGATCGGCCGAGTGGGGGGCGGGGTATAGAGCGGTAAGCGCCGCTAATTGTGCTGTAGCATAGGTCAAGGGTCGCTTTCTCTCTCGTTGCACATTTGACGTGTTGTTTAAACTTGGGCTGTTGTTTTCTTAAGTCAGCATGGTTGAAATCACCCAGAACGATAACGTGACAGTCAGGGTGTGAATTTTCAATGTTTGTGATCTGTTTGGAAAGTTCTTTGATGGCAGAAGTAGCGTGCGCTTTGTCAGGGACGTAGACGCCACATAAAACAATGGAGGAAAACTCTCGTGGAAGGTAGAAGGGTCGACGCTTTACAGTGAGAGTTTCAAGGTTGGGTGCACAGTGTTTGGATAAGATAGACACATCTGTACACCATCGGTCGTTGATCATAAAACAAATGCCGCCACCTGACTTTTTCTGTGAATCGTCAGGCGTGCGATCGGCGCGATGAAGCGAAAAGCCGTCGGGTTGTACTGCAGCGTCGGGAGTAGAGGGAGACAACCACGTTTCCGTGAAGCAAAACACCGAACAATCAGTAACGTCTCTTTGAATGCTTATTAGGGAGATAAGACAGAGAGAAAGGGAGAGAGAGAGAGAGAGAGAGAGAGAGAGAGAGAGAGAGAGAGAGAGAGAGAGAGAGAGAGAGAGAGACAATTGACAATTGACAATTGACAAAATTTTAATGTGTTTAAGCCAGCGACCCATCACATTTTACATACTCTTTCGCACGCACTAAATTTGAAAATTAAATAAAATAAATATAAAATAAATATTTAAAAAAAAACAACTATTCAACACATAACAAGTTAGATTTGCATGTATGCCGATTCCTTCCCCTACTGGAGTGACTCGTCTTTTTTTTTCAAGGTATAAAAAATGAACATTGCCATTTTCCTTGATACATCCCCTGGACAATCCAAAAGAGCATTTTTTATACATTCCTCAGAGCTTAAATTTATTGTCTGCACATGCGACAAGTACTTGCATCTCAATTCATGATACATTGGGCATACAAAAAGAAAGTGATATTCGTTTTCCAGCACGCCTGGACAGAAAGGGCAATTTTTGTTGAGTGTATCGTGGTATCTTTTGTTTATCCCTAGTTCATTTAAACCAAAGCGAAATCGTATCAGAGAATCCCTAAATTTTTTATGGTTATGCAATCAATATACGGTTCAGCTTTGTGAAGTTCTTTAAATATGCGGTAAACTGAAAATCTTTCACTGGACATTAATTTCACTCTCCAGTCTTCCTGAAATTTTACAATCATTTGCTGTCGGAAAGAGTTCAGAAAAGCTGTTTTGTTAGTTACTCCCTCTGTCCAAACGTGCACAAAACCATACCTCTCAAGGAGGTCTCTGACATTACTCGCCCAGTTGTTTGGGCTTGGACCAATTAAGGTTAAATCGTTTTCCTGCATGGTTAGAACTTGTCTGGGGAATCTGCTTGGTTCCATTTCTTTTACCTTCAGCCAGTATCTCAACGTGGAGACACTGGTTTCAATAAACATGGGGTATCTTCCTGTATCACCATATGTCATATGGTTAGGTGTCTTGTTTGACACACCCCAAAAACGTTTGCATGAAAAAAGATGAGCGAACTCAATAGCTGGAACCTTGAAGGCTCCCCAGATCTAGGAAGCATACAACAACATGGGTTTAATCTGTGCATCAAACATACGAAAAAACACTGTAGAGTCAAAACTTCCCAAAGCCCACATGGTTTTCATAAGGTCAACAGTTTTACCCTTTGCTTTGCTTGCATATTCTTCACATGCAATGTTATTCGACAATTTAGTTGTCAGCATGTATCCTAGATATTTATACTTGTTTACTATTTCTAGTTCCTGCCCTTCCAAATGCCATTTTTCCCTTTCTGCAACATGTCCCCCTTTGCGAAAAACCATCACTTTGGTCTTGTCAAGATTTACGGTGAGGCCAACAGTCTTGGACGCTACATATAAATTATTTAACTGATTTTGAAGCCCAACAGGCGTTGTGGAAATTAACACAATATCATCGGCAAAAAGCAGCAAGAACAGTTCTTCTAAGCCTGGGAACAGCTGAATGCCATGTCTTCCGTTTAAGCGTACAGAGTCGGCTACTTCCGAAATTAACAAAATGAAGATTAATGGGCTAAAAAGACAGCCTTGTTTAACTCCAGAAGGGCAAGTAAAAAAATCTGTTAATTTTGATCTCCATTTTACATAAGACTCAACAGAAGCATACATTGCTTTTATCATCTTAATCATTTTGGTCGATGCTTTTAGTTTTTCAAGTACTTGCCATAACTGTTCCCTATCCACAGTGTCAAACGCTTTTTTGTAGTCTACGAAGGCAACATATAATTTTCCACTTCTCCTACCAAAAACCTTTTTCTTTATTATGGAAATCAAAGTATAAATGTGGTCGATGGTTGAAAAGCCCCTACGAAACCCGGCTTGTTCCTTGCTGATTTTAGCTTCCTGTTCGGCCCAGAAATATAGCCTTTTGTTTAAGACAGCAGTGAACAATTTGCTCACTATACTCAACAGGGTAATGCCCCTGTAATTGTCGGGATTAGTTTTGTCACCTTTCTTGAACAACGGTACAATCACAGACTTGCACCATTCAAGTGGAAAAACACTCAAATCATACAATTTGTTAAAAAGAAGTGTCACAAATGGACAAACAAATTCTTCAGCATATTTTAAAAATTCTCCACAAACATTGTCCAGCCCCGACGCTTTACCAAGCTTCAAGTTACGAATAGCTCTGCGAACCTCGTCCTCCGAGATGGGATCATCGAGCTGTGGCACAACCACATCCTCTGCATCCCTAGTGTTAAAATTGTCTTCAGTGTTTAAATGTTGGGTTTCTTGTGTTTTGTTCTGTTTTGACCCTAGAAGATTTTTAAAATGAATGTACCAGGATTCCATGTCAATGTTTGGTTGTTCATTTCTCTGGAATCGGGCACTTTTTACAATTTTCCAGAATTTGGTGCTATTGCGTCTGTTATCCAGCAACGTCTGATTTGTAGATATCCTGTATGCTTTTTTCTTTTCAAACATGAGTTTTTTTATAGCCTTTCTTTGCTTGCATGTAGTTTGTTTTATCAACTGTTGTGTGTGTTCTCTGATACTGTCGCAGTAACTTGTGCGTTTCGCGTTTTCTGTTTAGGCACTCTTTGTCAAACCATTTCTTTGTGTTTTGATGTTTGTCGGCACCAATCTTAATATCCTTTTTCATACATTTTCCCGCCATTAACAGAAGGTCCGTGAATTTCTTAACGGCACTATCTATGTCAGTATCTAAAAGTAATTTGGCTTCTTCAAGTAGTTCTCCCGCCTCATTGGAGTTTATAGCTTCTAAGTACTCGTTTCGTTTGTCACTGTTCCACTTAGTTTGTGTAATCGTCTCTACGTGAATGTCGTGTATTTCTTGCGTGTATGTGGTTCTAGTAAACAGAAGCGTTATTGGCATATGTTTTGATTCAACTCGACTGCCCACCTCAAAACACATGCTCGCAGAGTGGTAAAGATCAGCCGAAACCAAAAAGTAATCAACAACACTATTTCCCTGTTCAGCAATAAAAGTGAAAGCACCGTCATCATCACCGCTGTGGTTACCATTCAAAGGGACACAGCGGAACATCGTGCAAAAATCAATTAACACTTTGCCAAACTGGTTGGTTACTTTGTCTTTTGATTTCCTAATCATAGAATTCTCTCCTAAATCTTCTACTGCAGTAACAGAATCATCGACATAATCATCAACAAGGGCTTCCCATTCGCCAATACGTGCATTTAAGTCTCCGCAAACAATTAAATGACAATCTTCACCGCTCTGGTAAGTATGAAGTAAAAATTCTTCCAAAAGGTGGATGCCACAGTTAATGTCCTTGTCTTTATAGTATGGGCTTTGATAAGGCGGTATGTAGGTTGTTATAAACAAAGTGTCCTTTTCTAATCCTAACAGGTACTTCGATAATTTAACACATACAATATTGTCATATTTGCATTCAATATGTATAACATGAGACATCATGGTCTTTTTTATCATCAGTGCTACGCCGCCACATCTTCTACCTTGTCTAGACAGTTTAATACCCGGTGCATGAAAAACTTCGTACTCCGGAAACAGTGTACTAAAATCAAAAGATGCGCTCGTGAACGTCTCGAGTGCACAAAAAATATCAAATGATTTTACATAATTGACAAAATCTTGCTCCATCAATTTGCCCACTAGATGTTCAATATTCATAGAAGCTATTTTAACCGTGTTGATTGTTTCATTTTCTGTTTCAGGCCAATGTGCTTCATAGGCATCCTCGTTATTACCTGTTATCTCAAATGGATCGTGGCTTGACCGTCAATTTGGGTTGTCTAGCTGCTGAAACGTGTCGGTAATGCGCCCCTGTCGACCCCGCATCTCCATGCCTGCCTTGGCACTGGACGTTTGCCCAATGCCCGTCTGGTCAGCTGCTCGCTCTCTGGCCAGGGATCTTGTAAGGCGTGTGGTGGGGTTTGGACGCGTGCTGTTGCCTTCACTTTGTGTTTCTGTTAGCATTGATTTCGTCGTCTCTGCTGGTCCATCAGCGTCCATCGTAGACGGCGTCGACGTCTGTGGCTGCAGTACAGGTGTTACCTGAAGAATTGTACAAACAGGTGTTAGGTTCAGTGGCATGACAATTGTTGTTTCATTTTCAGGAATTGTAGCGTTGACGCCTTCGCTTTGTGTTTCTGTTAGCGTCAATTTCGTCGTCCCTGCTGGTCCCTCAGCGTCCATCGTAGTCGGCGTCGACGTCTGTGGCTGCAATATAGGTGGTGCCTGAAGAATTGTACCGACAGGTGTTAGGTTCAGTGGCATGACATTTGCAGTTTCATTACCAGGGATTGTAGCGTTGACGCCTGGTCGGATGGGCTGTTCTGTTTCACCTCTTGTCCTGCTTTCCCCGTAATGACTGTCATCGTTCTCATCTCGCTCTTCTGACATCTCGTCTGACGCTGCCTCTTCCGGCTCTTTGCCTGCGACTTGGTGAACCTGTTCCTGCTGTTTTATCGGCTGGCTGTGTTCGTGATCGGGTTGATCAATTTGAGTACTATGATGTGCGTTCTCTGTGTGGTTTCTCCTACTGTTGGACTGGACCTCCAGATCATGGTGGGGTTCGTCTTGCGAGTTTCGGTTTGTCTCGCCGTTGTAGTTGGTGTGTTCTTTTAACAGGTTCGTTTCCTGACTATGATCAGAGCTTTGCGATTTGCCGTTTACAACTGCTTCACTGTAGGTTTGTTGACCTGGTATGATGCGGGTCTGTTTCTCTCTGTTGTATTCACCCGCAGTACGAGACTGAGTTGTTACATCATGCTGCGGTGTTGGTCTCGTGGGCACATTCCAATATCCTCGCTGATCGCTTGCTTGGCTTACACTCGCCTGGATTGTGTTCCGCCTGTCTTCAGCTCTTGGAAATGAAGGCCATTCCGATGTGTGAAGGGGAAAGGATGCGGGGAACGGTGGAATGAATGGGGGGTGGGGGTGAAAAACGGCGAAAGGTGCCGGGTAATGCTGGTTACCAGCTTCAGCGCCAGCGTGGTTTGCAGTTGGATGCCAATGAGCACGAATGCCTGATTGGCGTCCATCGTTTTCACAAGGCTGGGGTAGTGGGTCATAACGATGGTTTGGTGTTGGTTCTCTTCGATGTTGTTCAGCTTGTGCTTGGCTTTGTTGTGCCGTCCGTTGAGCTTCTTCCCCTTTGATGTGGAGCTTGCCGCCTCTATAGTAGGCCACCTTGCCCTGGCTTTTGTAGTCCTGAAGTTTCTTTCTTTGTCGTGCTGTGAGGTCGGCCGCAAATTTAATGTTCTTCTTGTTCAGGCTATCGCGCAATCCAGAGTCCTTGACAACGTCCAGTTTGTCCCACATTCGGTTAAAGACTACAATAAGCGGTCTAGGACCGCGACCACTGCCCACTCTGTACGCTGTTTCAAAATCGTACGTCTTCCAGTCTGTGTACACAGAATGTTCGTTCAGCAAGTCTACAATGACCTCTACTGCTTGACGTCTATCTTCTCTGGACTCGGGAATCCCTAAGAACTTAAGGTTTCGCTTCCTCTCCGCTGCGTCAATTCGGACCAACTCCTCATCCAGAACATCCAGTCTGGAGTTCACAATAGAAACATTACTTTGTAATTCAGTTACATCTGAGCACGTCCGCTGTGATGTGTGATATAGTTTGCTTACATCGTCTTGGATTTTGTTCACCGATTTTTCCAGCCTCATAAGTTTATCGTCCAACTGGCTGCGTAGCTGTACCCCCTGCTCCTCTATTATATTCAGCACCAAAGCAAACTTTGAATCCAAGTGTTCGTATAGTTCTTTGTAATTTTGTTGGCTATTGTTACTTGTCACACAATTATTATCTCCAATCGTCGCTAATTGGTTTTGCTGACTAGCAGTAGACGAAGAGCACGTGCTTGTCATAATTGCATTCAAGCAGTGGATAACTGACTACGGACTCACTATTGGAAAATTAATGAATGTAGAAATTAATTAGTTTTGTTGACCGAAATTTATAAGCACGAAGACATATTATTTTGTTTTCTTCTTTCTCACACCTCTTTCTTCCAAACTTCCTGCAGTGTTCCTTGTTTTGTAGGCCTATTTCAAGATGTCCAGCGAAAATAAAAATGTCATGGCAATATGTAACTCGTCCTGTTATTGTAGCTGTTTTTGACGAATTGTCAATTCGCGTAACCTACCCATTGCAAAGGTAACCATAAGTGGAGATCGAGGTTAATGTCCAAGCACAATGATGTTTAAATAGGCTACACAATAATGTCTGTAGCGCTACACCAAACAATTTGCAGCATTCAATTTGATTATTTTCATCAGACGTTAGAAATCCATGTCATTATTTCACCAATTGTAGTCAGGTTGAGTTGTTTTTTTCCAATATATGCATTCACAACTTCAATCACTGAGTCATGTCTTCAAAATTCAAATTTACTATTACCACCTAACAGCGAGAGCTCTTGCGAACACGTCCACTCGCTTCGACTTCCAGCATCCGAGTCCCCGAGAGAGAGAGAGAGAGAGAGAGAGAGAGAGAGAGAGAGAGAGAGAGAGAGAGAGAGAGAGAGAGAGAGAGAGAGAGAGAGAGAGAGAGAGAGAGATTGAGCTGGACACAGGGACGCTTGTGCGATGAAGTGGAGAATTTCGCCCAAACCCTAACCCAAACCTTTAACCTAACCCTAATCCAGCTGTAACTCTACGGAGCACTATTTTGACGTCAAATTAGCGGGGTGTGACGTGGGTTTTTATTGTTGCTGGGCTCTGCACAATGGACTGCTATAACCCTCACGTCTTATTCTATGGGGACCGCTAGTGAATCACCCTGTGAATTACCTTAATACATTTATTTGTTTAGCTCGGTCTGTGTTTAGGCTGGGGTACAGAGATAGATAGAAAAATGGTAAAAGATCACTGTCACATTAGCTTTCACACGGCTATGAAACATATTTAGTCCAGCCACTTGATAACAGTAAAAATCACTCATTTATTTCCTCTACTCTGTAACGTGGGGTTTCGTGGGTTTCTGGGCTCTGCACAATGGAATGCTGTAACCCTCACGCTTTATTCTATGGGAACTGCTAGTTAGTCACCCGGTGAATTACTTTAATACATTTATTTATTTAGCTCGGTCTGTGTTAAGGCTGGGGTACAGAGATAGATAGCAAAATGGAAAAAGATCACTGTCACACTAGCTTTCACACGGCTATGAATCATATGTAGTCCAGCCACTTGATAACAGTTAACATCACACATTTATTTCTTCTACTCTATACAAGATCTTTGATGTACTAATCTACCTTAAACAGTCATAAGTCAATGCAAATAATTCGATCGCTGATAGTCTAGGCAGCTGTTATGTCTTCATAGGGCACTGGCTACTAGAGTTCATGAAGATTGGACTACTGTGGTCCGTTTTACAGTCTTCTGAAGAGTGGACTACTGTGGTCCTTTTGCTACCAGTTTAAGTGCACTGATACCTGGGCACTTAGCTGTTGTGTAGCGGGTTTGAAGCCCTTCGTTGAGGTAGCTTCTGGTACATGCTGGGTCGTCGTGTAGTTTGGGTCCTTGACAAGCTGTGTTGTCTTGGAGAGTGTTTTCCAGGGTTGCTCTCTCAGTCCTGTGCTGTAGAGGCTAAACAGCCAACTCGTCTTTCCTGTGGAGTTGAGCGCACGGGATATCTCGCCTGTTCGTCTGTAACATAAGAGACGAAATTCTGCACAACCCTGGATAATAGGTTTGTGCAGAGCGTCTCACTGAAAGCCAAAGTAGCCCTCAGTGATAGCTCCACATCTCTATACATAAGCGACGAACATTCTGCTACGTCCGTGGTCCACTGGAATCTCAACTCTAATTTCCTATACATACATAAATATAAATCGTGGCTAACTATACACATACATAATTAATAATATTATAAACATTCACTGGTACAGCCACTGGTCTGCAAACATACATATAGGTTAAACAACAGTGGTTCCGTCAGGTATACAACATGGCGTCCAAACCGGTCGTGCTTAACACGTGTTCGGCTTCTCCACATGGTAAGGCAAATTCGGATTAACAATTCAAGTCTATGCATAGCAACTTCCACAAACATAATTTTAACAATAATATAAATATATCACGATGAAACAGAAGTATGCTCATTTACCTGTTTGACAAAGTCAGGCCCCGTGGCCACTTGATTGAATTCTAAGATTCTTAAGTCTTGCCTCCTGGTCTATTCAGGAGAGATCTTACTGCTAACTATGTAGCTGATTACTGCTCCTCATCTCAAACTCGACTTGTTGTTTGTAGATTATAGTCACACGACACTTTCGCATATAGGTGACTACTGGACCGATTTATACTGACACCAGCGGGCCAGTAGTTGGTAAAGGGGAAAATAATATGATCACACGTTGACTAATCCGGGATTCGAACCAGCGACCTTTCAGTTACTAGCAAGACTCTCTTACCAACTGAGCTACCCGGCCCCACAAACTTGACTGCCGTTCTCCCTCTCTATTTGAATCAGCCAGACCTGGTTGATTCCATTCTAAACTATGTTCCCATAGGCGGGTAACAGACTTGCCTAACGTAGCTACGATGATGTCATTGCCTTCGCTCTTACCGTCAGCTACCACTGTGTGTGTAAACGGCAGTATATCATTGCTACGCTTGATTACTTCCATCGTCTCCTGAAGCCTAACATTAACATTCTAAGAGTACAATGACTAAACAAGGCTAAATAGTAAAGTAAGCAGGGTAAAACTAGTCTGTTCGTGACAGGCTCCCTCAAATGAAAAAAGGCGATGACTACTGGATTCGACCTTTTTCTACTACAGAGCCTAGTTAAACACTGCACTACCCTAGGGTCCTATTTACAAACTAGTTAAGTTGCTCTACCTGCGCTGCAATGCTATGCCAGGTAGTTATGGACACTAGTGACAAGGGTTTACTGGACGGGGACGAATTCTGGTGCTGTGGCCCTTAGTTGTGTTGGGTGGGCGACAGCTGCTGTGTCCTCCACGAGATGGCGACTGAGGTAGTCGGCTCCGTGGTTTTCTTTGCCGGGGATGTACTCGATTTGGAATGAGTATGCCTGAAGGGTGAGTGCCCATCTCATCAGGCGAGAGTTCAAGGATTTGGAGGCTGCCAGGAACGAGAGTGGTTGGTGGTCCACCTGAACTGTGAAGTGGGTCCCATACAGGTAGAGTTGAAACTTCTGTATGGCCCAGACTAGTCCCAGGCATTCTTTCTCCGACGTGGCGTAGTGTGTCTCGGCGGGTCTCAATTTTCTGCTGGCGTAGGCGACAGGGAATAGCGTCTCTGCATTCTTGGGGTCGCGCTGTAGCAGTACTGCTCCGTGGCTTAGCTTCCTCCGCGATGGCGATGGCCATCCATGTGTGAGTGCTGGGGGTCGTGGGTCTGTCGATGTATTTCTTGAGGCGATCGATGTGGTGGTATCGGGCTCTCCCGTTTACCTCTACTTGGTAGACTGTCTTGGATTTCTTGGCAGTCACCCGGTACGGTCCTCTCCAAGCGATGTCCAGCTAGTTGGTTCCACTTGGAAGTAAGAGTAGCACTTGGTCGCCGACTTGCAGTTCTCGGTCCTTCGCGTGGCGGTTGTAGTACTTCGCCTGACGGGCTCTTGCCTTCTTCAGTGCTTCACCAGCTTTCTTCCACGTTGCTTTGAAGGTTTCCTGCAGGTCTGCGACGTACTTGGTGGCACCTTTGGGTGTGTCGTCTGTCTTGGCATCCGTCCAACTTCTGTGTAGGGCTTCTAGCGGTCTTGCTAGAGGTCTGCCGAATAGCAATGTTGACGGGGTGTAACCTGTGGCTGCATGGGGCGTTTCTCTATATGCGAACAGTGCCGCATTCACGTATGTGTCCCACGCTTCTGGATTGTCGACAGCTACTTTCCTGAGGATGGTGAGAAGGGTTCCATTCAGTCTGTCTACTTGTCCGTTGCTGGCTGGGTGGTACGGTGCGATCAGAATTGTTTGGAACTAAATGTGACCAAAACAAAAGAGATGGTAATTGATTACAGGAGAAATGTAATAGATGTGGCGGCACTCCAGCTGAAGGGACAGGTGGTAGAGAGGGTGGAGGAATACAAGTACTTGGGCACAATTGTTGATCACAAATTAAACTTTTCCAGAAATGCCGAGGTTGTCTACAAGAAATGCTGACAAAGAATGCACACCTTGTATCAGCTGAGATCTTTTAAAGTGTCCAGTCATATCATTGAAATGTGTTACCATGCGTTTATTGAGTCTATTCTAACCTTCTCTTTTATCTGTTGGTTCAAGGGATTGAATGTGAAGAGCAAAAATCAGTTGTGTGGAATAGAGAGTGTGTGCAGCAAGATAGTTGGCAAGAAGCAGGCGACTCTGGAACAACTGTTCCACAAAAGAGCCCTCAGCAAGGCAGTCAGAATTCAGAGAGACCCTACCCACCCACTTTCCTGTCTGTTTGAACTTCTTCCATCTAATCGCAGATTCCGCTGTGCACTAATGCGTACACAGCGCTACAAAAACACCTGCATCCCTACTGCCATATCAATGCTAAACGAGGCCACTGCCAGACCCTCAAACACAAGACTGTCTTGATGTAGGAGTCTCCCAACTATCTCGCTGAGTGTATGTGCATGTTTGTATGAAGACATGCGTGTGTGTGTTTACTATGAATGTCTGTAAACCAACTTTTAAAATACCATTTACGTGCTTTACCTGTATTTTTTTACAACTGTTATAATCAGTCAACAGTATTATTGATTATGTTGATCATAGTTTCATACAGTTTTATATATTGTTGACCTACTAAGATTCATATTAAACTGAGATTATTTATCTAACACTGTTACAACAAAATAATTTTTTATAAGTCCAGAGTGCTAAACTATCATATACACTATGTTTGTATGTATTTTTATTATATTTTAACTGTCTAAAAAGGGCATTGACATACGTGTGATAGAACGAGAGTGCGTGGATAGGTGTTTGAAGGAAAGATGAAGTGTAAGAGTACGCAAGTGATTAGATTTATAGAATAAATATAAATTTAGTATTGACTTTGTAGCTCTGTTAAATGTTATAACATGACTGTTTTAATTATATGTTTTATATGCCTGACATACATTGCTGTGAAGTTCCTTATGGGATAATAAAGATTTGTTGTATTGTATTGTATTGTATCAACTCGAACACGTCTTGCATCAGGCGGCCGGTGAACTGAGATCCGTTGTCCGTTCTAATGCTGTCCGGGAATCCGACTCTGGTAAAGATGGCGATGAGTGCATCTGCAATCTTCCTGGTGTCGATCGCTGGCAACGGGACTGCTTCGCACCACATCGTACATGCGTCGACGAGTGTGAGTAGAAATCTGTTCCGCTTCTTGGTCATGGGCAGTGGTCCTACTATGTCTACTGAGACTTGCTGGAATGGCACGCCGACTACTACTGATGGTCCTAAGGTAACTGGTACGGTGTGATGTCGCGGGGAATATCGTTGACATTGGTGACAAGATTTCACGTAACGCTTGACATCCTCCGTGATTCCTGGCCAGTAGTAGTGTGCGCTGATTCTCTGTACTGTGGCTCCAATTCCCATGTGTCCGCTGAGTGGCATGATGTGGCCTAATTCTAGTACTTGGGCTCGAAGGGTGGCTGGTAGTACTAGTTGGGTGTGATCTCCATCTCCTTGTCGATGTAGAACTCCGTCTTCCATGTAGAAGTCTCCTTTGTGCGGGGGGGTGTGCGCCTTCTGGAAGCACTTGGCTATCGAGGCGTCCGCTTTCTGTGCTGTTTTGATCTCTTCGAGTCCTGGATTCGGGGCTTCGACGTCTTCTTGATACCTAGGTGACCTCCCATGATTGAGTCATGCGCTACTTCCATCACCTGGCGCCTTAGGGGTAACGGTACCAATACTTGACGTAGTGGTTTCCCTCCGTTGACCCTCGGGTGCTGGAAGATTCGATACAGGATCTTGGCCTTCACTTCAAAATAGACCGTACCACTGCCTTTGGTCACGTGGTCTTGGCGGTTCCTGTACTTGTTTAGAGTGCTGTCAGCTTCCTGGAGCTGGATCAGCTTATCTCTGTCCACGATGGCAGCTTTGGAGTTGTCGGCGACCGTCAGTGGCGTAGACGTCTTGTCTCTCTTGGCCTGGGCCCTGGTTGTAACGGCACCGACGATCTCTGGTCGGCAGGGCTGAGCCGGAGTAACCACATTGTCCCGTAGCAGCTCTGTAAGGTCTCCATTGGGAAATGGCAATGGATCCTCCTCCACGACTTCGACATGTTGATTTGAGGCAGGACTCCACTCTGGATCGGGGTCGTCGGGTCGTCTCGCGCCGTCGATATTCCCGATCATCAAATCATACAGCGGCTTCTTCAGGCAAACCGCTTCGACTTCGCCTATGTAGAAAGGGGTGTTGACATGAATTTTTGCAACTGGCGCTTTCACACATTTGCTGTCGGCCATAAGTGTCCATTTTGAATCGCCAGTGAACTGTTCTTTAGCGATTAGGTCTTCTCTGACGATGACCCCACTGCAGCCAGAGTCTCTTAAAACAGTCACTTCATGATTTCCGACGCGTCCCTTGGAAACAGGCATGTTCTGTACGGTCACAGCTGCGCTGGCGACGACGGGGATGGATTTCCCGTTGGCAAGGAGGAGTTGGCCATCAGTCATGCACTCTTGCACGTCCGCAGGGGTAGCTGTGCGCTCGGTTTTACTCGGAAGAATGACGCTCCCGCCGCACACCTGATGGTCAGATCTACTGGTTTGCCGTTGATTGGAGAACCGCCTCTGCCGGTTGCCCGCCGCTGAATTGTCCGTACTGCTCCGCTGTCCGCTACTTTTGTTTTGAGGACAGTTAGCCGCTCTGTGGTCTGTAGCGTTGCAGGTGAAACAGCCCCTTGAATGCCCTTCCCTGGGAGGTGGCGTGGAGTCCGTCTGTCTCTGGCTCGTCTGGCTCCCCTGGGTCTGGTTCACATGGTTTCCAGTCTTCTGAAAATGTTTCGTCGCGCTGGGTGGCCCCAGGGTCTTCCCACGAGCGATGAGATATCATTCAGCAGCCTCAGTCACATCTTTAAGCGTCTGCAGCTTTTGTTCTTCTAAGTGGGTCGCTAGGTCCTTGTGACAGGCATTGAGAAATTGTTCCTTCACGATCAGGTCATGGAGACTGTCGTAAGACTTCCTTTCGCCTGATAACTCCACCCACTTGTGTAGATATGACGACAGGCGCTCCACAAACTGCTTTGGCGTCTCGTCTGACTTAGGCCGGCATTCACGGAAGCGTTTACGGTAGCCCTTCTCTGTAAAGTTGTAGCACTGCAACAGGGCCTCTTTCAAGACGTCGTAGTTTTTGGCGTCATCGTTCGACAGTCTGGTGTAAACTTCGAGCGCTTGCCCTGTCAGAAGTGCACTTAGTCGAATCGCCCAGTCTCGAGGTTGCCAGTTGGAGCTTACGGCGAACCTTTCGAATCTCGCCAGATAGCTGTCGATCTGGTCCTTCCCGTCGACGAACGCTGGCAATTTTGGAGCCGTATGGTCGTTGGTGACTTGGATACGCGCCAACTCTAGCTGGTATTGACGCTCAGCCTCTCTTTCCTCTCTTTCTTCACGACGTCGTTGCTCTTCTTTCTCTTGCCGCTGCTGTTCAATTTCTCTTTCTTCACGACGTCGTTGCTCTTCTTTTTCTTGCCGCTGCTGTTCAATTTCTAGACGCTTCTGTTCTAGTTCTATTTCTTTTTCTAGACGCTTCTCTTCCAATTCTCTTTCTTCACGGCGACGCTGCTCTTCTAATTCTCGTTCTTGTATTCTCTCCTGGGATTTGACGTACTCCGTCAACTGTTTCCCTTTTAGATTCAGTTGAATCCCTTTCTGCCAGAAGTCAGCCATCTTGATGGTTCTGGAAAGTTCTTTTTCTGGAAAGTTCTTTTTCTGGAAAGTTCTTTTCTGGAAGGTTCTTTTCTGGAAAGTTCTTGACTGTGCTGCACCCTTCTAGACTGTTCTAGAACAGCACGCTTTCTGCAGTAGCGCTGATGCTTGCCACTAGTCGCTTTCGCTGACGCAGGCCCCGCTGTCCTCGTCGTATGCGACGCTGCACCACGCTGGTGTTGATGTACACGCTCCTGTGCTGAAGTAGACGCGACGTCCACTCGTCGCTCTCTCTAATACTGGCGATGTAGCTCCGGGACTGTCCCTCGACGTAGTCTTACGGCAGCCACGTAGTCCCGATCTGTTGTTCGCTCACGAAGCAACTCTTCAGCGACTACACGCCCTTGCAGTCAACCCGAACCTATCGGTGATGTAGTCCCAGTATGTTGGCCCCTCTCGACGCAACTCGTTGGCGGCTACCCTCGATGACTGCCTCTCGTAACGTTGACTCGCTTGTTGTAGCAGTTGAACCCTTGGCTATGGCGTGAATCGCGGCTTGACCCCCAAAATGTTACACTCGGTTTGATGTTGGTGTTTTTCTATCAGTATCTGATTCAGCCCCGATGCTTGAATTCCTGATAGTTGTGTAACTCAGATTCGTTTATCCACGCAGCCCGTCCAAACAGCATACAAGTCACAAAGTCGACGTATGAAGTTTTCCACTTTTATTCAGCACACATCAACAACTGCATACAATTCTCAACTCAACTCAACAACTTTCAAATTTACTTTCCAGCTTCACTATTAACAACAATCTCACAAAACACACGGAGCATCGAATATATAATTTTTTTTCTCCTTCGGGATGACGACAGGTTGTTCTAGAAAATGACGCATTACAACCAACCAATCAGAATTAAAGATCGTCATCACTGACTTACGTCATACTTCTCTCTTCCTGCCAAAAGAATGTTCTCCATTATCTACGACCATCAAGAAACTTCGATCGATAGTAAACAAACAGATCCAGAAAATTCTACAACAATATCGACTAACGAAAATTATCAACGTTATACAAAGCCTCTCCTAACAACAATGCAAACTCAAGTCAAAGGTAAATAAACTCCATTATTGAATACTTTGCAAAACGAAACGATTAGATCTATCGTGCGCGCTTCCGACGTACTACCATTCGCGTTTCAACGTAACACTTGTTCTAAACGAGAAATAATATTATCAACGTCGTCTTTTGTGTCATCCCGTTCAAAACGGCAGTAGTATGAATTTAGTTCTTCTGACATTTTAATTCGGTTTTCAAAAGGAAGGTCACAGTTAGTTGACTTCAGCTTCGCTTGACCGGACAGAGTTTTCAACCCCTTCCCCCCATCAGCCAGGTTACCGCGCTCGAACTGTGATTCTACCTTTTCCTTATATTGCCGTTTAGCATCCTGAATTTCCTTTCTTAGTTTTGCTTGAACACGCCTGCGTTCAGCTTTATCATCAGTTTGAAATGCAATTTTCTTTTCGTTTAGCGTGGCTTTGAGTGATTTGAGAACCAAGGTTTGTTATTTGGAAATAGTTGGCCTCACGATATACCGCCTGCTCGCAAGGATGGGCATGGGCAAGTAGCGAGAGTTGTCGCAGTACGCCTGGACACAAACACTCGCACAGTCTTCCAAATATAAACAGTCGTTCACACAATCAAATGCCAGGCGTAGGACTACCCACAGTCGCTGAGACGAGTACAGAAATTAACAAACAGGGACGAACAAGGAAACACGCAAAGATGATGTTACATTCAATCCCATTTTAATGCTCTCACACCTACACACACAACAGTGGTAAACAATGAAATCCTTAAATTAACATTGTACAAAAAACTATTAAAAAAACTATTATAGAGAGGAGGAGGATGAAGGGGGACAGTGGGTAGATGGGGAATGACTGGCCTGAAAGTCTTGCAGTTGACGATTCCAAGCAACGTAGTCCCCTGAAAGTCCTGCAGTTGACGATTCCACGCAACGTAGTCCCATACACAGAAGAACGTTCGTGCAGCTACAAGGGTCGCTCCTGCAGGCAGTCAGTGGTGCGGTCCTGATGCTAAAGCCCAGGTAAGTCGAGCTGAAGACAGACGCGCTCTCAGGCTCAGTCCAACGATGATGATGATGGTGATGTCGACGACACAAAGGGAAACCACTCCAGTGCATACGTCAAGGAAAAGAATAAGCCTGAAACAACATCGTTTTCCGGATACAGTCCCTTGTCACATAGCAAACATCCTTCCCCAACCATCCCCCCAACTCTTCACCCCCTCGCTCTCGCTCTCTGAGCAATCTGCTCCTTGCTCAAGTCTCCTATACACAGTGGTCTAGTCCCCACATCACTGCAACGCCCGTAGGCCTCAGTAAGTCTTATTCTCAAACTTACATGTAACACTTCACATCCCAATGTCAGTTCAGTGTTCCCTCAACAACAACAAAATGAGAGTCCTTGGGACTCCCAGGTATAAAATTTTAAGAGTCCTTGTGCAAATTTTGAGAGTCCCCAAATCGGAAAAAGAAATGTAAAAACAAGTCCAAGCCTCACTTTTTTCTTCTTTTGTTTTTTACTCTGTTAAAGCGTCACCTTAGTTATCCTAAACATATAAAACCACAAATTTAAAACATGTATTAAATGTTTATTTAAGCCTAGATGGAATCAAAGAATGGATTCACGAAGATTTCTTCTGTTCAGTGAATGGATTGCTTGGAGAAAGTTTACAATGCGCTCGCATGCGATTTTTAAGGACGACAACTCATGACACAATCTTTAATCGTCTGCAATGGCAGTCTCAGTTGGGTTCTGATTCTGATTATGCCGTGAATTAGTTCGCCACTCGTTGGTAGTATTTTTGACTTCAGCGATTCGAAGAAAATGTGTGCGTCCACAGGACGCACACATGCAAATTTTTCTGCGTCATTTTTCATATTTTGTGCGTAATTGACGCACTACTGTGCGTAATCGGGAACACTGCAGTTACTATAACATATTCTTACATAATGCATCCATAGCAAAAACAAACATGATAAAATCAAGCTACATAATTATGGCTAACTCACTTTACTCATGCTAAATACTTGCTAACATGCCTGCACAAAAACATCCGTGTAGCATTCAACTTTACACACAGTAAAACCTACACATTCATGCATTCACACAGGGCATACCTATGGTCGGGGTTAACACTTACCCATCCGGCTTATGAACGGAGACAACCAACTGCGCCACTCCACCGTGACGTTTCGAAACAGCCAACCCCCGAGTGCACCATCGAAGGGTTCCCACCACCATTACCACAGCAGCCAGAGAATTCCACCAACATGTACCGATAGTCCAGAAATGTCACTTCCACAATCTAGTGTTAAAAATTCCACCAACATGTACCGATAGTCCAGAAATGTCACTTCCACCATCTAGTGTTAAAGCTATTCTCCTAGCTCACCGTCACACTCAACTGTCTATCACACTGCTAGGCCTAAACCGGCCGCTACCACAGACGCGCCGACTAGTTGAACACACACACTGGTATAAAACACCATACACCAGCTCTGCTTCGCAAAAGTCAAGAAAACTTAGAATGTTAGTTTCTCTTGCTTCAGAACATCTCCTTACTCACAGCCCAAACACCCGGTTATAACTTTACCCTGGCTATCTATGCGCAATTCGACACAGTTCACTCACCAGTTTGCATGAATCACGTGCGCCGCTTGCTTGCCCCACCGGTTCTCATCCAAACTACCTGTCCCCCATCCCGACAATTTTAGACATTTAAACTTTAACCCTCTGAACACCGACTATCTGCGACTATCCTAAACTCTCGCTCTGCGACAAGAGTAGCGACTACATTTTTGTAGTTTCGCTACTATTTGGAGTAGTTTGTAACGATCCAAACTACATATAGTAAAAAAGTAGTTGTAAAGCAGCTAACTACTAATTTGTCAGTAGCGAAGTGGCGAAAATGTGTTTTTCGCTACGCTACTTTCCTTGCCGTTTGACTTGCACTTTCAGTCAAGCCGAAGTGAGTGCTGTCTCGCGCGAGATTGATCGCTCGCTCAGCGAACGGAAGCATGTTTGTGATAGGCTGAAAGCAAAAGCCAACCACGTGACTTTCAAAAGCGCGCGTCCGTCATCTCAGTCTTTGTTCGGGCATACGTCTATGGTTCGGGCAAATCATGCACAGAACGCACAAATTTTAGACTGCAGAAGATGGAGAAACTTCCAACTTTGTTTAAACCATATGTAGAATTTTTTCATTTCAAAGAAGAAAAGGACAATGCATTTATATTTAAATGCAAGTACGGATGCAATGAGTATTCAGTGAGCAAGACGACAGCATCCAATCTAAAGCTTCATCTCAAGTCTGCCTGTACAACCTTATGGCTGTCTTTATGTTTTGTATCAGACATAACAGAGTACATATAACTTGTTTTTTCTATTTTTGACTTTTATTATTAATTTATTAATAATAATATTTTTTTATATTTTGCAAATGGAATATTTATATCATACATAATGTATTAAGTGTGCTCCTATATAATGATATTGACTTGCAATGTTATCAATAACAAATTTTGTAGTCTAAGGAAATATTTTGTATCTTTTTTTTTGTAATCTGATAAAGAGCATATATCATTAAAAGTATTTCTTTTTTTTCCTAGTCTTTTTTTATTTACTTACATTTTAAAAATACTTAGCAGTCCCAGTTGTGATGACAGTTTAAAATAAAAAGTAGTTTGAAAAGTAGTTAGCTACTTTTTTAAAGTAATATAAAAGTAGCGAACTACATTCCTTCAAAATGTAATTGTAAAGTAGCGAACTACTTTTTTAGACTAATGTAACTGTAGTGTAGCGGACTACTTTTCAAAAGTAGTTTGCCCATCCTTGTCTGTAACATATGAGACGAAATTCTGCACAACCCTGTATAATAGGTCTGTGCAGAGCGTCTCACTAAAAGCCAAAGTAGCCCTCAGTGATAGCTCCACATCTCTATACATAAGCGACGAACATTCTGCTAAGTCCGTGGTCCACTGGAATCTTTACTCTAATTTCTTATGCATATATAAATATAAATCGTGGCTATCTATACACATACAGAATTAATAATATTATAAACATTCTCGGGTACAGCCACTGGTCTGCAAGCATACATATAGGTTAAACAACAGTGGTTCCGTACATCTTACAACATGGCGTCGACCGGTCGCCTCGTGTTCAGGCAACATCGGACTAACAATTCATTCTATGCATAGCAAATTCCACAAACATTATTCAACAAAAATATAAATACATCACGATGAAACAGAAGTATGTTCATTTACCTGTTTGACAATGTCAGGCCGTGGCTACTTGACTGAATTCGAATATTCAACAAGCACTGCTTCCCTGGTCTATCAGTGGAGAGCTTTCTGCTAGGAAGTAGCTGTGTACTGCCTTAAGCTTTCAACACAAATGATTCTCTACATAGCCTAGGCCTACCCAGTCAGAACTGGTTCTACCTACTGGTGCTGTGTTCGGATTGGCTGAAGAAATCTGAGTGGCTGTATAATTCAAAGCCGTCTACCGTCAGCTTCGATGATGTCACTGCTATGCGGGCGTCAGGCTACAACTGTGTTACGCATGATCACTTCTGTCGTCTCCTAGAGACTAACAGTAACCTTCTAAGTCTAACTGACTAAACAAGGCAAAATCTCAAAGTGTGCAGTGTAAACAAGGTCCTCTTGTTCCACGGGGCCGTCAAAAAAGTCAAAAGAAACCATGTAGAGTTTCATGTGTGTGTCAGAGTAACGTCGTTTCTACATGCCCACACACACACACACACACACCCACACCCACACACCCACACACATACTTGCACAGACACCGTTATTTGGACTTTCCTCAAACGCCACATACGTTGTGTGGACAATGGGTCGTTTTTCGACCCCTTTTTTTTTATGTACTTTTAAGTGTTCTAACCCTAACCCTAAGCCTAACCCTAACGGATCACTAAATGGACGTCCCAACAAGGAGGTATGTCCAAAGAACGTATGTAGATGTGCACTAGTTTGTCCAAAGAACGCCATGTAAACATGCGCACAAATACACACGCACACACACACCTACACACACACACACACACACACACACACACACACACACACACACACACACAAGCTAACTAACTATATACGAAGTTTCAAAGAAATCCAAATCCTTCCATTTGTTTCAGAGAAAAGTGCGCAATACAAATAACTAAATAAAAATAAAAAGTATTATGTCATCACGATGACGTCACTCGATATACGTAAGTGTTGAATAAGAATCAACGCATCTGTACATTCGGTCACGACGATTAAATTACTCAATTTATATAAGTCTGGTTTTACCTTGGTAAAGTAAAGTTTAAGTATATACCAAACTTGAACCAAATCCCTCCAGTAGTTTGGGAGAAAATAAGATTAGAGCAAAACACAACAAATTATGACATCACACTGACGACGTCGCATAAAATGCATAATTTCTTAGGATTGAAAAAGCATTAGTTGGTATTCAGAAAAAAAAGATCTGTGAACGTGAGCAGACACAACAAACACGTATACATACAATCCAGTATAAACTGTTACTTGTTAATACATTAACACACGATGGGTTGTACCGCAACTTCAACTCTACAATCAATCCATTTGTATGCAACTTACACCTGTTGCATTCCACCAAGGTTTTCGTGTTTATTTCGTATATGTTACTGGCGAAGCATGGAAGCATTAAAATTCGAAATATGCATTTTCAATCACAGATTTTTTTTCCAAGCTTGGTCATAGTTGTGATGATGTGCAGTATCTGTTTGGACAAAAAGAAAGTATTACAGAAAAGCAATGCACACATAACAAGAGGTAGAGAATATGAGAGTTTAGTGAAGGAAAGGTGCAGAAACTTGGATCCTAACGAGAGGTACAAAGTGTGCAATGGACTATTTGTTGAAGTGGCAGTCATAATACAGACAACAGAATCCTTTATTGTTTTCATAAGCACTTACAAGGAGATTTTTCGTGCAGTTTCCACAGGCGGCGGAAGCGGGGGGGGGCAAGGGGGGCACTGGCCCCTCCCAGAAAAATATTGGGGGGGCAAACCTATACATTTGCCCCCCCAATATTCAGCCCCTCAAAAAACATTATTTGGAGGTTCAAACCAATATTTTCCCCCTTTCTCTGGACTGATGCAAGTTAACAATACCTGTGCTGAGACCATTTTCAAAGCACTGAAGGACTGCTTGATCAGACTTGACTTGCCTGTGCAAAACTGCGCCAGGCCTACGACGGGGCGAGTAATTTTCAGGGTCATGTGTCAGGAGTTGCAAAAAGATTCAAAGATGAGATCCTTGCTGTGACTGAAGAGCTGGCGACAGTTCTTCAAAGAAAACAAACGACTTTTGATGACGCAGTAAACGCTGCTGACATTTGTCTGAGAACACTGGAAAGCATGCGGAATGAAGATTTTTATGAGACATTTTTTGCTGACATCACAACGAAAGCTGCAAATTTGTGTGATGAGCCCTGCGTTCCTAGACAGAGGCAGCCTCCACGAAGACTGGACGATGGCTCACAGGGTCACAGCTACTCTTGTCCATCTGCTTACTACAGACAACAATACTGTGAGGCCATTGACAACATCAAGGAACATTTAAAGAGCCGGTTTGATCAAATAGCTCTCGACTTACCAAGGAAAATTGAAGTTCTTCTAAGTGATGGAGCAGCAGGGAAGAGACCAGAAATTCCTCAAGAAATCAAAGATACATATTCCGCTGACATCGACTTGGACAGACTCAAAACTCAGCTAGAACTCCTCCCACATGCACTGGGTGACACCAGGAAGGCGGCTAACTCTAGGATCACCATCTTCCAAGCACTGCCGGATGAACTGAGAGCTTCTGACACTGTGCGACGGATGCTGAGTGAAGTGGATAAACTTCTCAAACTGTAACTGCAACGGCTGAACGCAGTTTTTCAGCCCTAAAGCGGGTAAAAACATACCTTTGGACAACGATGACACAGGAGCGTCTAAATAATTGTCTTATAATGCATGTGTTCAAAGACAAAGTAGATCAACTAGACCTAGAGCAAACTGCTTACGAATTTATCAATAGAAATGAACGCCGTCAGGCATACTTTGGAAAATTAACGGTGTAATTTCCCATGCCAAATGACATGCATGACTGCTGTTTTTGTTACTGTGATGGATCAACATTGTCAGGTCAGTTTCTCTTCCTTTCTCTCTACCCTCCCCCCACCCCCTACCTCCCTCCTCTCTCTCTCTCTCTCTCTCTCTCTCTCTCTCTCTTATATGCACAGTTGTAGAAATATATGAAATATCTTTTTTCTCTCTCTCACATAGTGTCTATGAAAATAGTTCCAATTATTTGGAGTAAATGTCCAAGGCCGGACCCGGGGGGATGGGGAGGGAAGGGGGGTTACCTGGGTTCCAGAACCCTCCTCCAAATGTTAAAAAAAATTAAATTTTTTTAATGCAAAAAGTTTCAATTGTTAAAAAAAATTGTTTTTAAAACATTGCAGGTTTTAGTTAC
Organism: Oncomelania hupensis; assembly: GCA_036898135.1. NCBI lineage: Eukaryota > Metazoa > Mollusca > Gastropoda > Littorinimorpha > Pomatiopsidae > Oncomelania > Oncomelania hupensis. The sequence goes on along the minus strand of CM072511.1, from coordinate 99,163,859 downwards.
TTTTGGTCCAAAGTACAGAGTTTTTTTATAGTCAATTCAACGGAAATCCTTTTCAAGGGATCCGTTGAAACGTCCAAAGCGTTTTCCCGTTGAAACGACCAAATAACCCAACCCCTAAGCCTAAATTAGTAAATACAGACATAATTTCTTGTTCTGACCGCAAGCCTCTTCCAGCACCTTCACCTTGATACTGCCCTAATCCACCCAAAACGACTTTTTAGAAATATTAATTAAGATGCTAAGTTGATAATTATGACAATTCGTTGTAACGAACATCCACTGAAACGACCATCGCTGAATCGTCCAAAAACATCGTTGAAATGGAAACCCTTGAAGTGAAGCTGCAGAAAAGGACAAAAGATGTTGTCGATGCCTACAGGGAAATCAAAGAGGTCAGTAACTGCATGTCTTCTATTAGAAGAGATGTCGACACAGCGTTCGTTGCCTGGTTTGGTGAAGTCAGCAAAATGGCAAATGCTTTGACAACTGGTGTTATTGTTCCTCGTCAAGCATCCCGACAGACTCTCCGTGACAACCAAAATGCTCCCACTCCAGAAGAATATTTCAAGATTAGCATTGTCATTCCTTTCTTGGAACACCTGTCAACCGAATTGGACTCGAGGTTCAAAAATGCTGGCCTAGCAGTTGATGGTCTCTGTCTGGTGCCAAGCACTTTAATAGACAACCAGGATGGTTTCATGCATGTTCCAGAAGGGGTGAAGACACTGGCAATGTTGTGGGAATCTGACCTACCAGACAACGCTACCCTTGATGCAGAATACCAACGGTGTGTTTGCAAATGGCGAAGTGCTGCTGAGAATGCGACAGCTATCATCCCATTCACGGCATCAGAAGCACTGAAACATTGTGACAGGGATTTTTATCCTAACCTGTTCATCATGCTAAAGAACCTTTGCACCCTGCCTGTCACTACTGCCGAGTGTGAGCGTTCAAACAGTCAGTTGCGCAACCTGAAAAACTACCTGCGCTCTACAATGGGGCAACAGAGACTCAATGGACTTGCTTTACTGACAGTGCACAGGGATGTTGATATTACTTCAAAGAGGCAGTGAACTGTTTTGCCAGAAGATACAATTCACAAATAGTACTAATGCCGAGGAACCTAGTGCAGCAAGACTGAATTAAGTGAAAGCAGGGCGGTGATGTTCATAAACTACAAGGTAAACAACAAAAAAAAGTGACTAATAATAGTATACAAAACATCTCTGCTGATAAATAAATGTTTGTGTGTTTGGGTTTTTGTGTGTGTGTGTTTTTAAGGGAGGGGCAGAGGATAATTTTTGTACCCCAGAGTTTGTTAGTTCAATTGTTCAAAAAGCTCAAAGTCCCGGACCATCACAAATGGCTTTTTCAAGGTTCAGATTGCACCAGATTGCACCATTTTGCATCCTTGAAAAAAAAAATTCCGGGGGAGCATGCCCCCGGACCCCCCTAGAAGGCTCGGCGCTTTGCGCCTTCGCTGAATCTGTAACCCCCCCCCCCCACACACACACCCCTCGACTTTTCCCAGGTCCGGCCCTGATGTTAGTGAATAAAATGTGTGTGTGCCCCCCCAATCCTGAGCAGCTTCCGCCGCCTGTGGTTTCCATCTGCATATACAATTTCAAAACAACGAAATTAAATTGTTATACCAACATAAAATTGACAAGAAATAATGTTAATGATAATATTTACAGTAATTAAAACTTGTCGACAATGGCTCTCTCTCTCTCTCTCTCTCTCTCTCTCTCTCTCTCTCTCTCTCTCTCTCTCTCTGTGTGTGTCTCTCTCTCTCTCACACACACACACACACACATACACACACATATATAAATAATGGCCCTTGTACATACATTCCCACCCACACAAGTAAGCCACTTTTTTTAAAAAATAATAAAAATAAATAAATAAATAAATAATAGTAAAACGCGCGTACTTCAAGCCACCGACTGACTTATTAACTCACTGACAGACAGACCTATCATTCGCTAAATTCAGCATAGTCGGGATGAACTGATGAAACGTGCTTGCTTTCTTCTCGCCCTCTCTCCAAGGCCCAATACAGTCTTTTTTTTTTGTCCTTTCAACAAATTGTAAGCGCTTTTCTGTTCTTTATTGTTTGTTTTCCTCTGCACAAATTATATGTGTACAAGAATTTTTTTTAAAGATGTGTTGCTTGGATGTGATTAAATTAGACAGAACGCATTATTATTTGATATTGACTTCAGATGCATATGTGAATAGAAAATTGATAATTAAAGTAGACATTCGATATACTATTGTATAGGACACCTAATTCCATAATTATGGTCCTCTAAACCTTTGTGCTATTTCCTCCGAAAATAAACTAATAGAAGGATATAGCTGTAGGTAATTATAGAGGTTTTCAAAGGTGGACAATAAGTGCGGCATACTGTCCCAATTCCTTGTACAACTTGCCTCCCTTGGCTTGTTTTATTCCTTGCTCCTTAATGGCTGCATGCTGCACGGTGTTAGTCATTTTCAGAGAGAGAGAGAGAGACAGACAGACAGACAGACAGACAGAGAGAGACAGACAGAGAGAGAGAGACAGAGCAGAGACAGAGATAAAGTTTACTGTTTAAAACTTTATGTCCATGTGTATGACAGCCTACTATCGCCAAAACCTGATAATTACATTTATTATGGGATAATTACAAATATGTAATAATTACAATTATCAAGGAATAATTACAACAGGTTACTGTCGTTGAAAATTATAAATATCTTCGCGTGATCATGTTTAATTTTCAGTTTTGGCTCTAGCAGTCTGCCTGAAAAAGCGCCAAAACCGAAAATCGTAATTATCTTATAATAATTACAAATTTCACTTGATAATTACAAGTTTTACGTGATTATGCTTAATTCTGACTAAGGCTCCTTACTAACGCCAAAACGTGCATTTACAAGTATCAGTGATAATAGTAATTAACACGTGTTCTGTGTAATTCACATTATGACGGCCTACTAGTGCCAAAACCTGATAATTACAAACATGTGATAATTACACATATCAACGACATATTTATAATTAACATATAAATATATTCATGAGCGAAGGTTGTGTTTTCGGATGCTCGGCATTCTACTTTGGATTATCATAACTTCTTGGACAGTGAAGGATTAATTTTTCGTATCGTCGTCTTCGTAAGAGTGTGGTGCTGCAAATGGCATTTTTGTTTTGCCTTTTTTTTTAAAGACTTTTGTGTAGTTACGATTTTTCTGTCTTTGTCAACCGGTTTCTCAGTCAATGTTTTTTTGTCTGGGTGTCTGCCATTGTGTCGCATTGCGCTCGCACGAGCTTGATTAGACTCGGTTCGCACGTGAACTCCGGCGATGTCTATCGGATAGTGCGGCGTAGGCTTCGCTTGAGAAAGAAAGGAGAGTATGGCTGAGGGTGGAAAGGGCGAAGAGACGCAGAGAGAGGAGAGATGTGAGACCGTATTCACGATAAACGATCAACTGCCGTCGTTTGATAACAAGGCTTACACCACCGCAGACTGCGCGGCCGCAGAACGAATTTGTGGTTATAACACCATTGAAGGAGCGCAGCGTATCGGAGGGTTATGGAGGATCTATCCTCGTTTAAGAGAGCACAGACAAAAGCTCCTGATACAGGGAATGGCTCTGAGGGGGGCCCTAATCAGCCTGAAGAGTAGAAACCCCTTTCTGGAGCAAAGTGCTAAGAATCAAGGTCAGACAGGACTGGAACAACGGCCTCTGACAACAAAACTGATCGACAGTAACATTCCGTTGTCCTACACAGACACAGACATTGTGCAGACGGTTAAGACCCTTGGGGTCAACATTTTCTCTAAATTAACCCATGAAAGAGATAGGGACGAAAAGGGGAAACTCACACACTGGAAAACAGGACGGCGGTTTCTATATATTGAAGTGCCACAAAACCCGTTACCCAAGACAGTGGACATTGGTCCGTTTCGAGCATCCTTATACCACAAGGAACAGAAGACAGCGGATCGTCAGCAGGCGGCTGCTTGCAGGCGGTGCCTTGAGGTAGGACATGTGGCGGCCGACTTCTCCGCTCCAATCAAATGCAGGCAGTGCAGACAAGACGGCCACAAGGCAGGGGACCCAGAGTGCTCCTTCACCCCAGCGGGGTACCAGGCGGCGATGGAGAAGGAGGACGAAGCACCCGCGAACAAGGACTCCAGCCAGAACAGCGCACCAGTAGATGGCGAACCCAGCACCCCGTTTAAAGTCCCGCCAAGGAAGGACGGAGGTGGAGGCAAGGAGGACCACACAGGCAGAGGCAGACCACGGACCAGAGCGACGGCGGCTGGCCAGCTGACACTGGACGGATTCAGGAGGGCGTCTTCAGGTTCCGTGAAACGCAAGCAGCTGCAGGAGGGCAGCACGCCGCCCGGCCAGGCGGAGGAGCACCGCAAGGTGGACCTTGAGAACGACGCTGGCCTACATATCGACGATGACAACGAGGGTGGGGGTGATGTAGAGGTGAAGGACGGTTGTTATGCTAACGGCTTCAATATGTTTATGGACTAATGGCTGTCTTATTGATTTGGACGGATATGGTGGCAAGCACTAGAAGTAGCGAGTACTTAAAGTACTAATGACGAGTATTTCTGTATGCTCTTTAGATATACGCGGTTTGCGTAATAGACTGAAGAGAAAATCAATGTTTCACAATTTTAAGAAAAACCGATTTGATATTATTTGTTTACAAGAGGCCTACATATTGGATAACGATGTTGATCAATGGGAAAGGGAGTGGGGAGGGCAGATTTTGTACTGTCGTACTAGCCACAGCTTGGGCCAGGTTATACTGATAAAGAAACACTTTCCATATGCTGTTGAATGTGTTAAGAGCAGTCAGCGCATTATGATTATTTGTATACAAACTGATGATGAGCCTATTTGTATTGTGAATGCATACGCACCTAACTTAAGTACTGACAGAGCAGCGTTTTTACAACAACTAAAAATGTGTATTAACAGTAGACATGAAAATCAAATAATTTTATGCGGAGACATTAACTGCGTGCAAAATAATGAAATGGACATCATAAGTGGCGAACGTGGATGTAGACATTTTTTGTACTTTTTCGATAGAATGCGAGCTACATGATGTATGGCGTTTGCACCACCAAGGAGAAAAAGAATATTCGTGGTCGCGAAAAAGCCCTTTTGTTGCTGCTAGACAGCTCGACTACGTGTTTGCGTCTGATGCAGCATTAGAGAAATGCTTCAGCTGTGAGATCTTTTCTGTAGCGCAGAGTGATCATAGGTTGTTATGCATAAAGTATTCTCTATCTTCTGTTCAGAGAGGTCCGTCTTATTGGAAATTTACGATAGTCTAATACAAGATAAGACGTTTGTGGAAGGTATGAATAAAATGTTAGCAGAATATACCGATGTAAACCAGGAAATGGATCCACAGGAAAAATGGGATTACTGTAAAATTCACATGAAAGAATTTTGCATTAGTTTTAGTACACAGAACAAAAAAAAGGCCTTGATCAACAGAACAAAAATCTACAGACAGAATTAAATGAAGTAGACAAACAGCTGGCAACAGACAATACAAATATTGAATTACTTTATAGAAAAATATCTTTACAAAAGCAATTAGAGGTTTTTGAAATGCAAACTGCAAAGAGTGCGCAAGTTAGATCAAGGGAGAAATTTATTGCTCAATGGGAAAAAAAACACTTGTTACTTCTTTGGCTTAGAGAAAGCAAGAGCTAGCGCTAAAGTAATGGACAGACTTAAGGCTGAAAATGGAGAAATGTTAACGAATCAAAACAATATCTTACAGGAGCAAGTCAAATTCTATAGTAATGTTTTTAGTAGAAAGGGAGTTTTTGATGAGGAGCAAGCAGAGGGCTTTACACGTGGATTAAACATTCCCCAGTTAAGTGAAGATAACAAAAACAAAGCTAGACGATCCGATCTCAGAACATGAAATAGGAAAAGCTTTACAAAGTATGAAGACGGGTACCGCCCCGGGACTAGACGGGCTAACAACAGCATTTAAGAAATTTTTCTGGCCTAAGATAAAAGAAATGGTAATACAGTCAATACAGGCAGCTTATACTAAAGGTGAAATGTCAGTCTTGCAAAAGCGGGCTGTTATTACTTTACTCCATAAAGACAAGGAGCTTCCTAGAGATGAACTAGGCAATTGGAGACCAATTTCTTTAACTAACACCGACTACAAGATTCTAGCAAAATGCCTCGCACTACGTTTATCAAGCGTTTTTTCGGATCTTGTCTCAGATGACCAAGTGGGGTTTATTAAAGGTAGAAATGCAAGCAACCTAATTAGACTTATTGATGATACTACTGAGTTTATGGATAAAAGCAACAAACCAGGGATCGTTCTGGCGCTGGATTATTCCATAGCTTTCGACTCTATCTCTAAAGAATACTTAATTTGGGCGTTTAAGAGGTTTGGGTTGGGCTCAACATTTGTCAAATGGGTTAGGATATTAACCAATAACACTGAGAGCTGCATAAACTACCTCAGAGCTCTTTGCAGTAAATTCCGGCATCCGTCAAGGTTGTCCATTCTCGTCGTCGGGCTTTGTGCTGGGACTTGAAATTCTGGCTTGTAAGATTCGTCAAGACGCCCGTATTAAAGGCGTTAAGCTGCCGAAGGCGTATCTTGGACCATTTAACTTGACAGAGATACTTAAGTTGGCGATGTATGCCGATGACATTACCTTATTCTTTACTGATAAAGAAGACATGAGTTTGGCATTAGCAACTATAAACCAATTCACAAACATATCCAAATTAAAAATGAATGAAAAGAAAACTGAAGGGATGTGGATCGGTTCAATGAAAAACAGTAATGAAAACTTGGGATACTTTAAAACTCAAAAACAGTTGAAAATTCTTGGAATTGTATTGAGAGGTGATAAACCTGCTTCTATGATTGAAGACAACTGGGTAAAGAAGGTGGAAAACACAGAAAGAATCATATATCAATGGGCAAAACGTAATTTAAGCATTTCTGGTAAGCTTTGTGTTATAAAGTCCTTTCTAATATCTCAGTTTGTATATCCTATGCAAGCATTAATCATTCCAGAAACCGTACTGATTAAAATCAACACCATATTATTTCGTTTCTTGTGCAAAAAGAAATATTCCAATAGAAAGACCTTTGAGAAGGTGAAAAGAAGAGTCGTGTGTAACAATAGGGATTAACATACTGGACATGCAAACTTCCTTTTTGTTAAACTGGATGGCAAGACTCAACGAACAAAGCAACGGAAAATGGAAACTGATTCCAGTAAACCATTTCAACTGTATGGGAAGCAAGTTAGTTTACTTTAACGCTTCAGCTAGTGTAAAATAATTCATTGGTTTAGATAAAATAAACTCGTCATTCTGGATACAAGCTTTTGCTTGCTGGTTAGAAAACAAAAGGCTTTGGGTTTAAAAGAATGCATTAATCCAATCATATCTTTGGAATAATACCAAAATATTATTCAGGAATAAAGTTATCTTCTTTGAGAAATGGGCCAAAGTGGGCATTAATTTTGTCGAAGACGTGTGTGTGAACGGTGATTTGCGTCCATTAGGTGAAATCGCTAAGTGGTTGGTCATAGCCCATCGCTGTACTTTGAGTACGGAGCTTTGGGTACTGCACTGCGTGTGGCGTGGAGGTTACAGCAGAGAGAGCGTGAGACAGAACACAGTCACTGTATGGCGAGGCCTGTAACCCCAATGATATTACACCCCGCAACTTTAGGACGCTCTTGACTCAAGACAAAGTATGTCCCCCTATAAGTATTAATTTTTGGAGAAACAAATTCAACATTACTGTTGACAAATGTCATTGGTCCTTACCTAAAGTGTACTAGGGAAGAATGCCTGTGGTTACTGCAGTGGAAGCTGCTTCTCAATATTTATCCAACAAACATTCTCCTACATAAAATAAAAATTAAAGACTCAAACAGGTGTGACCTATGCAACGAAGTGGATTATATAGAGCATTTTTTCTATAATGCGACAAACTACGTAACTTCTGGGAGCATGTTAAAAAGGAAATTGCTTTCTACACAGGACAAAACATACGACTTACTGAACAAGATATTTTACTTGGCTATAATGTAGAGAACATGCGAAGAAAAGAAGTGCAATTAATTAACCATATTTTATTGATTGGAAAAATTTGTATTAGTAAATTCAGATATGAGACAGATTGATAATTGAATATATTTTTTATCATGAAATGAAGCTTAGAGGCTTTAAAAAAGATTAATAATGACAAACATAATTATGCAATGACAACCAGAAAACTGCCTATTGCTTTTGATATTATAAATTTACATGTATACATTTATGTTAATTTAAAAAAAAAATGTTTGCACATAAAGAAACATTTTAAAAAAGAACCAATGAAGAAGACCCAAAATAACCGGATTTTCTTTTTAAAGGAAAAAAAAGGTAAATTTGGTCTGCATGCAACTGAGGTTCAAACAAAATTAAATATCAAGGGAAAATAACAATTTTTGGTTTTGGACAATTTCCAGATGGATTGCTAGAGCCCAAACTGAAAATTAAACATGATGGATGGTTGGTTGTTTTATTAACGTCTTTTTTCATCGAGATGATAAATACCATACATACAGATTCACGCATTTAAACAGACACATATAAACACATACATACACACAGGGACTATTACTATCTATCTAACGGAACAATAACAATGTCAGTTAAATAAAACGAGCAACTGGAGAATTGATTAAAGCTTTTGCCAATCCCACACTTAATTCATTGCTAATGTTTTTAACTGTTGTTATAGTATTTACTTCAAGGGGCAAAAGAGGATGAATCTGAATACAATCAAATAATATATGTTTTAGAGTTAGAGGTTCATCACAAATGCACTTTACATTTTTACAATATTTGGTTTTAATTGAATTTAAAAATATTCTGTTTGCCGTAGATACAACTGATCTGGGAAATCCACGAAGATTTTTATAGTTTGTATAGAACTGAAGTTTCTTTACAAGATCATTTTCAATATTGTTTTGAATTTCTTTGGAAGACAGATTTAATTTAATTGGAAAGGAATTAATATTTAATGCACCTAATTTTGCAGCATGATCAGCCCAATCATATAGAAATCCACAATGTGATGGAATCCAACAAAAGGTCACTTCAGTACCACTAATTATCAATCCATGAATAATGTTCTTAATCTCAAAAATAATCTCTTTGCGTTCACAGTTAATATTAGCTTTTAGAGCATCTAAAACAGATAGAGAATCTACGCATAGAACTATACTAAATATATTCAGACACAAACTATACATTTTATTTAGAGCCATTAATATAGCAATTAATTCCGCAGTAAAGATAGAATAACCTTTTCCTATATAAAACGATTCTGATATTTTCAAATCTGGAATAACAAAAGCAGCTCCTGTTTCCCCTGTTTCTAAAACAGATCCGTCAGTGTATGTTTTTAATTTTCCTGAATATTTCTCACATAAATGATTCCGAACTTCAACTGCAAGAAGATTCTGATTTTGACTCTTTTGTTCATTACAATAATGTATATCATAAGGTGCTGTTTCAAGTTCCCATGGAGGTACTGGTGATATTATATCCTTACGTAAATTATCAATATGTGTTATATCTAACTGGATAAAATCTTTAGTATATGTTGCTATTGTTTGAAAAGAGTGCACCTTTTGGAAATGTTTTGGAAAATCTACATCCGATTTAATAAAAATCTCTTCATCTATACTACTGTTTACAGCTTTTGCTCTGATTATATATTTCGCACAAGATAATCTCCTATAATCATCGAAGTTCATAATTCCTGCAAGTTTATATGCTTCTGTTGTTTTTGTATGAATAGGCCCTCCTAAAGCTAATTTTATTGCCTTACTGTCTACGCTTTGTAACTTTTTGAGGTAACAATTTGGAGAAGAAAAATATGCTTCCTGTCCATATATTAACTTTGATCTCACTAGGGCACTAGCTAAATGAACTAATGTGTTTTCATCTGGTCCCCAAGATTGTTTGCTTATAATTTTCAATAGGTTTTAACTTCTAACAGCCTTTTGTATTACATACTCTATGTGTCTTTTCCAATGTAACTTGCATGTTAAATATACTCCTAAAAATTTAACCTCTTTAACATATTTTAGTTCTTCATTGTCAATTACTAATTCTGGAAGTTGTCTTGGTTCCTGACCATTACTAAAAAGTACCAAATTTGTTTTTTCTTTTGATAGTTTGAGACCATTTTGATTCATAAACTGAGTGATGTTGTTTATTTCTTTTTGATATAATTTTTCAATATGTTTTATTTTATACAAAGAGGTTTTCTTTTTTAAATTGACATTCATCCATATACCTAGATTATCTGCATATTGAGCAAGCGTTAATTTATTACCTAAAACTGTTGGCAAGTCACAAATTAATATATTAAATAAAATTGGAGATATTGTAGAACCTTGTGGAATTCCCATATCAGTAGCAAAACCAGAAGAATATGAGTTCCCCACCTTAACCTTTATAATTCTATTTGTCAAAAAAGTACTAATATAATTATATGTACGACCAGACAACCCAATTTGTTTTAATTTATACATCAGTCTAGCATGCCAAACTTGGTCGTATGCTTTTGTTACGTAGACAAATGTAGCCAAAACACTTTTTCTCTTTGCAAATTGTCTTTTTATATGTGTGGTAATTTTAACAATATGATCTGTTGTAGATCTCCCTTTCTGAAACCCTGCCTGATTTACAGGTATAATATTTTGTTTAATACAATAATACGAAATCCTTTGTAATATAATTGTTTCCATTAAATTAAACATGATCATGCAAAGATATTTGAAAATTCTATCCTATCATATCCCGTAATTTGGCCGTCGTAGGGGCACCACAGATGATCGTTTAACCAGCGTACTCCATCTTTTCCTGTCCTCAGCAACCCTGATGGTTTCGCTCAGTGTTAAACCAGTCTGTTCTTGAATGGTGTCCTCCCACCTCTTTTTCGGTCTCCTTCTTCTTCTACCTCCTTGCACTGTGCCTTGCAGGATGGTTTTTGCAAGACCTGATGATCTGATGACATGTCAATACCATCGGAGTTTCCGTTTTTTCACCACTGTGAGCAGGTCATCGTGTTGTCCAATGGCTTGTGTGATGGTCTGTTGGATTTCGTCGTTGGGGATGTGCTGGGTATAGGAAATGGCCAGAAGTCTTCTGTAGCACCTCATCTCCATTCTTTGTATTCTTCGTTGTAGATCTGCTGTGAGGATCCATGTTTCGCACGGCAAGCGTATAGGAAGATGGAGATAACAAGGGAGCGCAGCAGTCTTACCTTGGAATGTAGGCTGATGGTCCTGTCTTTCCAAATTGGCTTCAACCTTGCCAGGACAGCAGTTGTTTGTGCGATCCTGGAGAGGATTGGCCTTGGACTTTGATGTCCATATTGATACCATTGGTGTTGTTGATCATCATTTCGGTCTTTTCAGCACTTATTTCCATTCCATAGGCTCTGGAGGTGGTGTCAAGCCTCTGTAACAGCTGTTCTAGTTCTTGTTCCTCCTCCAGCCAATCCATCAATGTCATCCGCAAAATGAAGGTAGGAGATTGCTCTTCCCCCTATGCTGACTGTGCCTTTGTGATCTGCAAGGGCATCTGACATGATGCGCTCTAGGAAGATGTTGAAGAATGTTGGAGAGAGTATGCATTTCTGACGCACACCATTTGTTGTTCTGAACCAGTTTCCGATGGCGCTGTTGTGGAGGACTGCACTGGTAGCCTTGTTATATTGGAGTGCGTGTACAGTGCCGACAGCCGCTCACTCAGCCGCTTAGTCAGCGAATGCTCCGTCCACTGAACGAATTCTGATACACACTGTGTAATCAAGATGGCTGCCCTTGATCCATTTTGTCCATTTACTGACGATGACTTAGAAATTGCAATTACTGTTTTACAAAGAATCACATCAACAGTTGCAGAAATAATAGAAGTCATATCGAACAGTGAGGAGCGTAATTCTGTTGATCCGTCAATAAAACGAAAACCATACCACGTCCGCCATATTGCTTTACTAGTTAGTAAACTCCCCGCTATGCTGCCAGTAGGTAAAGCTAGAAAACTGCTGACAGCGGCTACGCTTAATGAACAGCCTACAGGGCTTTTGATGACTTCAATAATTTTAGAGCTGATGTACACTCTCATGGTTGCCCACAGAGCTGAATGGCAGACTCGGTCAAACGCCTTTTTGAAGTCTACGAACACATGATATAGATATTGTTGGTGCTGTAGGTATTTCTTGCAGATTATTCTGAGGTTAAAAATCTGTTCAGTGGTACTTCGACCTGCCCTGAATCCTGCTTGTTCTTCAGCTATGATTTGTTCAGGTTGGGGTTTCAAACTGTTGAGTATTATTTTCAGGAGGACCTTGCTGGGATGGCTGATGATGCTGATGGTGCGGTAATTTTCACATTCCTGAAGGTTACCCTTTTTTTGAAAGAGTGATGACAAGCGACTGAGTCCATGGTGTAGGTCACTCCCCACTCTGCGAGATCTTGTTAGAGATAATGATGAGTGCGTCAATCATCGCTCGCTTGAAGCAGTTCCGTGGGTATGTTGTCCACTCCCGCTGACTTCCCCTTCTTCAACGATTGCACTGCTGTCTCAACTTCTTCTCGGAGAACTGGAAGGATGTCTTCTTCTTCTCTGTTCGCAGGACATGCTAGAATTGATGGGTCTCCGTTTGGTGTGTGGTTGTAAAGGTCAGAGCAGTACTCTGTCCAGGACTTCTTGTTCATCTGTAAGGCATATGCCAGACTTGCTTTGGATCGCGTAGACCTTGTGCTTTTTAACACTTACCAGTCGCTTCACAGTCTTGTTGTCTTCTTGCTGTTGTTCTTGTTCAGACGGTTCTCTATTTCCTGGCATTGATGTTCTATCCAGTTATCCTTTGCTGTGCGCATGCTTTTTCGGATGTTATTGTTGATTTTTCGGTAGGCATCAGCTCCCTGTGAGGTGTTCTTTTTCTTTTTCATCTCTCTTCGTTTATCACACAGGTCCAAAAGTTCAGGTGTGATCCACAGCTTCTTCTTTGGCCGGCGCTTTCCAAGGATCTTCATGGCGGCATCTGTCACCGCTGAGTTGAAGGTGGTGGTCATGGTGTTGACATCTATTTCATCAGCTCCCAAAATGAGCAGTGGTGCAAAATTTCCCTCCAGTTGTGGCCTGAAATATTTCTGCCACCTCCTGGTCTTTTAAAATTGTCAATGATATTTATAATTATCTCTGGATAATTGTAAATTTCCTATGATATTTATAATTATCTCATGATAATTGTAATTATCAGATTTTGGTGCTAGGAAGGCGTGGCAAACCTTGATAATTACAAATATCATGAGATAATAACAAATATGGGATAATTACAATTATCAAGGCATAATTACAATTATCATTGAAAATCATAAATATCTTCGCGTGATAGTGTTTAAACTTTGAACTTGGATACTGATAATTACACTATGTAACAAATTTTCACTTTTGTTCTGTTCCTGGGTTGAAAGTGTGTTTTCCTATCCCGTTAGGTCTAGAACAGAAAGGAAATCGCTGTTATTCCAGAAAAACTTTGCTTCTGTGCCCGGGACAATGAAATTTGGAAAATCGCGTGTGTTCGAGAAAATTATCGATTTGCTTTCAATGCCGAGCTTCCTCCCTGAACTGCTAGAGTTGTCCACATGTTTCTACAATTCTCCTGAACACTCTAGAACGTTCAAGAAACTTCCAGAACTTTCGAGAAACTCTCAGAACTTTCTAGAACGTTCTTGAACGTTCCAAAAGTAGCTGTACAAGTATAAAAGCACACGACCACTGTGTCCTTGAGTGTCTGGCCCTGGAGCCTGACTTCTCCGCGGTTAGGATTGCCTGCCGCGACGTGCATCTGGACTCCATGGCCGATCTGGTAGCCTACTCCTTGTCGACTAACTTTGGACTGCTGTTCATGACCGCGGTGTGCACCTACCGCTCACGAGTGTCTGTACACCTTTAGACCCAACCGCCTGGCCGGTTCTCTCCCCGGAACTCGTCTTGGGTTCCTTTGTCTTACAACTACTAATGATGACTATCCCCACTCAGTTACCTGTTTGTAACCTATTACCCCACCTGGCCCATGGGCCTTGGGTTCGACTCTACCTTCTTGGGTCCTGGGTATGCTCTACTTAAGTGACATGTTCCCACTCAGCTACTACTACACGGATTGTACCCTCAGCTGACCCATTGGGTCCTGGGTATTACTACCACGTACTGACTTATATCGCTCAGCTACCTTGCTCTCATACCACATGGCTCATACCTCCAGTCGACCCCATGGGTTCTGGGTATCCGTTTCCATGACTGACCACTCCCCTCACATGACTCATACCTTCAGTTGATCCTTTTGTCCTGGGTATTAGATACCACTACTGACATTTCTCACCACATGACTTATACCTCAGTTGATCCCTTGGATCCTGGGTATTCGTTTTCATGATTGACATCCCATACCACATGGCTCATACCTTCAGTCGACCCCACGGGGCCTAGGTATCCGTTTCCATGACTGACCATCCCCTCCACATGACCCATACCTTCAGTCGACCCCACGGGGCCTGGGTATCCGTTTCCATGATTGACCATCCCCTCCACATGACTCATACCTTCAGTTGACCCCTGTGTCCTGGGTATCCGTTTTCATGAATCACTTTCCCTATCTCACTGTACCATTTTTTCCCCTCCTTGTTTTATGGGTCCATTCTTGATTGTTTATAGCTTTTACCCGGCCCTCCTCGACTTTTAATGTGGTCCTGAAGGATTTTTATCTACTTAGGTACGTTCCCCTCCCCCCGCCCTCCTGGTCACTGCTAGGCCCTCCACCCTTCCCCCTCTGTGCTTGCCCTCCCTTGGCCTTGGCGGCCTCCCTGGCACCCCGGTCCTACCCCTGCCGCCGTTCGTTCGTACTCCTTCCCCTCATGCCTGCCATTGATCCATCTCCGTCTTTTTCCGGACGTCGTAGCAGCGTCCCGCACTCCCTCTTCATATGACCTCTTACTGCAGCACGACCTCTTATATCAATGGACATCATAATACCAAAGTCTCCTATACGCATACTGTGTTGGGGACTATAACTGTATAAACTGAACTGAGAGAGTGATTCACAGTACAATCGTAAATCTAGAAAATCTACACATTTCTGAACCTTGTTGAGTGGTTTCCGACTGTGTTTGTCTATTCCTTGTGCAATTTTTGTTTTTACCTGATCATAATGACGAAAAATAAAAAAAAATCGTTCTATTTTCACAAAAACTAGTTTTCTTCGTGCTGTTGTCGTGTAATTAAAGTTTGTGCTTAATGAAGTCATTTTTTCACGTACTTTAGACATAAGCAATTGAAATATAACACTTAGAAGCCAGGAACAAAAATTGTGTTACATAGTGAATTATTAATGAACACAGTAGATTAGCGGCATCTCTGTAAATTACACAGAACACGTGTTAATTTCAATTATTTGGTGATAATGGTAACTCTCGGTTTTGGCGCTAGTAGGCCGTCATACTACATGCATTTTCATTGTGACGTTGTAAATTTGTAAATAGACATTTCTTCTTCCTGTGTTGGTCTTGGGCAATAGAGAAGTTGGAACTGATTAAAAACAGGCCCTTGTTTCTGGACACGCGATATTGCCGCGGATGCCCATTTGCAATTTGACTAGGTACCCACATAAAAACTGTCTTTTTACCCTCAGAAACAAGTTGTGTGTGAAGGTCATGGATCTCTGCCAGAAAATGGTGCGATATCTTTCTCGTGGAAAGAGCCTGAAGAGATGACAGTGAATCAGACATTATAAAAACGAGGTTCTTTTGGATTGATAAACCTGTTTCAGAGCTAGATGAATTGCCTTGAGCTCAGTTGTATTAACAGAACAAAAATCATGTAAATGTTGCAAAGGCTGGCCTGGGTATCTCCCAGAGACCGACGCAGCAGCCACTGAGTCTCCTTTCATCCACCCATCTGTAAAAGGTTTGGGGTGAGGAGGAGAGAGGTCGTGGACCAGACGTCCTCCCTTGTCCCGGAGGCGCAACAGGGTGTAGAGGTGTGGTAACGGCTTTTGACTCGGCCACCGGCGCGCGTTCACCTGAGCAGGTGGCATTGTCTTAGTGATAGTCGGCCCGCTTTGGCTCGACTTCTGTTGATTATTAGAGGCAACACTAACTTTATCTTTATTTTCACTATCCAACAGACGTTTTCCTAGCGTTTGTGTCAATTCTTTCAGAGAATTCAGAAGCGATTCTAAATCACATTTGTCAGCAACAGAGATCATGGATGAGATAGATTTGAGCATGTTGGGC
This sequence comes from Oncomelania hupensis, assembly GCA_036898135.1. NCBI lineage: Eukaryota > Metazoa > Mollusca > Gastropoda > Littorinimorpha > Pomatiopsidae > Oncomelania > Oncomelania hupensis. The sequence goes on along the minus strand of CM072511.1, from coordinate 99,147,468 downwards.
AAAGTGTTTGTTGAAGTCACTTCAGCAAAACTCGGTTTGTTCGTATCCCACGGGTTGCGAATCTCATACCGTTTTTAAAAAAAATATAATTATATATGTGTCCAGACAATCATATTTGTTTAAATTTCAATAAAAATTTTGCATGCCATACCCTCTCGTAGGCTTTTTTCACGTCAAAAACATCGCTAAAATACTCTTTCTCTTATAACATTGTCTTTTAATTTGTGTGGTTAATTTAACAAGGTGATCTATAGTGGATCGGACTTTTTGAAATCCTGCCTGATTAACAGGGATTATGCGATATAAAATTATCTTCATTAGCTTACTAACATGAGAGGTTAAAGCGATAGGTCTATAATTAGCTGGGTCTGTTTTATTTGCCAGCTTTTAAAATAGGAATTACTAGAGAAGACTTCCATATTTCCGGCATGGTTCCTCGTAACGAACATTTTTGAATGACTGTATGTAGTATGTAACGAAAGGGGTTAAATCAAGGACTGCGTGTCTGCATGCGTGAGTAATCTGCGTGTCCTCCCATCTCACACTTCCTAACTCTCAAGAATTCTTTTTGTTGTTGTCACACCCCCTTCTATTACTAGAAAAATAAACCAACACAAATTTACATAAGTACAATCAAGTCAATCAATAATCGGAAAAAAAAAAACATACAAGTAGTTTTTTGTACTCACGTACTTCGTAGAGATAATCCGAGAATTATACACCATTCACAAAAACACACACATAAAGTTCCTGTCACCGTCGACAGAGAGAGTTAGCGTAAGAGTCTCACGGAGAATTATGGTCCAATGTGCCTGTGTTATAAGTAATCAACAATTTTATATCACACTTTCACTCTAATCCTTTTATACAGTTAATCTAACACGGTTGGGCTTATCCCAATGTTTCATAGAAACGTGACGTCGACGAGCCTGAACACTCGGAACGGATAATCGAGACCGGCAATTTCTTGTCCTGGCCAATGCAACAAATACGCAAAGTTTACAGTACCTTATTATCTCCGAGGATCACGGTTTCACACTATCTGGTACACGATGCCAGAGATACGTCGACAAGAGACGAGTGTCGACGAGAGACGAGTGTCGACGAGAGACGAGTGTCGACGAGCGATGAGTGTTGACGAGAGTCGAGTGTCGACGAGCGATGAGTGTCGACGAGAGACGAGTGTCGACGAGCGGAGGGACTAGCCTCCTGCCCCAGTCCGCTCGGAGAAACGTTGTCTTGGTCAAGTGTGGAAATAGAGTCGATTCCCCTCCGATGCCTCGGAAATCACCTTGTCCTCGTCTCAGACAGAACGGAGCCAATTCTGCTCCCAGTAGGCCAGTAGCCCCCAACGGGCTCGCTATTATGACATACATATACAGACGTCAATTCTCTGACTCGGACAATTTATTTATTCTTCTTTAGTTTCACCCTTTCTCACCTCCCTTTGTTCCTCGTTTGTCCCATTCTGTTTTGTATGCGATCACCAGTTTCCTTCCTCCACCACTATCATTCATATCCAGGTAATCACTTCATGAATGAAAATTACTATTAACCAAGCTCACGTATTTCATTCATATTTTATTATTTACTACTCTACAACTATCGCCCCACGTAATTAATAATATTATTACATCAATGAAAATTCAATATTCCATCTCAGTGGACAACAGCTCACTGTTACAACAAATGCAATTCAAAAATATACTTATCCGCCATTTTAAAATCATGAAAAACATTATAAATACCTGTAATCTTTACAGCACAAAATAATCATCCACTTCCAGAGAGAAAAGCCACAAACCAATACACCTTGATTAGTTTCAATGCTTTCTTCCTCTATATATTTCAACGTTAACTTTCGTTTCTTTTCTTTCAACTTTTTTACTATTCTGGGCCTACACACACACGACCACACAGTTTGACACCAACAATTCGACTGACTAATTTTGCATCTAATTCAAACTATCTCTTCATTCATTGGCTCAAGGCTTTTAGCCAATCAAAAATCATTAATTAATTTTAATTAAAAAATACCGGAAAAATCCCGTTCTCTACATATGCATTGCACCAATCATAAGTAACAAAGAACGTAAGTGAGCTTGTAAATGGGATTTTTAAAAAATATTAATGTATTACTTGTACAATGAAGGCAAGGTTTATTTTGACTTCATAAGATGGACAGCATATTTATTCTTGAAACTATTCATGTTGGTTGTTTGTCGTGAAGTTTGGGAGAGATTTCCAGAGACTGCTACTTGAATAATTTAAACCAGACATAAACAGATCAATCCGAAGAAGAAGAGTGTTCAGACTCATGGCAGGCGTGAAGTTCTCAAAGTGAATTTTGAGCTTATGGTTTCTGGTACATATCCAGTGATAATTTTGTTCATAAATGAAACCTTATTATCAGAGAGAGAGAGAGAGAGAGAGAGAGAGAGAGAGAGAGAGAGAGAGAGAGAGAGAGAGAGAGAGAGAGAGAGAGAGAGAGAGAGAGAGAGAAAGTTCTTGTATGGAAGATTGCTGATTGCTCTATGCCAGCTTCGTTCTGATCACTTTTGCTGGTTCGGGGCTGTGTTGCAGACAAAAAAATTAAACAATTCCGATAAAAGTGCAATGATTAAATGGAATTATTTTAACCACGCCCCTAAAAAGATCCGTTTTACATTCACAGTGAATGTCACCCAACTTTTTTAAAAATGTGCTTGCAACAAACAAACAAGAACTTCTCTGCAAAGTATAGTTATTGTTTTCCTAAATTCTATAGTTATTGTGCTACCGCTCTAGCTCTACAAATGTCCTCTAGCAGAGGTTGTTGGTTTACCATTAAACATGGGAAATAACCCCATCAGTACATAAATGAAAGATTCAAACTTTAGCAGTTGGTGTGAGAAAGGAAAGCCACTTTATCATTGTTTTATGTAATAATAATGCGAATTTTAGGCTAAACTCATTTTCGATAAAAGTTAACAAAGTCTTCGAGATGATGCTCTTAAATTTTTCAAATTGTGGAAGAAACTACTTAACTGAACAGTTTATTGGTGAACCGAATTCATACCGCGATGGCAGCCATCTTACCCAACAGGCCAAGTAGCCCCTAAAGCTACCTCGCAGGCAAAGTTAGAATCTCGTGTTTTGTCTCGCGAGTGGTGGTGACACCGCAATAGAGGGTTTCTTTCTCTCTCTCGTTATAGATTGCAAGTCATTAGCGATAAGCAACAGATCCCAGAGGCTGCCAGTTTTGACCCGTGTAGCAATTATTTGTGTTAATATTGCCGAAGGACTTCCACAGTTTTTTTCGTCATCGTCTCCATCTTCTAGCTTAAGACCTTGCTGCATGTAAGTATTTTGTTTTGTTGTTTATTCACTCAAAATTGTGTGTATGCGCGTGTGTATACATGCGTTGTGTTCATTAAATCAACAACTTTTAAGGTTAGTCATCTTCGTCAAAATATCCCCACCACCCCCTCAAAAAATAACTTACTTTTACTGACATTTCATTTAAAGTCAATAACAAATCAGAAGCACTGCCACACAAGGTGTAAAACAGCGACGCCTTCAAATTTTATGTTGATCAGGACTTCATTCTAGATTTACACACAAATATTTGCATGTAAAATTTTTCCGGTAAAATGTACGCAGAATGAGTGAAAAGAATGCGTGCAGTTTGAGATCTCTAAGTACGGATTAATCTTTTCTTGGTTAGTAAAGACTAGGTTTCCCACCACCCCTACTGCACATACAAGCGCATCAGAATCAACATTTACAAATACAAACACGAACAAAACAATTTCATAAATTGCACCTTTCGCCTCATCCGAAATATTGCTAATTGTGTGTATTCGGATACAGATTCCGTCTAATCAGCAACTTTTGAACCACCGTACATTTTTACTTCTCTATCTTATATCTGTGTTTTGTAACTGTTGTAAATGACTGAAAGAGTAGAGTCCATTTTTCCGTTTTGCGCCTGATGATTTAGATAATAATATAATTAAGTCCACAGCCACATATAGCCAGATGCTTGGTAAAGTGGAAGGCAACAGAATTATAGCATTTCGAATTATGGCTCTTTCAAATTCAAAGCTTCAACACACGGGCACTTGAAGAATAGTTGTTGAATGCTTTCTCTTTCGTCTTCACAAAAAGTACAACTGCTATCCTGCTCTATTCCCATACTGGATAATATTATATTAGTTTCTAAAATTATGTGAATTATTATAATTTGCAGCTACTTTAAATGTATATATGTAACTCATTGTATCTTCTTAATTATTATTTCCCATTATAATCTTTTTCTATTCTTTTATCCCAGCTCTTGCAACAATTTGACTTTACTTCATCATTAATTAACGTGTCATGAAATATTCTTGCGCCTCTAGGACATTTACCTACAAGTCTCAGCACTGTACTGGTTTTGTAGTCAACACAGTAATATCTTTGTGGACACGTGTACACGACACCAAGAACATCAGTCTGCACTCCAAGGTAAGGCTGCTGCGCTCTCTTGTCATCTCCATTTTCATATACGCTTGCGAAACATGGACCCTCACAGCAGACTTACAGCGAAGAATACAAAGCAAGGAGATGAGGTGCTACAGAAGACTTCTGGGCATTTCATTTACCGAGCACATCACCAACGACGAAGTTCGACAGACCATCACACGAGCCATTGGACAACACGATGATATGCTCACAATGGTGAAGAAACGGAAACTCCAATGGTATGGCCACGTCACCAGAGCATCAGACCTTGCAAATACCATCCTGCAAGGCACAGTGCAAAGAGGCAGAAGAAGAGTGAGTCAGAAAAAGAGGTGGAAGGATAACATGGAGGATAACATTCGAGAATGGCCTGCTTGACACTGACCGAAGCCATTAGGGTTGCTGAGGACAGAGCAAGGTGAAGTACACTGGTTAAACGATCATCTGTGGTGCCCCAACGACTTTCGAGTTACGGGATAGGATAAGAAGATAGGATAAGAACATTATTCAATGAACCAACATCTACCTCTTTTCTGCTGCCCATATCCATCCCTCACCCCCCTTCTCCTTTCCCTCCCCCCACCCCATTCCCACAACGGACTCTATATTTCTTGTCGTTTTAATTATTCGTTATTTCTCCTTATCACGTACTGAGCATTCAAAAATGGATGGAGACAAATGGACATCATCATCATCATCATCATCATCATCATCTCATCATCATCATCATCATCATCATCATCATCATCATCAACACCACCACCACCACCATCACTTATTGCAATATGTCCATTCTGTCATTGTGGGCATCCTGCAGAAACATCTGAATATTTTCTCATTTTTTTGTCCTATATGTGGCACTGTACGTCCGAATACAATTAACCATTTAGACCCTACTTTTGGAAACATCAACACCTTATTGTTTGGCAGTGAACATATCTCCCCACAAGAAAACGCCAAAATCTTTTTTAAAAGTTTACACAATCCTCACATGCGCGATATAAGAACGATTTATTTACAAAGTTCAAAATAAATCGTCGCTGGATTAATTGTGTGGACAATTTTGCCCTAGTTACGATCTTGTGAATGACGTAGTCTTGGGTGTTTTGTGGCTGCAGACGTGAAAGGTCTTTGAACTGGTTATGACCTCGCGAGAACATGAACTCTTTGTCGTGGGTACGACCTCGTTAATAACATAAGGTCTTCGACCTGAGTTCAAAATCTCGAAAACAAATGCGAGGTGACGTAAGAAGAAAAAAGAAGAAGAAGAAGAATGTGGGAAGTGGGTGGAAAAGAAGAGAAGAAGAAGAAGAACAACAACAACAACAATAACAATAACAACAACGACAACGACAACAACAATGACGACAACAACTGCTACTACAATAATAACAACAACAAATGTAATAAAATAATTTAGAATAATATCGTGATGCCCCTTTTGGGCCAGGATGTGGGCAAGGCATTCTGGACTATAATGTACACATTTATAATTGTGTTAGATCTGTGTTGAGAGTTATAATCTGGTACATAAAAAAAGAATTAAAAAACAACTAAAAATGCTTATCGACGATGTTACTTTAGCATGTATTATATAATGCAAGACTTAAGTTTTTACACCTAGCACAGAAATTTTAGCCACGTAACTGAGTGGTCGTAAACGCGTTATCACCAACGGATAATAAGTATATTCTAAAGTGCCGGTCGTCACAAGTGAGATTCAAAAGCAAAATAAATAATTCGTTTTTGGTTCACACGCATCTGATCATGAGTGAGAAAGAAAGCAATATCCACGCACACATTACATGACATGGTTAATGGTTTAGGTCCAGCAGAATCTACACACACATACACACGCACACACATGAATGAACATTGAGGTTTAACGTCTACACCCACCATTGGCGATATGGCAGACAGGGTTAACCATCCCAGGATAGAGAGGGTATGGACCTAAATCAACACTGAACCGCCAGAGCAATTTATACTGCAAATACTGACAGTGAAATTGGCCACATTTTTTCTTGTCCAGCACGGAATAGGAACCTGGGCCAACAGGTGTGCCAGGCGAACGCTCTCCCACTGAACTTACGGCTGTGGGACAAATCCAAACTGCTTTGGTTTCCTCACGTGAAAGCTACTTTAATTACCCATTTTGACACGTCCCCGCCACTGATCCCTTTAAAATGACCCATTGTGACCACCTCCCCGCCACAGATCCCTTTAAAATGCACAGTGAGTGTTGCCTCACTGAAAAAAGCTTTTAACAAAACAACAACAAAAATCTCATTCCAAAGTAAAGTTGTTTTTTTTTAATCAATAAATAGTTCTTGTGGCTATTAATATGTGCGGCCGTTCTACCGCTCTAGCACTAACAATGTCTACTAGACGGTATTTTACCGTATTGCTGTGCCGTTCAACTTAGAGGAAATCAACCCCTGTCAGAACATACATGGAGAATTCAAACTTTGGCTGTTGGTTTGAGCAACTAAAGCCCACTTTATCATTGTTTAATGTAAAAGCAAAAACGTCAAACATTAGGAGAAATCTGTTTTGCCAAAAATACAAACATTCTTCAACTTGGGGCTTTTAAACTTTTATTTTTTGTTAACCAATCAGACTTTATGTTATGTTAATGTTTTTTGTACACACAATCATACCATAATGATGTCCATCCTAAGTATGGATTGATAGTAATAATCTCACAAACACAGCTTTTTCACCAAGTTAGGACTTTGATTGAAGCGTGGTCTTCACCCAGGTTACAACCTCACTAATAGGTTCAAACCTTTGTCCTGGTTACGACCTCGCGAATGACGTGACGTAGTCTTGCGTCTTTTGCCCGGGTGATGACCTAAAGACTTAAACGAGGTCATTACCTCAAGAACGTCAAGACTCCTTCACCCAGGTTTAATGTCATTGTGGTACGAACTCGCGAATGACGTGCGACCTGTGCCCAGGTTATGTGTACTAGTGGCTGGAGTGAGAGGTTTTTGTCCTGGTCGCGAACATGAACCTTTGTTCCTTGGTTATGACCTCGTATATGGCACAATGCCTTTGCCGTGGTTTCAACCTCTTGAACAAAAGTGCGAGGTGATAATTATAAAAAACAACACCAACAAACAAAGAAGCAGCTAAGGTTAGGTGCGCAAGATAAAAGTGGGCAATTTTCACTGTCCATCTCAGCAATATGATTGCTCATGTGGTTCAGTATTGATTTAGGTCCTTATCTCTTCTTTCCTGGAGGTATATCTCCGTCTGCCATATCGTCAATGGATGGAATGGACGTTAAACATCAATGTTCAGTCTTATACAAAGGAGGGGGAGGGGGAGGAGAGAGAGGTGAGATAGAGAGAGGGAAAGAGAGACAGAGAGGGAGAGAGACAGAGGGGGAGATAAGATAAGGTAAGTTAAGATAAGATAAGATAAGAAAACAATTTTATTTTACAAGGGTAAAAGAGTAAGCGCTGGATGTGTGTTTTTTTTTACATCTTGCCTTTGGGGCTTTAACAATTACTATTAAATACAACTCAAGGTTATAACATTCACATCATGGAAGAATAACAAATAAACAAAGTCGTCATTAGATAAAATCATTTTCAAACAATTGATATTGTTACACTCATTCGATGTTGTTTTCTCTATCAGTATTTGATTCAGCCCCGATGCTTGAAATCCTGATAGGTGTAACTCTGATTCGTTTATCCACGCAGCCCGTTCAATCATCAACAAGTGAGGAGTCGTCGTATGAAGTTTTCCATTTTTATTCAGCACACATCAACAACTGCATACAATCGCCTTTTCACCCTCAACTTTTTACTTTCCAACTCACTATCAACACACACACAGAGCATCCATTTTATAATTTTTCTCTCGATCGAGATAACGTCAGAATGTTCCCGATGACGCTTTACCACCAATCGAAATAAAGTTCGTCATCACTGACTTACGTCATACATCTTTCTACACATTCCAAGAATGTTCTCAAATATTTACAGTTATCGGGAATCTTCGATCGACCGTAAACACGCAAATCTAGAGAATTCTCCAATAATATCGACTAACGAAAATTATCAACGTTATATAAAGCCTCTCCTAACAAAAATGCAAACTCAAATCAAAGGTAAATACACTCTATTATTGAATACTTTGCAAAGCGAAACGATTAGATCTATCGTGCGCGCTTCAGACATACTATCCTTCGCGTTTCAACGTAACATAACCCCCCACTCAGAAAGAAATTTACCCAATTTCTTTTAACAACGTTGAAACGTAATGCACAAAGTCCAGAATTAAAACTTATTTTAATCTGTCTGAACACTGTCAATGTACCCAGTCCATCCACTCAGAGTCAATGGTTTTCATCTTCAGGTCTGTCTGGATATTGCCAATGTTCTCAGTTCATCCACATAGTCAATGTTCTTTACTCACACACTCTGCTGAGAAAGTCCGCACCAACATTGTCTGATCCTTTAATAGATTCTACTCGCATGTTAAAGTTCTGCAAGTACATAGCCCATCTCATGGTGCGACTGTTCACAAACTTGGCAGAGTTCAAGTAGGTTAGCGGCTTGTGATCAGTCTGTAGGACGAACTTCACTCCTTGAAGGTACAGTTCAAACTTCCGGATTCCCCATAGTTCAAACTTCCGGATTCCCCATATGATGGCAAGGCACTCTTTCTCCATGGTCGAGTAATTTTTCTCAGCCCTGGACAGCTTCTTGCTGGCGTAACTGACAGGAAATAGTTTCCCTTCGTGTTCTTGCATCAGTATGGCGCCGATGCCTTCGTCCGCTGCCTCTGTTCTTAAGACGAATTCCTTGGAAGTGTCAGGCAGTCGTAGCACCGGATCCTTCGAAAGGAGGTCGCGCGCAGTCTGGTATGCCTTTTCCTGAGACGGTCCCCACTGCACTTGGTTTGGACAGCCTTTCCGCACCAGGTCCGACAAAGGTGCTGTGATGGCTGAGTAGTTCGGTACGAACTCCCTATAATACCCAGCCAATCCCAGGAAAGATCGCACCTGCTTCTTTGTTTGGGGACGTGGAGCGTTCAAAATCTTGGTGACATTTTCTAGTAGAAGCCCCTTTTGTCCTTCTTTCAGCGAATGGCCGATAAAGTCGACGTTGTTGGTTCCCAGAATGCACTTACTGGGTCTCACTGTCAGGTTGGCCTCTTGAAGACGGTGAAACAGCTTCCTCAAGGTCTGCAGATGCTCCCTCCAGGTCTGGGTGTGGACTAGCAGGTCGTCCCAGTAACACACGACATTGTCCATTCCTTTGAGCATCTTCTTCATCCCTCTCTTCAGGGTAGCTCCGCTGTTAACCATGCCAAAGGGCATCCTTAGGCACTCGTACGTCCCATCAGGAGTTATAAAAGCAGTCTTTGGTATGTCCTGTTGACGTACGGGGACTTGCCAATAACCCTTGCTGAGGTCAATCTGTGAAAAGATTTTACTCCACGATAATTGGCGGAAGAGGTCTGCTGCAGTAGGCATCGGCTCGGGGTTGAAGACGGTGATCTTATTAACCTTCCTGTAGTCGATGCATACTCTGTTGCTCCCGTCTTTCTTTTTCACGACCACGACAGGGGATGCGTAGGGGGAAGTGGACTCCCTGATGATGCCCATCTTCAGCATCTCATCGATGTCTTTCTTCAAGGATTCATGGGCCTTGAAAGGGATCGGGAAGGGTTTGGATCGAACAGGGATATCTGAAGTAAGGTGGACTTCATGTTCGACCAAAGTTGTAGAGCCTGGGACATCGCTGAAGTTACGGGGAAACTCGCCCATAAGGTCCTTGAGCTCCATCTTCTGACCTTCCGTCAAGCTTGGTCCTAGCTTAACATCGTCAATGCCTTCTTTGCTATGGAAATCTCCCGGTTCCAACAGTTCCTCGCTGTCAAAGCTGTCGTCTATCTCAGCTGCTGTTGCTGCATGTACAGTCTCTGATGGCCTTTCCACGTACAGCTTAAGGAGGTTGGCGTGGTATATCTTGGAGTGCTGGCCGACCTTCACCTTGTAGTCGTTGATCCCCACCACGGTCTCCACTTCGTACGGGCCTTTCCACTGCATCAGCAACTTATTATGATCAGTAGGTAGCAGCAACAGCACTTTGTTGCCAGGTTTGAACTTTCTGTTCACAGCCCTACGATCATAGTAGTGCTTTCCACAGTCCTGGGACTTCGTCAGGTTTTCTCTGGCTATCTCGAGAGTCTGCTCCAGCTTCTCCCGTAGCTCAAACACGTACTGATAACTGTTCTTCACCTCTGGGTTGTCTACTTCTTTCGTCCACAGTTCTTTCAGGATGTGCATCGGCCCTCTGATGGTTCTTCCGTATAGCAGCTCGAACGGAGAGAAGCCGGTGGACTCCTGCGGTACTTCTCTGTAGGCGAGAAGTAGGTCTTATTCCGCCGATTAAGTCTAAGGCCACCCTCTTGAAAGGTCGGTCGATCAGGGGCATCCTCTGCATAGGCACTTTAGGAACCCTTCCTCGAGGTATGGTCTTCTGGCAAATGTCACATGATCGGCAGAAAAGGCTGACGTCCGCATGAAGTCCTGGCCAGTAGAACACCGCCTGGATTCTATCCGACGTCTTCTTGATACCCAGGTGACCTCCCATGATTGAGTCATGCGCTTCTTCCATCACCTGGTGCCTTAGGGGTAATGGTACCAATACTTGACGTAGTGGTTTCCCTCCGTTGACCCTCGGGTGCTGGATTCGGTACAGGATCTTGGCCTTCACCTCAATATAGACCGTGCCACTGCCTTTGGTCACGTGGTCTTGGCGGTTCCTGTACTTGTTTAAAGTGCTATCAGCTTCCTGGAGCTGGATCAGTTTATCTCTGTCCACGATGGCAGCTTTGGAGTTGCCGGCGACCTTCAGTGGCGTAGTCGTCTTGTCTCTCTTGGCCTGGGCCCTGGTAGTGACAGCACCGACGATCTCTAGTCGGCAGGGCTGAGCTGGAGTAACCACATTGTCCCGTAGCAGCTCTGTAAGGTCTCCATCGGGAAATGGCAATGGATCCTCCTCCACAACTTCGACGTGTAGAGTTGAGGCAGGACTCCACTCTGGATCGGGGTCGTCGGGTCGTCTCGCGCCATTGATGTTCCCGATCATCAAATCATACAGCGGCTTCTTCAGGCAAACCGCTTCTACTTCGCCTATGTAGAAAGGAGTGCTGACAACTTCGCAACTTCGCAACTGGCGCTCTCACACATTTGCTGTCGGCCATAAGTGTCCATTTAGAATCGCCAGTGAACTGTTCTTTAGCGATTAGATCTTCTCTGACGATGACCCCACTGCAGCCCGAGTCTCTTAGAACAGTCACTTCATGATTTCCGACGCGTCCCTTGGAAACAGGCATGTTCTGGACGGTCACAGCTGCGCTGGCGACGACGGGGATGGATTTCCCGTTGGCAAGGAGAAGTTGACCATCAGTCATGCACTCTTGCACGTCCGCATGAGTAGCTGTGCGCTCGGTCTCACTCGGAAGAATGACGCTCCCGCCGCACACTTGATGGTCAGATCTACTGGTTTGCCGTAGATTGGAGAACCGCCTCTGCTGGTTGCCCGCCGCTGCATTGTCCGTACTGCCCCGCTGTCCGCTACTTTTGTTTTGAGGACAGTTAGCCGCTCTGTGGTCTGTAGCGTTGCAGGTGAAACAGCCTCTTGAATGCCCTTCCCTGGGAGGAGGCATGGAGTCCGTCTGTCTCTGGCTCGTCTGGCTCCCCTGGATCTGGTTCCCATGGTTTCCAGTCTTCTGAAATGGTTTCGTCACCTTGGGTGGTCCCTGCGTTTTTCCGTGAGCGAGGAGATATCTTTCACCAACCTCGGTCACATCATTGAGCATCTGCAGCTTCTGTAATTCCAAGTGGGTCGCCAGGTCCTTGTGACAGGCATTGAGGAATTGCTCCTTCATGATCAGGTCATGGAGACTATCGTAAGACTTCCCTTTGCCTGATAGTTCCACCCACTTGTGTAAGTATGACGACAGGCGCTCCACAAATTGCTTTGGTGTCTCGTCTGACAAAGGCCGGCACTCGCGGAAGCGTTTACGGTAGTCCTTCTCTATAAAGCTGTAGCAATACAAAAGGGCCTCTTTCAAGACGTCGTAGTTTTTGGCGTCATTGTTCGACAATCTGGTGTAGACGTCGAGCGCTTGCCCCGTCAGAAGTGCACTTAGTCGAATCGCCCAATCTTGAGGTTGCCAGTTAGAGCTTTCGGTGAACTTTTCAAATCTCGCCAGATAACTGTCGATCTGGTCCTTCCCATCGACGAACGCTGGCAATTTTGGAGCCTTGTTCTTGCTGATGACTTGTGGCGCATGCTGATTGTTTTGGATACGCGCCAACTCTAGCTGGTACTGACGCTCAGCTTCTCTTTCTTGTCGCTGCTCTTCTCTTTCTTGACGCTGCTCTTCTAATTCTCTTTCTTCTCGGCGACTCTGTTCTTCCTTTTCTTCTCGGCGTCGCTGCTCATCTAATTCTCTTTCTTCTCGGCGACGCTACTCTTCTACTTCTAGACGGTTCTGTTCTAATTTTATTTCTCTTTCTTCACGCCATATTCTCTGTCACGTGGGGTTTAGTTGTTACTGGGCTCTGCACAATGGAATGCTGTAACCCTCACGCTTTATTCGATGGGGACTGCTAGTTAGTCACCCTGTGAATTACTCTAATAAATTTATTTGTTTAGCTCGGTCTGTGTTAAGGCTGGGGTAAGAGATGGATAGAAAAATAGTAAAAGGTCACTGTCACACTAGCTTTCACACGGCTATGAATCATATGTAGTCCAGCCACTTGATAACAGTTAAAATCACACATTTATTTCTTCTACTCTATACAAGATCTTCAATGTGCTAATATACCTTAAAATGTCATAAGTCAATGCAAATAATTCGATCGCTGATAGTCTAGGCAGCTGTTATGTCTTCATCGGGCACTGGCTACTAGATTTCATGAAGATTGGACTACTGTGGTCCGTTTTACTACAGTTCTGAAGAGTGGACTACTGTGGTCCTTTTGCTATCAGTTTGGGTGCACTTCTTCCGTGTCACTTAACTGCAGTGTGGTGTGTTTGAAGCCTTTCGTTGAGGTAGCTTCTGGTACACGCGGTGTCGTCGTGTAGTTTGGTCCCTTGCCACGCTGTGGGGTCTTGCAGCCTTGTGCTGTAAGGGCTAAACAGCCAACTTGGTTTTCCTGTGGAGTTGGGCGCACGGGATAGCTCGCCTGCTCGTCTGTAATATACGAGACGAAATTCTGCACAACCCTGAATAATCGGTTTGTGCAGAGCGTCTCACTGAAAGCCAAAGTAGCCCTCAGTGATAGCTCCACATCTCTATACATAAGCGACGAACATTCTGCTACGTCCGTGGTCCACTGGAATCTCAACTCTAAGTTTTTATACATACATAAATATAAATCGTGGCTCACTACACACATACAGAATTAATAATAATATAAACATTCACGGGTACAGCCACTGGTCTGCAAACAAACATATAGGTTCAACAACAGTGGTCCTGTCAGGTATACAACATGGCGGCGCAACCGGTCGTGTTTCGCCACGTGGTCACGCAAATTCGGATTAACAATTCACATCTACGCATAGCAAATTCCACCAACATAATTTCAACAATAATATAAATATATCACGATGAAACAGAAGTATGTTCATTTACCTGTTTGACAAAGTCAGGCTCGTGGCTACTTGAGTGAATTCTAAAATTCACAAGTCCTGTTTCCTGGTCTATGAGTGAAGATAGTTCTCTGCTCCGGTCAAGCTGTGTAGACTTCGGTATCTTTCGTAGCACTGACTTAAGCTATGATAAGTTTTGACCCAGTCCGAACCGGATCTAACCGCTCTGCCTGAGTCCCATTGGTTAAAACTTTCAGATTCAAGGCACACAGTGCTGACGTCACTAACTGCCTGCGTCAAGCTCGCAGTGTGTGTACCTCCTATACTCTCATCGTATGCTGTGTAATACACTAACTTTCTAAGGTTACAATGACTAAACAGGGCTAAATAGTAAGTAGGCAGGGTAAAACTAGTAATCTCGTCACATTCTCTCTTGAGACTTGACGTACTCTGTCAGCTGTTTGCCTTTTAGATTCAGTTCAACCCCTTTCTGCCAGAAGTCAGCCATCTTGACTTGGCCGGCTTGGCCCCCAAAATGTTACACTCGTTCGATGTTGGTGTTTTTCTGGAAAGTTCTTTTCTGGAAAGTTCTTTTTCTGGAAAGTTCTTTTTCTGGAAAGTTCTTGACTGTGCTGTACCTTTCTAGACTGTTCTAGAACAGCACGCTTTCTGCAGTAGCGCTGATGCTTGCCACTAGTCGCTTTTGCTGACGCAGGCCCCGCTGTCCTCGTCGTATGCGACTCTGCACCACGCTGGTGTTGATGTATACGCTCCTGTGCTGAAGTAGACGCGACGTCCGCTCGTCGCTCTCTCTAATAACTGGCGATGTAGCTCCGAGACTGTCCCTCGACGTAGTCTTGCGGCAGCCACGTAGTCCCGATCTGTTGTTCGCTCACGAAGCAACTCTTCAGCGACTACACGCCCTTGCAGTCAACTTGAATCTTTCGGGGATGTAGTCCCAGTATGTTGGCCCCTCCCGACGCAACTTGTTGGCGGCTACCCTCGATGACTGCCTCTCGTAACGTTGACTCGCTTGTTGTAGCAGTTGAACCCTTGGCTATGGCGTGAATCCCGGCTTGGCCCCCAAAATGTTACACTCGATCGATGTTGTTTTCTCTATCAGTATTTGATTCAGCCCCGATGCTTGAAATCCTGATAGGTGTAACTCTGATTCGTTTATCCAAAGGCATTGAGGAATTGCTCCTTCACTATCAGGTCATGGAGACTATCGTAAGACTTCCCTTTGCCTGATAGTTCAACCCACTTGTGTAAGTATGACGACAGGCGCTCCACAAATTGCTTTGGTGTCTCGTCTGACAAAGGCAGGCATTCACGGAAGCGTTTACGGTAGCCCTTCTCTGTGAAGCTGTAGCAATGCAATAGGGCGTCTTTCAAGACGTTGTAGTTTTTGGCGTCATCGTTCGACAGTCTGGTGTAAACTTCCAGTGCTTGCCCCGTCAGAACAGCACTGATTCGAATCGCCCAGTCTTGAGGTTGCCAGTTAGAGCTTTCAGCGAATCTCTCAAATCTCGCCAGATAACTGTCGATCTGGTCCTTCCCATCGACGAACGCTGGCAATTTTGGAGCCGTGTGGTCGCTGATGACTTGTGGCGCATGCTGATTGTTTTGAATACGCGCCAACTCTAGCTGGTTCTGAAGTCGTCTCTCTTCCATCTCTCTTTCTTCTTGGCGACGCTGCGCTTCGAACTCTCTTTCTTCACGCCTGCGTTGTTCTTCTTTTTCTTGCCGCCGCTCTTCTAATTCTATTTCTCTTTCTTTCCGGTGACGCAGTTCTTCCTTTTCTTCTCGGCGTCGCTGCTCTAATTCTCGTTCTTGTATTCTCTCCTGGGATTTGACGTACTCCGTCAGCTGTTTGCCTTTAAGATTCAGTGCAATCCCTTTCTGCCAGAAGTCGGCCATCTTGATGCTTTTCTGGAAAGTTCTTTTCTGGAAAGTTCTTGACTGTGCTGCACCTTTCTAGACTGTTCTAGAACAGCACACTTTCTGCAGTAGCGCTGATGCTTGTCACTAGTCGCTTTCGCTGACGCAGGCCCCGCTGTCCTCGTCGTATTCGACGCTGCACCACGCTGGTGTTGATGTATACGCTCCTGTGCTGAAGTAGACGCGACGTCCGCTCGTCGCTCTCTGTAAAACTGGCGATGTAGCTCCGAGACTGTCCCTCGACGTAGTCTTGCGGCAGCCACGTAGTCCCGATCTGTTGTTCGCTCAGGAAGCAACTCTTCAGCGACTACACGCCCTTGCAGTCAACCCGAATCTATCGGATGTAGTCCCAGTATGTTGGCCCCTCCCGACGCAACTCGTTGGCGGCTACCCTCGATGACTGCCTCTCGTAACGTTGACTCGCTTGTTGTCGCAGTTGAACCCTTGGCTATGGCGTGAATCCCAGCTTGGCCCCTAAAATGTTACACTCATTCGATGTTGGTGTTTTTCTATCAGTAGTTGATTCAGCCCCAATGCTTGAATTCTCCTGATAGATGTAAACTCGGATTCGTTTATCCACGCAACCCGTTCAATCAGCATACAAGTCACAGAGTCGTCGTATGAAGTTTTCCACTTTTATTCAGCACACATCAACAACTGCATACAATCGCCTTTTCACTCTCTTTTTACTTTCCAACTCTCTATCTGTTGAAACAGTGTGGCACTATATATATATACAGTCTCTCTAAACTCCAGAAAGAGCGAGAAAACCCCCAACGTGACACACCTCAACCAATAAGAATTAATTTCATCATAACTGTCTCACGTCATACAACCTTATTTGGCATGGAAACTTCCATGGTTACCACTAGAACTATCCATACGCTTCGATCGATAGTAAACAACTGACTCGAGAAAATTCTCAAATAATATCGAGCAACTAAAAACACCAACGTTATTCAAAGCTTCTTCTATTAACAACGCAAAATCAAATCAAAGATGAATACACTCTATTACTGCATGCGTTGCAAAATAAAATGAACAGATCTATCGCGCGCGTCACACACGCAAGCCTACCATGGCACGCGCTTCACACATAATATCCTGCGCATTTCACACGCACCATCATGCGCGTCTCAACGTAACAGTGATTATAACGTCATCGCCAAAGTGTTTCTGTAATTCGTGCTTCATCTTGGGATAGCTGTATGCTTCATCGCCTCCATTGATTTCTTTCATCTTTGAGATCAAATCATTGATAGTGATCTGTTCATCGTCATTTTCTTCAAGAAAAAGCGCAACTTTCTAAAAGGCCTCAGCCAAGGCTTCATTTTTTCGGCGGCCACGTTTTGCTTGCTGATTCTGCAGATCTGAAGCAGTTTCCCGAGGTCTTTTCAATGACTGAAATCGACTATTACAATCTTTGTGATACACTGCATCTGCAGCAACTAAATCATTAACAAGTTCCAGTCTTGCAATGACCTTTTGCGCCAAGTCATCATTACTGCGCTCTGCACAAGCCATGTGAAGAGTTTCTTTATATTCTAATGTTCGAACTGTATACCACTCATCTTTCGGTTGTAGACGCCTATTTCAGTTTTGTCTACAGTTTTTAAACAAAACAAACAGCTGTTCTTGAAATCAAACTGCGCTGTGCTTGACCTACTGGACCGTGAACTTGATTCTGAATTAATGTTGTTCAAGTATGTCTTTATACTTTTTTTGTTATTATAGTTGCGACGACAAGCAACGTATACAAAGTCACCCTCACTGATCTCTAATGAATCTCCTATTGTTTTGCTAGCAAGCAAAATACTAGAAATTTCTTCTCTTTTTTTGGTCGGATAAATGATGGCGTCATCTTGGTTCTTTGATTTTCGGCAAATGCCGCATACAGCTTCAGAAACCCTGGTGACAATTATTACTAATCAATCTAATAACTGAATTCTTTGAGCTTATCAATATAAGACTAAATCGTAAATAATAATAATAATAATAATAATAATAATAATAATAATAATAATAATAATAATAATAATAATAATAATAATAATAATAACATTGTCTGATCCTTTAATAGATTCTACTCGCATGTTAAAGTTCTGCAAGTACATAGCCCATTTCATGATGCGACTGTTCACAAACTTGGCAGAGTTCAAGTAAGTTAACGTCTTGTGATCAGTCTGCAGCACAAACTTCACTCCTTGAAGGTATAGTTCGAACTTCCGGATTCCCCATATGATGGCAAGGCACTCTTTCTCCATGGTCGAGTAATTTTTCTCAGCCCTGGACAGTTTCTTGCTGGCGTAACTAACCGGATATAGTTTCCCTTCGTGTTCTTAAGTCGAATTCCTTGGCAGTGTCGGGCAGTCGTAGCACAGGATCCATCGAAAGGAGGTCGCGCAGTCTGAAATGCCTTCTCTTAAGACGTTCCCCACTGCACTTGATTAGGACAGCCCTTCCGCACAAGGTCCTGTGATGGCTGAGTAGTTCGGTACGAACTCCCTATAATACCCAGCCAATCCCAAGAAAGATCGCGCGTGCTTCTTGGTTTGGGGACGTGGAGCGTTCAGAATCTTGTGGAAGTTTTCTAGCAGAAGCCCTTTTTGTCCTTCTTTCAGCGAATGGCCGATAAAGTCGACGTTGTCAGTTCCCAGAATACACTTGATGGGTCTCACAGTCAGGTTAGCTTCTGTAAGACGATGAAACAGCTTCCTCAAGATCTGCAGAAGCTCTTCTCAGGTGTGGGTGTGGACTAACAGGTCGTCCCAGTAACACACGACGTTGTCCCTCCCTTTGAGCATCTTCCTAGTTCCTTTCTTCAGGGTAGCTCCGCTGTTGACCATGCAAAAGGGCATCATACGTCCCATCAGGAGTTATAAAAGCAGTCTTTGGTATGTCCTGTTGACGCACGGGGAATTGCCAATAACCCCTGCTGAGGTCAATCTTTGAGAAGATTTTACTCCCCGATAATTGGCGGAAGAGGTCTGCTGCAGTAGGCATCGGCTCCGGGTCGAAGACGGTGATCTTATTAACCTTCCTGTAGTCGATGCATACTCTGTTGCTCCCGTCCTTCTTCTTCACGACCACGACAGGGGACTCGTAGGGGGAACTGGACTCCCTGATGATGCCCATATTCAGCATCTCATCGATGTCTTTCTTCAAGGATTCGCGGGCCTTGAAAGGGATCGGGAAGGGTTTGGATCGAACGGGGATATCTGAAGCAAGGTAGACTTCATGTTCGACCAAAGTTGTAGAGCCTGGGACATCGTTGAAATTATGGGGAAACTCGCCCATAAGGTCCTTGAGCTCCATCTTTCGACCTAGCTTAACATCATCGATGCCTGCTTTGCTGTGGAAGTCTTCCAGTTCCAACAGTTCCTCGCTGTCAAAGCTGTCGTCGATCTCAGCTGCGGTTGCTGCGTGTACAGTCTCTGATGGCCTTTCCACGTACAGCTTAAGGAGGTTGGCGTGGTATATCTTGGAATACTGGCCGACCTTCACCTTGTAGTCGTTGATTCCCACCACGGTCTCCACTTCGTACGGGCCTTTCCACTGCATCAGCAACTTATTATGATCGGTAGGTAGCAGCACCAGCACTTTGTTGCCAGGTTTGAACTTCCTGTTCACAGCCCCACCTTCATAGTAGTGCTTTCCACAGTCCTGGGACTTCTCCAGCTTTTCTCTGGCTATCTCGAGAGTCTGCTCCAGCTTCTCCCGTAGCTTAAACACGTACTGGTTCTTTACTTCTGGGGTGTCTACTTCTTTCGTCCACAGTTCTTTCAGGATGTGAATCGGCCCTCGGATGGTTCTTCCGTACAACAGCTCGAACGGAGAAAAGCCGGTGGACTCCTGCGATACTTCTCTGTAGGCGAAAACTTAGGCGTTGATGTAGCGATGCGATTGTCTGGGCTGCTCGCTGCACAGTTTCTTCAGGGTGGACTTCAGCGTAGCATTGAACTTCTCGACGAGCCTGTTGCACATCGGCTGGTAAGGCGTCGTAATCAAATGCCGGATGCTCAGCAGTCTGTTGACCTCCTTCATGCAGTCAGAGACGAACTGTGTCCCGAGGTCTGTCAGGATCTCTTCAGGCACTCCAAGTCTGCTGAACATGTCCACCAGTAACTCTGCTACAGTTTTAGTGTCAATCTTCTTCAGAGGCACTGCTTCTGGGTACCGAGTCGCATAGTCCACTAAGGTCAGTACCCATCGATGACCTTCTTCACTCTAAGGTCTTATTTCGCCGATTAAGTCTAAGGCCAACCTATTGAAAGGTCGGTCGATCAGAGGCATCCTCTGCATAGGCACTGTGCTATGATCGTGATGATGGAGGATGACGACGTACAACATAAACAAGAATGCGATGGAGGTCAGAGAGATTTTACCACCTGCCAGTCTGCGTGCGTTACTTTACTAACCGGAAGTACCAAACGGAAGTAGCTTCGATGTCTTATTACATGAACATCTCATTACATCTCCCCTCACAAATTAACATTTACATCGGTGCTTCGAAGTGCGCAATTTTATAGTTTTAGAGTCTTTCAAAGAAATAACCGAAAGAGGGGAGCATTTACTGTCTTTTATCTTTGATTCGATTTCGAAACCATCTGGCCTTGGAACTGGGCATAGCACTGGTCGTAGGCTGCTCTTCTCAATCTAGGTACCTCGCAGGTCGATGGATGATACGCCCACACCGGGAAACCTGGACTGCGACTGCAGAGGACGGACCTCCGAATGGCGCTGGCTGCGGGCTAGCAGAAGGACATGGAGTATGCGGGTCAGGAGCAGACTTTTCTGGCTTTTTAGGGCTGGCCAGGGCTGCAGGTGCAGGAGACATCACAGGAACTGGATTAGGGACTGGATCGGGAAACTTTGGACCAGGTGGGATATGAAACTGGTCAGGGTAAGAAGGAGACATGGCCTGTTGGGCGGAATCTTCTTGGAGCAAGTGGATGACAGGAGGAGGAAAGAAGGACGAAGTGGGTCGCAGGTGTTTGCGGTTCCTGCGGATGATGCCAAACGGCGTCTGGATCAGGTATGACCTGGGAGCGACGCATTTGACGACAGTGGCGGGACTTGTCCACTTACGCTCTTGGTCTAGTTTCTGGAGTACCACAGTACCAGGGGAAAGAGGAGGGAGCTCTCGTGTACCATGGCGACGATCAAAATGTCTCTTGTTTTCCCTCTTCTTCTTCTCATCCCTCATTGCAAATGAGTTTCTGCCAATGATAAGGGGTGTGAGGTTGATGGGCAAGGTGGGGAGGATATCGCGAATGCGACGACCCATGGCTAATTCAGACGGACTGTACCCAGTGGGGGTTGTTGGAGTGGACCGATAGATCAACAGGGCAAGCATTGGGTCAGGTTGGGCAAGAATTTTCTTTGCTTCACGCACTGCGCGCTCTGCTTCACCATTACTCTGGGGACAATATGGGGAACTGGTGACATGCGTGAAATGCCAAGCAAGGGCGAACTGTTGAAATTCGGCAGAGATGAACTGGCGACCATTGTCGGTGACAACAGTTTTTGGAATGCCATGGCAAGCGAAGACTGATTTCATCTTGGCAATGATGACCTCTGAGGTCATGCGGGACAGATGCATGATCTCCAGGAAGCAAGAATAGTAATCCATAAGGACGAGGTAATGTTGACCCTTGAGGTCGCAAATGTCAGCACCTACTCTTTGGAAGGGTCGATCTGGAAGCGGTGTTGACATGAGTGGCTCTTTTGCTTGAAAAGGCTGTTTTTGTTCACAATGACGGCACGAGGAGACAAGTCTTTGAATGTCTGTGCTGATTCCTGGCCACCACACTGTTTGTCGAGCTCGCTCTCGACATTTTGTGATGCCTAAATGACCTTCGTGGATAGTGCTGAGAATGTCGCCTCTCAAGGACTGAGGAATGACGATTTGGGATCCCCTCACAAGCATGCCGTTGTAGGTGCTGAGTTCAGATCTGACATTGTAGAACTGGCGAAGCGATAAGTCAACATCTTTGGCGTACCTTGGCCATCCGTGAGTAGTGTAGTCAATGGCGGCTCTGATGACGGGGTCATTTGCAGACTCTTCTGCAAACTGACGAAGCTTCACATCAGACGCTGGCCAGGACTGTCGAACAGAGTCAAGATAGGAGTCCACGTCTAGCACAAGACAGTCAAATTCTTTGTCCCCTCACAAGCATGCCGTTGTAGGTGCTGAGTTCAGATCTGACATTGTAGAACTGGCGAAGCGATAAGTCAACATCTTTGGCGTACCTTGGCCATCCGTGAGTAGTGTAGTCAATGGCGGCTCTGATGACGGGGTCATTTGCAGACTCTTCTGCAAACTGACGAAGCTTCACATCAGACGCTGGCCAGGACTGTCGAACAGAGTCAAGATAGGAGTCCACGTCTAGCACAAGACAGTCAAATTCTTTGTCGACTTCGGCACTCTCCGGCAGAGGGCTGCGCGACAGAGTGTCGGCGATGATTAGACGTGACCCTGGGATATAATCAGCGTTGACGTTGAAACGCATGAGCCTGATGAGCATTCGCTGGCAGCGAATTGGCGAATCCTGCAGATCGCGGACATTGATCAAGGGGACAAGTGGCTTGTGGTCAGTCTGTAGTTTGAATGATGGAAGCCCCACAAGGTATCTCTGGAACTTTTCACACGTCCAGACTGCAGCAAGGAGCTCTTTTTCTATCTGTGCGTATTTCTTTCCAGCGGGCGTCAAAGTACGTGAGCAGAAAGCGACGGGTTTGAGTGTACCTTCAGTTTCTTGAAGTAGCACACCTCCTATCCCATACGAACTGGCGTCGGCGCTCACCACAGTGGGCTTGGTGAGGTCGAAGAAGGCGAGCGTTGGTGCACAAGTGAGCAGTTCCTTCACGCTTGCGAGTGCGTGAGCTTGAGCAGGCCCCCAGCTCCAGTGAGCAGACTTCTCTAGCAGCTGTGTCAGGGGACGAAGAGTTGTCGATAGATTTGGTAAATATCTGCCCATGAAGTTTACCATCCCAAGCAAGCGACGCAGTTCTTCGACGTTTCTTGGATCTGGCATGTTGACGATGGCATCAACCTTGGTTGGGTCAGGACGGATGCCCTCCTTGATGATGCGGTGTCCCAGGAATTCGATCTCTGTTTTTCGAAGTTCACATTTCTCCTTGTTCAGGCTCAGGTTGACCTCTTTGAGTTTCTTCAGGACTGCAGACAAGTCTTTCTCGTGGTCCTGCTCTGATCTGCTGTAAACCAGAATGTCGTCGAAATAGCAGAGGACGTTCTGCTCGTTTCCCAGAATGCATTCCATGACTCTCTGGAAAATTTCCGGGGCACTTGAGATTCCGAAAGGGAGACGCTTGTAGAAGTACCTGCCACATGGAGTAATGAAGTTTGTCAATTTTGCAGTTGATTGAGCTAAGGGGATCTGCCAAAACCCGGAAGCGGCATCCAGTTTTGAGAACACCGAGGCGCCTTGTAGCCTGTGTAGCAAGTCGTCTAACGTTGGAAGGACATACCGTTCACGTTTCACTGCAGCATTTAGTTTCTTGAAGTCTGTACAGATGCGTATGGATCCGTTCTTTTTCATGACTGGCACCATGGGTGCACACCAGTCTGTAGGCTCAGTGATGGGCTCAATCACGCCTGCATTCTCCATCCGACGAAGCTCGGCCTTGACCTTGTCGATGAGAGGTACAGGAACACGCCTGGCAGTGGGAAGACTGTAAGGCTCGGCATCGCTGCGAAGGTTGATGGTCACCGGAGTACACTGGACTGGTGAAGACAGTTCAAGTGGAGGCACTGAAGCTCCAATCTCGCAAATGTTCTTCTGCACGATGCCCATTGCGTGAGCAATAGGTCTGCCCAAGAGACTGTCAGTTTCTGAGTCAATGACGAAGAGGCGAATGTCAAATACCTTGTTCTTGAAGCTGGCTGAAGTGGTGAACTCCCCTAAGTTCTGCAAAACACCACCAGGACTACGCAGAGTAGCTTTAGATGGAGACAACTGCGGACGAGGGCGCAGCTGATTGAAGGTTGCCTGGGAGATGACGCTGACGTCAGCACCTGTATCAACTTTGAAGCTGATAGGATGATTACTAATGTTAATAGTCACTCTCCACGGCGGCTCATCAACCGACGACATGATAGAGCCAAAGAAGAACGATTCGGTGACGTCATCCTGAACGACGCTGTTCACGCCACGCCGCATACCCCTACGCTGACGCTGGCGGCAAACATGAATGAAATGACCCACCTTTCCACAGTATCGGCAAGTTTTACCCTTGGCTGGGCAGGAGGAGTGCTCATGGGACTGTCCACAATTCCCACATTTCCCGGCGGCAGAATCGGCGGCGGCGGATGTGCGGCCAGAGGCACCCCCTCTAGAGAAAGGACGTGTTGCACCTGGCGGGCGAGAGCGAGGGCGACGAGAGGTGTGGGCAAAATGCTGAACAGCATCTGTAGCCAAGCTGCGCTGGTCTGAAATTTGTGCTTTTACAAGCTCAAAATGTCTCGCTGTTTGAATAGCACCGGCGAGAGTGAGGCCGTTTTCGAGCTGAAGTTTTTGAGAGACTTCTATGTCGGATAATCCGAGAACAAGGCGATCGCGAATCGCTTCATCTTTTGAATCAAAGTCACAAAACGCTGCAAGATCGTATAATGCACGTACATACTGTTCGACAGACTCGCCTGCTTGCTGGGCCCTGCTGTAGAACTTGGCACGCCCGTGGATGATATTCCGTTTGGGAATGAAATGTTCGTTGAACTTGGCAAGGACGCCGTCGAAGTTTGCTGCCTCTCGTTCTTGGAGGTTAAAAGAAGTGAAGATCTTCTCCGCCTCGGGTCCCATGGCGTAGATAAGGCTTGAAACTTGAATTGCGCCGTCTTCCCCCGTCAGCTTTGTTGCTGTGCGAAAGCGAAGAAATCGCGCACGCCCTTCTGGCCAAGTGGCAGGAGATGCGAAATTGAAAGTCTCGGGAGGATGGAATTTCGCCATCGTGGATGCAAAATATAGGTTTAAAATGTCAGTTTACCACCATGTGCTATGATCGTGATGATGGAGGATGACGACGTACAACATAAACAAGAATGCGATGGAGGCCAGAGAGATTTTACCACCTGCCAGTCTGCGTGCGTTACTTTACAAACCGGAAGTACCAAACGGAAGTAGCTTCGATGTCTTATTACATGAACATCTCATTACAGGCACTTTAGGAACCCTTCCTCTAGGTATGGTCTTCTGGCAAATGCCACATGATCGGCAGAAACGGCTGACATCAGCATGAAGTCATGGCCAGTAGAACACTGCCTGGATTCTGTCCGACGTTTTCATGATGCCAAGGTGACCTCTCATGATGGAGTCATGAGCTACTTCCATCACTTGGCGCCTTAGAGGTAACGGTACCAAGACTTGACGTAGTGGTTTCCCTCCGTTGACCCTCGGGTGTTGGAAAATTCTGTACAGGATCTTGGCCTTCACCTCGAAATAGACCGTGCCACTGCCCTTGGTCACGTGGTCTTGGCGGTTCCTGTACTTGTTTAAAGTACCATCAGCTTCCTAGAGCTGGATCAGTTTATCTCTGTCCACGATGGCGGCTTTGGAGCTGTCGGCGACCTTTAATGGCGTAGACGTCTTGTCTTTCTTGGCCTGGGCCCTGTTTGTGACAGCACCGACGATCTCTGGTCGGTAGGGCTGAGCCAGAGTAGCCACATTGTCCCGTAACAGCTCTGTAAGGTCTCCATCGGTGTCACGTCACCCGAGTGGGTTCCGCGACGTCAGCACAAACTACGAGTGTAAAAGGATAAAACTCAAACAAACAAAAAAACTAACACAAAATGCCAGATAGACAATCACACTTTTATTCAACAATCAAACACACATACACAGGACAATGGGGTACTAAACCACCCTCCACCCCTATCAAGACCCCCAACCCAGTATTTACTAACAATTACCCCCCACTTGTTAAACTGAAAAAAACAGAGCTAAACATCAACAGATTTCCCACAACAATGTACAGCAAATAGCAATAAACAATCAAATTCAAATCAATACAATTCTCAGCTGAATAACTAGAGCTGCAAATCTTATAAATTCAAACTATCATCCAATCTAGCTTACAGTTCAGAAGCACTGTTTAGAAACAGTCCGTTATTCAGAGCTCAGTAGGAGCTAAAGCAGTTATTCACTCAACATGATGAAATGATTTACATTAAATAAATGAAGTATGTTTTTAGGTGCGTGTCGTGCAAATCTGTGTGTGCGTGGGTGTGGTGCGTGTAGTTCCTGTGGCAAATGGAGACTCCAAGGGCGGCGCCCACAATCCCGAAGAAAGACGTGGCGGTGGTGGCGAAGAGACCCGTCAACGTCCACACTTCACGGCTGCAAAGGCAGAGGTTCCAGAGCACATGCACACACGGCACAAAGGTACAGCAACGGCGCGTAAAAGCGTTGAATTATGCCAGAAGTAGTGGAAAAAACACTGGCAGTGCAGTGAGGAACTACCACAAAATGATGATACAGTTGATGGTAGTCACATATGCATACATGTGTGCATGCATCATCATGAGCATCAGCAAAACATCGAATCAGCAAAACAGCAAAACAGCCCAATTCTGTAGACAAACATAGAATCTTAACAGTTTGCCTACACAACTCAAATACTACATCACATAATACGCCTTCCGCCGTCCGCCATCTTGACCTGGTTATACATAATAATAATGATAATAATACAGGATGCTATACATACATCTCAATAATATAATGCAACTCTTGATACCAATAATCATATCTCTTCCATAAGCACAGTCGTTCATATAAATATACATAATTACTACGATTACACTTCAGTCACACAGTCCCAATTCATTCCATCCTCATCTCCATCCTCATCATCCCTCTCAACTGTTATAATACATTATGATTATCTCCCTTCATCCATATTATCTCTATCATACCATGACATAACCATGCTCCCCTCATACCCATCACCTTCTTCACCCCTCTCCAGCACAGTACAATTATCTCTCTTCCTTCACATACATCACCCCCTCTCTCTCTCTCCAACATGCATTCTCATCGTCACCTTTGACCCACTTTAGCAACAACAGCAACCACATTTTCCGTGTATGTATATAACAAGAAAATGATATGAAAATCATACAAAATCAATAAATTACTATTTATCAAAAACACCCCTTTCCCCCTCATTCACCATCATTCAACCATGTACGCAGTCTCGAAGTGCTCGCCACTGAGGAAATGAATTACAGGGTTTTGACTCACCTTTTAAGTCTCGGCTTGTGATACGGATACACTTACACTGCACAAAACCACACAGTAGACCACAGTACAGTACACACTTGTTGTTAGTCTGAGAGTTATTTCGTTATTTGGCTAATTGCTAGCTATGCATCAGGACATCTCAATTCTGATAAAGAAATTGAGCCTTGGCAGGTGCCCAATCGAGGACTACACAACCTTAGGAAAGAACCCTACATTTATTTCCAATAAATGGCGATTATGTTCCTCCTACCACAGACTTTTAGACATTCTTACCCCGACGAGGGCGTAAGACCTTGGGTGGTTCGAAACACAACGATCTATCTTCCCTTGCAAAAGAAACTAATTCTCATCTGACACACAGTCACAAGTTACTTCTGCCTAAAAGCTGGCCTCTCGCAAAAAGCTCCCCAATAACTCTCCCCTACTAAACACACGCCAGGCCACAGGTAAACGGTCGAGTCGAGTTCAGTACCCCCTTTCTAATTCAGCATATGCCTTTTTCCGCGTTATGCACGTGGACTTAGAGATACTGCATCTTTCATACGCAATAAAGAAAATTGCCGAGCTATCTATATACACTGCATAGTAGAGAGGTGCAACTTCGCACGAAATATAGCTCTCTCTAATATGTGCTGAAACTCGTGTCGTCACAATTGGGAAATGGCAATGGATACTCCTCCACAACTTCGACACGTTGGGTTGAGGCAGGACTCCATTCTGAATCGGGGTCGTCGGTTCGTCTCGCGCCGTCGATATTCCCGATCATCAAATCATACAGCGGCTTCTTCAGCCAAACCGCTTCTGCTTCGCCTATGTAGAAAGGGGTGCTGACTTGAATCTTCGCAACTGGCGCTCTCACACATTTGCTGTCGGCCATGAGTGTCCATTTAGAATCGCCAGTGAACGGTTCTTTAGCGATTAGATCTTCTCTGACGATGACCCCACTGCAGCCTGAGTCTCTTAGGACAGTCACTTCATGATTTCCGACGCGTCCCTTGGAAACAGGCATGTTCTGGACGGTCGCAGATGCGCTGGCGACGACGGGGATGGATTTTCCGTTGGGAAGGAGGAGTTGGCCATCGGTCATGCACTCTTGCTCCAGCCGCACACTTGATGGAAAAAGATTAAAATTTATCCAAATAACAAGCCTTGGATTACTAAGAAGCTAAAGGCTAAGATTGTAAAAAAAAAAACAAGCTGTTTGCTGAAAACAAAAAGTCTGAGGGGAAAGTATTACAGAAAGAAATAAACAAATTGATTAAAGAAGAGAAGTTGAGATATAGAGACAAAGTGGAGGGGAGGTTTGTTTCAGGGTCTGTCAGGGATGCATGGAGGGGACTGAGGGAGCTGGCGGGGAGGGAGGAGGTCAGGGAGAGGGATGATGGAATGAATGAGGAGGAGAGGGTGGATTTTGCTGAGAGACTGAATACATTCTACTGCCGTTTTGATACGCAGGACTTTTCACAGGAAAGGAATAAGATATGTGATACTCTGAAAGAGAATCTAGATAGTGTTATGATTCCAGAAATTGAGCAGGAGATAGTAGAGAAGGTTCTTAGCAGGGTCAACCATAACAAAGCCTCAGGACCTGATGGTGTTAGTGGCAGGTTGATCAAGGCATGTAGTAAGGAGCTTGCTCCTGTATTCTGTGATATTTTCAATGCTTCAATAGAAACACACAATGTGCCTCAGTCTTGGAAGGCGGCCACTATCTGTCCGGTTCCGAAGAAATCCAACCCCTCTGGCCTGAACGACTATAGACCAATAGCACTAACCTCAGTACTAATTAAGTGTTTTGAACGGATATTGCTGGGCATGCTGAAACAGCAGGCGAAGCCTGCGCTTGACCCTCTTCAATTCGCGTATCGGCAGAACAGAGGTGTCGAAGACGCAGTTATCTCCCTGTTTAAGTTTGCTCACTCTCATTTGGAATTCGGTGGTGCCTATGTTAGGATCCTCTTCGCAGATTTCTCCTCCGCGTTCAACACTGTTCAAACCCATCTCCTCGTAAGCAAACTCCAAAATATGAATATCAATCCGTACCTGACCCTCTGGATCTCTGACTTTCTTAGCAACCGTACTCAAGTATATAACAACCACATTGTTAGACCATCTGCATCGGAACTCATTTCGTTGGTAGAAAGATCAATGTATTTCACCTTATCACAAAGTACTGGAATAGATCATTACTCATGCTCTATAAACTAATGTATAATAATCAATAAGCTAAGAGTCAACTCATGGAATACTAAATTTTTAGCTAATGCTATGTGTCCATGTTCTCAACTAATTTCCGTTGAACATCTGTTAAAAACTTGCCCCATATTAACTTCACAATATTTAACCAAAACTATTAAAACAGGTGAACATTCCACTGTTGAACTGCTGCAGTATCCAACAATTACTACCATAGCACAAATTATTAGACAGTCTCCAGTAAGCAAATTTTTGTGATTATTATGCCTGATCCTTGTATGTGCTTTTTGTATTTTGCGTGTGATTGTGTGAATGCTTGCGTGTATGGTCTAATATCATAACTGTGAATAGACGTTAAATAAAATTATTGAATTGAATTGAATTCATCATTTTGGTCTTCTCTGCACTTATTTCCAATCCATAGGCTCTGGAGGTGGTGTCAAACCTCTATACCAGCTGTTCAAGTTCTTGTTCCTCTCCAGCCAATCCATCAATGTCATGATGATAAAAAGATAAGATAAGATAAGATAATTCTTTATTTAACGAAGGTAGTACAATAAGCTGTGGACTGCGTTTGTTTTACATCTAGCTGGCCATTGCCTGCATTTTTTACATCTGGCCCTCGCCCCAAAGAGGAACTAGTCTATCGAAACTACAAAATAACATTAAAACGATTTACAGATGAACTTGAGTAAGAACACATGCATGTACATGGTACACATTTCAAGGATTAGGGGGAAGGGTTGCACATCAATTTTATATTTATATTTTACATTTATAGCATTTAAAGATCAATTGGTTTGTAAGCAACAAACCTTAGATCGAGGACACAATAACAAGACATATACATTCGGTTTTTTTCTAAATCAAATAACAGAAACCATAATATGCTGTAGCGTATGGATATTTAGTGTAGGTGCATGCAAAATTTATATATATGGCTCCTAAACGGAAAAAAACGTGCGTGCAAGACTTCTCTGTTAACTGTCACACCCACAAACGTACGGACTCTTCTCAACACAGACAAACACCAACACAAGATATCCGTTCCACGTTCTCAAAATTTATATAAGTAATCAACAATTTTATATCACACTTTCACTCTAATCCTTTCATACAGTTAATCTAACTGTTACGTTGACACGCGAATGGTAGTACGTCGGAAACGTGTACGATAGATCTAATCGTTTCGTTTTGCAAAGTATTCAATAATGGAGTTTATTTACCTTTGATTTGAGTTTGCATTGTTGTTAGGAGTGGTTTTGTATAACGTTGATAATTTTCGTTGGTCGATATTATTGGAGAATTTTCGTGATCTGTCGATAGAAATTTCCCGATGGATATCGAAGGTCGTGAATGTTCCCGGAAGTAGAGGAAATAGGTATGACGTAAGTCAGTGATGACGATCTTTAGTTCGATTGGTGGCAGTACGTCATTTCTACCATGTACCAAATTGTTCCAGAAAAGAGAGAGGTTATTTAATCGTGTGCCGAGTTGCTGTTGAGAGAGAGATTGTTGTTGATAGTGAAGCTAAAGAGTTGCTGTGAAAGTTGTTGAGTTGAGTTGAGAATTGTATGCAGTTGTTGGTGTGTGCTGAATAAAAAGTGGAAAACTTCATACGTCGACTTAGTGACTTGTATGCTGCTTGAGCGGGTTGCGTGAATAAACGAATCTGAGTTACACAACTATCAGGAATTCAAGCATCGGGGCTGAATCAGATACTGATAGAAAACACCAACATCAAACCGAGTGTAACATTTTGGGGGTCAAGCCGCGATTCACGCCATAGCCAAGGGTTCAACTGCTACAACAAGCGAGTCAACGTTACGAGAGGCAGTCATCGAGGGTAGCCGCCAACAAGTTGCGTCGAGAGGGGCCAACATACTGGGACTACATCCGATAGGTTCGGGTTGACTGCAAGGGCGTGTAGTCGCTGAAGAGTTGCTTCGTGAGCGAACAACAGATCGGGACTACGTGGCTGCCGCAAGAGTACGTCGAGGGACAGTCTCGGAGCTACATCGCCAGTATTACAGAGAGCGGCGAGCGGACGTCGCGTCTACTTCAGCACAGGAGCGTATACATCAACACCAGCGTGGTGCAGCGTCGCATACGACGAGGACAGCGGGGCCTGCGTCAGCGAAAGCGACTAGTGGCAAGCATCAGCGCTACTGCAGAAAGCGTGCTGTTCTAGAACAGTCTAGAAAGGTACAGCACAGTCAAGAACTTTCCAGAAAAAGAACCTTCCAGTCAAGAACTTTCTAGAAAAAGAAAACTTTCCAGGAAAGAACTTTCCAGAAGCATCAAGATGGCTGACTTCTGGCAGAAAGGGGTTGAACTAAATCTAAAAGGCAAGCAGCTGACGGAGTACGTCAAATGCCAGGAGAGAATATTGCGTGAAGAAAGAGAAGAACAGCGACGGCGCGAAGAACGAGAATTAGAAGAGCAGCGTCGCCGTGAAGAAAGAGAATTAGAGGAACAGCGACGGCGCGAAGAAAGATAATTAGAAGAGAAGCGGCAAGAAAAAGAAGAGCAACGACGCCGAGAAGAAAGAGAGTTCGAGCTGAAGCGTCTTGAAGGTGATCGTCAGTACCAGCTAGAGTTGGCGCGTATCCAGAACAATCAGCATGCGCCACAAGTCACCAACGACCATACGGCTCCAAAATTGCCAGCTTTCGTCGACGGGAAGGACCAGATCGACAGCTATCTGGCGAGATTCGAAAGGTTCGCCGAAAGCTCCAACTGGCAACCTCGAGACTGGGCGATTCGACTAAGTGCACTTCTGACAGGGCAAGCGCTCGAAGTTTACACCAGACTGTCGAACGATGACGCCAAAACCTACGACGTCTTGAAAGAGGCCCTATTGCAGTGCTACAACTTTACAGAGAAGGGCTACCGTAAACGCTTCCGTGAATGCCGGCCTAAGTCAGACGAGACGCCAAAGCAATTTGTGGAGCGCCTGTCATCATATCTACACAAGTGGGTGGAATTATCAGGCAAAGGGAAGACTTACGAGAGTCTCCATGAGCTGATCGTGAGGGAACAATTACTCAACGCCTGCCCTAAGGACCTCGCGATCCACTTGGAAATACAAAAGTTGCAGACGCTAAAAGACGTTGCTGAGGCTGCTGAAAGATATCTCATCGCTCATGAGAAAACGTTGGGGCCACCCAGCGCGACGAAACACTTTCAGAAGACGGCAAGCCAGACGAGCCAGAGACACACTGACTCCACGCCTCCTCCCAGGGAAAGGCATTCAAGAGGCTGTTTCACCTGCAACGCTACAGACCACAGAGCGGCTAACTGTCATCAAAACAAAAGTAGCGGACAGCGGGGCAGTACGGACAATGCAGCGATGGGCAACCGACAGAGACGTTTCTCCAATCAACGGCAAACCAGTAGATCTGACCATCAAGTGTGCGGCGGGAGCGTCATTCTTCCGAGTGAGACCAAGCGCACAGCTACTCCTGCGGACGTGCAAGAGTGCATAACCGATGGCCAACTTCTCCTTGCCAACGGGAAATCCATCCCCGTCGTCGCCAGCGCAGCTGTGACCGTCCAGAACATGCCTGTTTCCAAGGGACGCGTCGGAAATCATGAAGTGACTGTTCTAAGAGACTCTGGCTGCAGTGGGGTCATCATCAGAGAAGACCTAATCGCTAAAGAACAGTTCACTGGCGATTCAAAATGGACACTTATGGCCGACAGCAAATGTGTGAGAGCGCCAGTTGCGAAGATTCATGTCAACACCCCTTTCTACATAGGCGAAGTCGAAGCGGTTTGCCTGAAGAAGCCGCTGTATGATTTGATGATCGGGAATATCGACGGCGCGAGACGACCCGACGACCCCGATCCAGAGTGGAGTCCTGCCTCAACCCAACGCGTCGAAGTTGTGGAGGAGGATCCATTGCCATTTCCCGATGGAGACCTTACAGAGCTGCTACGGGACAATGTGGTTACTCCGGCTCAGCCCTGCCGACCAGAGATCGTCGGTGCTGTTACTACCAGGGCCCAGGCCAAGAGAGACAAGACGTCTACGCCACTAAAGGTCGCCGACAACTCTAAAGCTGCCATCGTGGACAGAGATAAGCTGATCCAGCTCCAGGAAGCTGATAGCACTTTAAACAAGTACAGGAACCGCCAAGATCACGTGACCAAACGCAGTGGCACGGTCTATTTTGAGGTGAAGGCCAAGATCCTGTATCGAATCTTCCAGCACCCGAGGGTCAACGGAGGTAAACCACTACGTCAAGTCTTGGTACCGTTACCCCTAAGGCGCCAGGTGATGGAAGTAGCGCATGACTCAATCATGGGAGGTCACCTGGGTATCTAGAAGACGTCGGATAGAATCCAGGCGGTATTCTACTGGCCAGGACTTCATGCGGACGTCAGCCGTTTCTGCCGATCATGTGACATTTGCCAGAAGACCATACCTCGAGGAAGGGTCCCGAAAGTGCCTATGCAGAGGATGCCTCTGATCGACCGACCTTTCAAGAGGGTGGCCTTAGACTTAATCGGCGAAATAAGACCTCCGAGTGAAGATGGTCATCGATGGGTACTGACTTTAGTGGACTATGCGACTCGGTACCCAGAAGCAGTGCCACTGAAGAAGATTGACACTGAAACTGAAGCAGAGGCACTGGTGGACATGTTCAGTAGACTTGGAGTGCCTGAAGAAATTCTGACAGACCTCGGGACGCAGTTTGTCTCTGACTGCATGAAGGAGGTCAACAGACTGCTGAGCATCCGGCATTTGACTACGACACCCTACCATCCGATGTGCAACGGGCTTGTCGAAAAGTTCAATGCTACGCTGAAGTCCACCCTGAAGAAACTGTGCAGCGAGCAGCCCAGACAATGGCATCGCTACATTAACGCCTTACTTTTCGCCTACAGAGAAGTACCGCAGGAGTCCACCGGCTTTTCTCCGTTCGAGCTGCTGTACGGAAGAACCATCAGAGGGCCGATGCACATCCTGAAAGAACTGTGGACGAAAGAAGTAGACACCCCAGAGGTGAAGAACAGCTACCAGTACGTGTTTGAGCTACGGGAGAAGCTGGAGCAGACTCTCGAGATAGCCAGAGAAAACCTGAAGAAGTCCCAGGACTGTGGAAAGCACTACTATGATCGTAGGGCTGTGAACAGGAAGTTCAAACCTGGCAACAAAGTGCTGGTGCTGCTACCTACTGATCACAATAAGTTGCTGATGCAGTGGAAAGGCCCGTACGAAGTGGAGACCGTGGTGGGGATCAACGACTACAAGGTGAAGGTCGGCCAGCATTCCAAAATATACCACGCCAACCTCCTTAAGCTGTACGTGGAGAGGCCGCCAGAGACTGTACATGCAGCAACAGCAGCTGTGACCGACGACAGCTTTGACAGCGAAGAACTGTTGGAACTGGGAGACTTCCATAGCAAAGAAGGCATCAATGATGTTAAGCTAGGACCACGCTTGACGGAAGGTCAAAAGATGGAGCTCAAGGACCTTATGGGCGAGTTTCCCCACAACTTCAGCGATGTCCCAGGCTCTACGACTTTGGTCGAACATGAAGTCCACACCCAGACCTGGAAGGAGCATCTGCAGACCTTGAGGGAGCTGTTCCACCGTCTCGCAGAAGCCAACCTGACCGTGAGACCCAGCGAATGCATTCTGGGAGCTGACAACATCGACGGCGTCGGACATCCGATGGAAGAAGGAGACAACGGAGGGCGCACTGATTCCAGAGAAGCCCACGTGATCATCGTCTTTGACCCTGGGCCGATGACAACCGCAACTGACGAGGGCGACGTTTCCTTGCGGATGAAAAATCATTGACTGTGTGGACGAACTAAGAATATTGGTAATGACAGACTTGAAAATGAAAAACGTTGATTGGGTAAATGAACTGTGAACATTGACAGTATCCAGAAAGATTTGCAGATGAGAACCATTGACTCTGTGTGAATGAACTGAGAACGTTGATAGTGTGCAGACAGTCTGAAATAGGTTTTAATTCTGAATTTTGTTTTGTGCATTACGTTTCAACGTTGTTGAAAGAAATTGGGTAAATTTCTTCTTGAGTGGGGGGTTATGTTACGTTGAAACGCGAATGGTAGTACGTCGGAAACGTGTACGATAGATCTAATCGTTTCGTTTTGCAAAGTATTCAATAATGGAGTTTATTTACCTTTGATTTGAGTTTGCATTGTTGTTAGGAGTGGTTTTGTATAACGTTGATAATTTTCGTTGGTCGATATTATTGGAGAATTTTCGTGATCTGTCGATAGAAATTTCCCGATGGATATCGAAGGTCGTGAATGTTCCCGGAAGTAGAGGAAATAGGTATGACGTAAGTCAGTGATGACGATCTTTAGTTCGATTGGTGGCAGTACGTCATTTCTACCATGTACCAAATTGTTCCAGAAAAGAGAGAGGTTATTTAATCGTGTGCCGAGTTGCTGTTGAGAGAGAGATTGTTGTTGATAGTGAAGCTAAAGAGTTGCTGTGAAAGTTGTTGAGTTGAGTTGAGAATTGTATGCAGTTGTTGGTGTGTGCTGAATAAAAAGTGGAAAACTTCATACGTCGACTTAGTGACTTGTATGCTGCTTGAGCGGGTTTCGTGAATAAACGAATCTGAGTTACACAACTATCAGGAATTCAAGCATCGGGGCTGAATCAGATACTGATAGAAAACACCAACATCAAACCGAGTGTAACACTAACACGGTTGGGCTTATCCCAATGTTTCATAGAAACGTGACGTCGACGAGCCTGAACACTCGGGACGGATAATCGAGACCGGCAATTTCTTGTCCTGGCCAATGCAACAAATACGCAAAGTTTACAGTACCTTATTATCTCCGAGGATCACGGTTTCACACTATCTGGCACACGATGCCAGAGATAC
This sequence comes from Oncomelania hupensis, assembly GCA_036898135.1. Taxonomy (NCBI): domain Eukaryota; kingdom Metazoa; phylum Mollusca; class Gastropoda; order Littorinimorpha; family Pomatiopsidae; genus Oncomelania; species Oncomelania hupensis. The sequence continues at coordinate 99,111,069 of CM072511.1, read as the reverse complement.
GTCGACAAGAGACGAGTGTCGACGAGAGACGAGTGTCGACGAGCGATGAGTGTTGACGAGAGTCGAGTGTTGACGAGAGTCGAGTGTCGACGAGCGATGAGTGTCGACGAGAGACGAGTGTCGACGAGCGGAGGGACTAGCCTCCTGCCCCAGTCCGCTCGGAGAAACGTTGTCTTGGTCAAGTGTGGAAATAGAGTCGATTCCCCTCCGATGCCTCGGAAATCACCTTGTCCTCGTCTCAGACAGAACGGAGCCAATTCTGCTCCCAGTAGGCCAGTAGCCCCCAACGGGCTCGCTATTATGACATACATATACAGACGTCAATTCTCTGACTCGGACAATTTATTTATTCTTCTTTAGTTTCACCCTTTCTCACCTCCCTTTGTTCCTCGTTTGCCCCATTCTGTTTTGTATGCGATCACCACTTTCCTTCCTCCACCACTATCATTCATATCCAGGTAATCACTTCATGAATGAAAATTACTATTAACCAAGCTCACGTATTTCATTCATATTTTATTATTTACTACTCTACAACTATCGCCCCACGTAATTAATAATATTATTACATCAATGAAAATTCAATATTCCATCTCAGTGGACAACAGCTCACTGTTACAACAAATGCAATTCAAAAATATACTTATCCGCCATTTTAAAATCATGAAAAACATTATAAATACCTGTAATCTTTACAGCACAAAATAATCATCCACTTCCAGAGAGAAAAGCCACAAACCAATACACCTTGATTAGTTTCAATGCTTTCTTCCTCTATATATTTCAACGTTAACTTTCGTTTCTTTTCTTTCAACTTTTTTACTATTCTGGGCCTACACACACACGACCACACAGTTTGACACTAACAATTCGACTGACTAATTTTGCCTCTAATTCAAACTATCTCTTCATTCATTGGCTCAAGGCTTTTAGCCAATCAAAAATCATTAATTAATTTTAATTAAAAATACCGGAAAAATCCCGTTCTCTACATATGCATTGCACCAATCATAAGTAACAAAGAACGTAAGTGAGCTTGTAAATGGGATTTTAAAAAATATTAATGTATTACTTGTACAATGAAGGCAAGGTTTATTTTGACTTCATAAGATGGACAGCATATTTATTCTTGAAACTATTCATGTTGGTTGTTTGTCGTGAAGTTTGGGAGAGATTTCCAGAGACTGCTACTTGAATAATTTAAACCAGACTTAAACAAATCAATCCGAAGAAGAAGAGTGTTCAGTCTCATGGCAGGCGTGAAGTTCTCAAAGTGAATTTTGAGCTTATGGTTTCTGGTACATATCCAGTGATAATTTTGTTCATAAATGAAACCTTATTATCAGAGAGAGAGAGAGAGAGAGAGAGAGAGAGAGAGAGAGAGAGAGAGAGAGAGAGAGAGAGAGAAAGTTCTTGTATGGAAGATTGCTGATTGCTCTATGCCAGCTTCGTTCTGATTACTTTTGCTGGTTCGGGGCTGTGTTGCAGACAAAAAAATTAAACAATTCCGATAAAAGTGCAATGATTAAGTGGAATTATTTTAACCACGCCCCTAAAAAGATCCGTTTTACATTCACAGTGAATGTCACCCAACTTTTTTAAAAATGTGCTGGCAACAAACAAACAAGAACTTCTCTGCAAAGTATAGTTATTGTTTTCCTAAATTCTATAGTTATTGTGCTACCGCTCTAGCTCTACAAATGTCCTCTAGCAGAGGTTGTTGGTTTACCATTAAACATGGGAAATAACCCCATCAGTACATAAATGAAAGATTCAAACTTTAGCAGTTGGTGTGAGAAAGGAAAGCCACTTTATCATTGTTTTATGTAATAATAATGCGAATTTTAGGCTAAACTCATTTTCGATAAAAGTTAACAAAGTCTTCGAGATGATGCTCTTAAATTTTTCAAATTGTGGAAGAAACTACTTAACTGAACAGTTTATTGGTGAACCGAATTCATACCGCGATGGCGGCCATCTTACCCAACAGGCCAAGTAGCCCCTAGAGCTACCTCGCAGGCAAAGTTAGAATCTCGTGTTTTGTCTCGCGTGTGGTGGTGACACAGCAATAGAGGGTTTATCTCTCTCTCTCTCGTTATAGATTGCAAGTCAGTAGCGATAAGCAACAGATCCCAGAGGCTGCCAGTTTTGACCCGTGTAGCAATTATTTGTGTTAATATTGCCGAAGGACTTCCACAGTTTTTTTCGTCATCGTCTCCATCTTCTAGCTTAAGACCTTGCTGCATGTAAGTATTTTGTTTTGTTGTTTATTCACTCAAAATTGTGTGTATGCGCGTGTGTATACACGCGTTGTGTTCATTAAATCAACAACTTTTAAGGTTAGTCATCTTCGTCAAAATATCCCCACCACCCCCTCAAAAAATAACTTACTTTTACTGACATTTCATTTAAAGTCAATAACAAATCAGAAGCACTGCCACACAAGGTGTAAAACAGCGACGCCTTCAAATTTTATGTTGATCAGGACTTCATTCTAGATTTACACACAAATATTTGCATGTAAAATTTTTCCGGTAAAATGTACGCAGAATGAGTGAAAAGAATGCGTGCAGTTTGAGCTCTCTAAGTACGGATTAATCTTTTCTTGGTTAGTAAAGACTAGGTTTCCCACCACCCCTACTGCACATACAAGCGCATCAGAATCAACATTTACAAATACAAACACGAACAAAACAATTTCATAATTTGCACCTTTCGCCTCATCCGAAATATTGCTAATTGTGTGTATTCGGATACAGATTCCGTCTAATCAGCAACTTTTGAACCACCGTACATTTTTACTTCTCTATCTCATATCTGTGTTTTGTAACTGTTGTAAATGACTGAAAGAGTAGAGTCCATTTTTCCGTTTTGCGCCTGATGATTTAGATAATAATATAATTAAGTCCACAGCCACATATAGCCAGATGCTTGGTAAAGTGGAAGGCAACAGAATTATAGCATTTCGAATTATGGCTCTTTCAAATTCAAAGCTTCAACACACGGGCACTTGAAGAATAGTTGTTGAATGCTTTCTCTTTCGTCTTCACAAAAAGTACAACTGCTATCCTGCTCTATTCCCATACTGGATAATATTATATTAGTTTCTAAAATTATGTGAATTATTATAATTTGCAGCTACTTTAAATGTATTTATGTAACTCATTGTATCTTCTTAAATATTATTTCCCATTATAATCTTTTTCTATTCTTTTATCCCAGCTCTTGCAACAATTTGACTTTACTTCATCATTAATTAACGTGTCATGAAATATTCTTGCGGCTCTAGGACATTTACCTACAAGTCTCAGCACTGTACTGGTTTTGTAGTCAACACAGTAATATCTTTGTGGACACGTGTACACGACACCAAGAACATCAGTCTGCACTCCAAGGTAAGGCTGCTGCGCTCTCTTGTCATCTCCATTTTCATATACGCTTGCGAAACATGGACCCTCACAGCAGACTTACAGCGAAGAATACAAAGCAAGGAGATGAGGTGCTACAGAAGACTTCTGGGCATTTCATTTACCGAGCACATCACCAACGACGAAGTTCGACAGACCATCACACGAGCCATTGGACAACATGATGATATGCTCACAATGGTGAAGAAACGGAAACTCCGATGGTATGGCCACGTCACCAGAGCATCAGACCTTGCAAATACCATCCTGCAAGGCACAGTGCAAAGAGGCAGAAGAAGAGTGAGTCAGAAAAAGAGGTGGAAGGATAACATGGAGGATAACATTCGAGAATGGCCTGCTTGACACTGACCGAAGCCATTAGGGTTGCTGAGGACAGAGCAAGGTGAAGTACACTGGTTAAACGATCATCTGTGGTGCCCCAACGACTTTCGAGTTACGGGATAGGATAAGAAGATAGGATAAGAACATTATTCAATGAACCAACATCTACCTCTTTTCTGCTGCCCATATCCATCCCTCACCCCCCTTCTCCTTTCCCTCCCCCCACCCCATTCCCACAATGGACTCTATATTTCTTGTCGTTTTAATTATTCGTTATTTCTCCTTATCACGTACTGAGCATTCAAAAATGGATGGAGACAAATGGACATCATCATCATCATCATCATCATCATCATCATCATCATCATCATCATCATCATCATCATCATCATCATCATCAACACCACCACCACCACCATCACTTATTGCAATATGTCCATTCTGTCATTGTGGGCATCCTGCAGAAACATCTGAATATTTCCTCATTTTTTTGTCCTATATGTGGCACTGTACGTCCGAATACAATCAACCATTTAGACCCTACTTTTGGAAACATCAACACCTTATTGTTTGGCAGTGAACATATCTCCCCACAAGAAAACGCCAAAATCTTTTTTAAAAGTTTACACAATCCTCACATGCGCGATATAAGAACGATTTATTTACAAAGTTCAAAATAAATCGTCGCTGGATTAATTGTGTGGACAATTTTGCCCTAGTTACGATCTTGTGAATGACGTAGTCTTGGGTGTTTTGTGGCTGCAGACGTGAAAGGTCTTTGAACTGGTTATGACCTCGCGAGAACATGAACTCTTTGTCGTGGGTACGACCTCGTTAATAATATAAGGTCTTCGACCTGAGTTCAAAATCTCGAAAACAAATGCGAGGTGACGTAAGAAGAAAAAAGAAGAAGAAGAAGAATGTGGGAAGTGGGTGGAAAAGAAGAAGAAGAAGAACAACAACAACAACAACAACAACAATAACAATAACAACAACGACAACGACAACAACAATGACGACAACAACTGCTACTACAATAATAACAACAACAAATGTAATAAAATAATTTAGAATAATATCGTGATGCCCCTTTTGGGCCAGGATGTGGGCAAGGCATTCTGGACTATAATGTACACATTTATAATTGTGTTAGATCTGTGTTGAGAGTTATAATCTGGTACATAAAAAAAGAATTAAAAAACAACTAAAAATGCTTATCGACGATGTTACTTTAGCATGTATTAGTTTTTACACCTAGCACAGAAATTTTAGCCACGTAACTGAGTGATCGTAAACGCGTTATCACCAACGGATAATAAGTATATTCTAAAGTGCCGGTCGTAAACAAGTGAGATTCAAAAGCAAAATAAATCATTCGTTTTTGGTTCACACGCATCTGATCATGAGTGAGAAAGAAAGCAATATCCACACACACATTACATGACATGGTTAATGGTTTAGGTCCAGCAGAATCTACACACACATACACACGCACACACATGAATGAACATTGAGGTTTAACGTCTACACCCACCATTGGCGATATGGCAGACAGGGTTAACCATCCCAGGATAGAGAGGGTAGGGACCTAAATCAACACTGAACCGCCAGAGCAATTTATACTGCAAATACTGACAGTGAAATTGGCCACATTTTTTCTTGTCCAGCACGGAATAGGAACCTGGGCCAACAGGTGTGCCAGGCGAACGCTCTCCCACTGAACTTACGGCTGTGGGACAAATCCAAACTGCTTTGGTTTCCTCACGTGAAAGCTACTTTAATTACCCATTTTGACACGTCCCCGCCACTGATCCCTTTAAAATGACCCATTGTGACCACCTCCCCGCCACAGATCCCTTTAAAATGCACAGTGAGTGTTGCCTCACTGAAAAAAGCTTTTAACAAAACAACAACAAAAATCTCATTCCAAAGTAAAGTTGTTGTTTTTTTTAATCAATAAATAGTTCTTGTGGCTATTAATATGTGCGGCCGTTCTACCGCTCTAGCACTAACAATGTCTACTAGACGGTATTTTACCGTATTGCTGTGCCGTTCAACTTAGAGGAAATCAACCCCTGTCAGAACATACATGGAGAATTCAAACTTTGGCTGTTGGTTTGAGCAACTAAAGCCCACTTTATCATTGTTTAATGTAAAAGCAAAAACGTCAAATATTAGGAGAAATCTGTTTTGCCAAAAATACAAACATTCTTCAACTTGGGGCTTTTAAACTTTTATTTTTTGTTAACCAATCAGACTTTATGTTATGTTAATGTTTTTTGTACACACAATCATACCATAATGATGTCCATCCTAAGTATGGATTGATAGTAATAATCTCACAAACACAGCTTTTTCACCAAGTTAGGACTTTGATTGAAGCGTGGTCTTCACCCAGGTTACAACCTCACTAATAGGTTCAAACCTTTGTCCTGGTTACGACCTCGCGAATGACGTGACGTAGTCTTGCGTCTTTTGCCCGGGTGATGACCTAAAGACTTAAACGAGGTCTTTACCTCAAGAACGTCAAGACTCCTTCACCCAGGTTTAATGTCATTGTGGCACGAACTCGCGAATGACGTGCGACCTGTGCCCAGGTTATGTGTACTAGTGGCTGGAGTGAGAGGTTTTTGTCCTGGTCGCGAACATGAACCTTTGTTCCTTGGTTATGACCTCGTATATGGCACAATGCCTTTGCCGTGGTTTCAACCTCTTGAACAAAAGTGCGAGGTGATAATTATAAAAAACAACACCAACAAACAAAGAAGCAGCTAAGATTAGGTGCGCAAGATAAAAGTGGCCAATTTTCACTGTCCATCTCAGCAATATGATTGCTCATGTGGTTCAGTTTTGATTTATGTTCTTATCTCTTCTTTCCTGGAGGGTATATCTCCGTCTGCCATATCGTCAATGGATGGAATGGACGTTAAACATCAATGTTCAGTCTTATACAAAGGAGGAGAAGGGAGAGGAGAGAGAGGTGAGATAGAGAGAGGGAAAGAGAGACAGAGGGGGAGAGAGAGACAGAGGGGGAGATAAAATAAGGTAAGTTAAGATAAGATAAGATAAGAAAACAATTTTATTTTACAAGGGTAAAAGAGTAAGCGCTGGATGTGTTGTTTTTTTTACATCTTGCCTTTGGGGCTTTAACAATTACTATTAAATACAACTCAAGGTTATAACATTCACATCATGGAAGAATAACAAATAAACAAAGTCGTCATTAGATAAAATCATTTTCAAACAATTGATATTGTTACACTCATTCGATGTTGTTTTCTCTATCAGTATTTGATTCAGCCCCGATGCTTGAAATCCTGATAGGTGTAACTCTGATTCGTTTATCCACGCAGCCCGTTCAATCATCAACAAGTGAGGAGTCGTCGTATGAAGTTTTCCATTTTTATTCAGCACACATCAACAACTGCATACAATCGCCTTTTCACCCTCAACTTTTTACCTTCCAACTCACTATCAACACACACACAGAGCATCCATTTTATAATTTTTCTCTCGATCGAGATAACGTCAGAATGTTCCCGATGACGCTTTACCACCAATCGAAATAAAGTTCGTCATCACTGACTTACGTCATACATCTTTCTACACATTCCAAGAATGTTCTCACATATTTACAGTTATCGGGAATCTTCGATCGACCGTAAACACGCAAATCTAGAGAATTTTCCAATAATATCGACTAACGAAAATTATCAACGTTATATAAAGCCTCTCCTAACAAAAATGCAAACTCAAATCAAAGGTAAATACACTCTATTATTGAAAACTTTGCAAAGCGAAACGATTAGATCTATCGTGCGCGCTTCAGACATACTATCCTTCGCGTTTCAACGTAACATAACCCCCCACTCAGGAAGAAATTTACCCAATTTCTTTTAACAACGTTGAAACGTAATGCACAAAGTCCAGAATTAAAACTTATTTTAATCTGTCTGAACACTGTCAATGTACCCAGTCAATCCACTCAGAGTCAATGGTTTTCATCTTCAGGTCTGTCTGGATATTGCCAATGTTCTCAGTTCATCCACATAGTCAATGTTCTTTACTCACACACTCTGCTGAGAAAGTCCGCACCAACATTGTCTGATCCTTTAATAGATTCTACTCGCATGTTAAAGTTCTGCAAGTACATAGCCCGTCTCATGGTGCGACTGTTCACAAACTTGGCAGAGTTCAAGTAGGTTAGCGGCTTGTGATCAGTCTGTAGGACGAACTTCACTCCTTGAAGGTACAGTTAAAACTTCCGGATTCCCCATATGATGGCAAGGCACTCTTTCTCCATGGTCGAGTAATTTTTCTCAGCCCTGGACAGCTTCTTGCTGGCGTAACTGACAGGAAATAGTTTCCCTTCGTGTTCTTGCATCAGTATGGCGCCGATGCCTTCGTCCGCTGCCTCTGTTCTTAAGACGAATTCCTTGGAAGTGTCAGGCAGTCGTAGCACCGGATCCTTCGAAAGGAGGTCGCGGAGACGGTCCCCACTGCACTTGGTTTGGACAGCCTTTCCGCACCAGGTCCGACAAAGGTGCTGTGATGGCTGAGTAGTTCGGTACGAACTCCCTATAATACCCAGCCAATCCCAGGAAAGATCGCACCTGCTTCTTTGTTTGGGGACGTGGAGCGTTCAAAATCTTGGTGACATTTTCTAGTAGAAGCCCCTTTTGTCCTTCTTTCAGCGAATGGCCGATAAAGTCGACGTTGTTGGTTCCCAGAATGCACTTACTGGGTCTCACTGTCAGGTTGGCCTCTTGAAGACGGTGAAACAGCTTCCTCAAGGTCTGCAGATGCTCCCTCCAGGTCTGGGTGTGGACTAGCAGGTCGTCCCAGTAACACACGACATTGTCCATTCCTTTGAGCATCTTCTTCATCCCTCTCTTCAGGGTAGCTCCGCTGTTAACCATGCCAAAGGGCATCCTTAGGCACTCGTACGTCCCATCAGGAGTTATAAAAGCAGTCTTTGGTATGTCCTGTTGACGTACGGGGACTTGCAAATAACCCTTGCTGAGGTCAATCTTTGAAAAGATTTTACTCCACGATAATTGGCGGAAGAGGTCTGCTGCAGTAGGCATCGGCTCGGGGTCGAAGACGGTGATCTTATTAACCTTCCTGTAGTCGATGCATACTCTGTTGCTCCCGTCTTTCTTTTTCACGACCACGACAGGGGATGCGTAGGGGGAACTGGACTCCCTGATGATGCCCATCTTCAGCATCTCATCGATGTCTTTCTTCAAGGATTCATGGGCCTTGAAAGGGATCGGGAAGGGTTTGGATCGAACAGGGATATCTGAAGTAAGGTGGACTTCATGTTCGACCAAAGTTGTAGAGCCTGGGACATCGCTGAAGTTACGGGGAAACTCGCCCATAAGGTCCTTGAGCTCCATCTTCTGACCTTCCGTCAAGCTTGGTCCTAGCTTAACATCGTCAATGCCTTCTTTGCTATGGAAATCTCCCAGTTCCAACAGTTCCTCGCTGTCAAAGCTGTCGTCTATCTCAGCTGCTGTTGCTGCATGTACAGTCTCTGATGGCCTTTCCACGTACAGCTTAAGGAGGTTGGCGTGGTATATCTTGGAGTGCTGGCCGACCTTCACCTTGTAGTCGTTGATCCCCACCACGGTCTCTACTTCGTACGGGCCTTTCCACTGCATCAGCAACTTATTATGATCAGTAGGTAGCAGCAACAGCACTTTGTTGCCAGGTTTGAACTTTCTGTTCACAGCCCTACGATCATAGTAGTGCTTTCCACAGTCCTGGGACTTCTTCAGGTTTTCTCTGGCTATCTCGAGAGTCTGCTCCAGCTTCTCCCGTAGCTCAAACACGTACTGATAACTGTTCTTCACCTCTGGGTTGTCTACTTCTTTCGTCCACAGTTCTTTCAGGATGTGCATCGGCCCTCTGATGGTTCTCGAACGGAGAGAAGCCGGTGGACGCCTGCGGTACTTCTCTGTAGGCGAGAAGTAGGTCTTATTCCGCCGATTAAGTCTAAGGCCACCCTCTTGAAAGGTCGGTCGATCAGGGGCATCCTCTGCATAGGCACTTTAGGAACCCTTCCTCGAGGTATGGTCTTCTGGCAAATGTCACATGATCGGCAGAAAAGGCTGACGTCCGCATGAAGTCCTGGCCAGTAGAACACCGCCTGGATTCTATCCGACGTCTTCTTGATACCCAGGTGACCTCCCATGATTGAGTCATGCGCTTCTTCCATCACCTGGCGCCTTAGGGGTAATGGTACCAATACTTGACGTAGTGGTTTCCCTCCGTTGACCCTCGGGTGCTGGAAGATTCGGTACAGGATCTTGGCCTTCACCTCAATATAGACCGTGCCACTGCCTTTGGTCACGTGGTCTTGGCGGTTCCTGTACTTGTTTAAAGTGCTATCAGCTTCCTGGAGCTGGATCAGTTTATCTCTGTCCACGATGGCAGCTTTGGAGTTGCCGGCGACCGTCAGTGGCGTAGTCGTCTTGTCTCTCTTGGCCTGGGCCCTGGTAGTGACAGCACCGACGATCTCTAGTCGGCAGGGCTGAGCTGGAGTAACCACATTGTCCCTAAGCAGCTCTGTAAGGTCTCCATCGGGAAATGGCAATGGATCCTCCTCCACAACTTCGACGTGTTGAGTTGAGGCAGGACTCCACTCTGGATCGGGGTCGTCGGGTCGTCTCGCGCCATTGATGTTCCCGATCATCAAATCATACAGCGGCTTCTTCAGGCAAACCGCTTCTACTTCGCCTATGTAGAAAGGAGTGCTGACAACTTCGCAACTTCGCAACTGGCGCTCTCACACATTTGCTGTCGGCCATAAGTGTCCATTTAGAATCGCCAGTGAACTGTTCTTTAGCGATTAGATCTTCTCTGACGATGACCCCACTGCAGCCCGAGTCTCTTAGAACAGTCACTTTATGATTTCCGACGCGTCCCTTGGAAACAGGCATGTTCTGGACGGTCACAGCTGCGCTGGCGACGACGGGGATGGATTTCCCGTTGGCAAGGAGAAGTTGACCATCAGTCATGCACTCTTGCACGTCCGCAGGAGTAGCTGTGCGCTCGGTCTCACTCGGAAGAATGACGCTCCCGCCGCACACTTGATGGTCAGATCTACTGGTTTAACGTAGATTGGAGAACCGCCTCTGCCGGTTGCCCGCCGCTGCATTGTCCGTACTGCCCCGCTGTCCGCTACTTTTGTTTTGAGGACAGTTAGCCGCTCTGTGGTCTGTAGCGTTGCAGGTGAAACAGCCTCTTGAATGCCCTTCCCTGGGAGGAGGCATGGAGTCCGTCTGTCTCTGGCTCGTCTGGCTCCCCTGGATCTGGTTCCCATGGTTTCCAGTCTTCTGAAATGGTTTCGTCACCTTGGGTGGTCCCTGCGTTTTTCCGTGAGCGAGGAGATATCTTTCACCAACCTCGTCACATCATTGAGCATCTGCAGCTTCTGTAATTCCAGGTGGGTCGCCAGGTCCTTGTGACAGGCATTGAGGAATTGCTCCTTCATGATCAGGTCATGGAGACTATCGTAAGACTTCCCTTTGCCTGATAGTTCCACCCACTTGTGTAAGTATGACGACAGGCGCTCCACAAATTGCTTTGGTGTCTCGTCTGACAAAGGCCGGCACTCGCGAAGCGTTTACGGTAGTCCTTCTCTGTAAAGCTGTAGCAATACAAAAGGGCCTCTTTCAAGACGTCGTAGTTTTTGGCGTCATTGTTCGACAATCTGGTGTAGACGTCGAGCGCTTGCCCCGTCAGAAGTGCACTTAGTCGAATCGCCCAATCTTGAGGTTGCCAGTTAGAGCTTTCGGCGAACTTTTCAAATCTCGCCAGATAACTGTCGATCTGGTCCTTCCCATCGACGAACGCTGGCAATTTTGGAGCCTTGTTGTTGCTGATGACTTGTGGCGCATGCTGATTGTTTTGGATACGCGCCAACTCTAGCTGGTACTGACGCTCAGCTTCTCTTTCTTGTCGCTGCTCTTCTCTTTCTTGACGCCGCTCTTCTAATTCTCTTTCTTCTCGGCGACTCTGTTCTTCCTTTTCTTCTCGGCGTCGCTGCTCATCTAATTCTCTTTCTTCTCGGCGACGCTACTCTTCTACTTCTAGACGCTTCTGTTCTAATTTTATTTCTCTTTCTTCACGCCATATTCTTTGTCACGTGGGGTTTAGTTGTTACTGGGCTCTGCACAATGGAATGCTGTAACCCTCACGCTTTAGTCGATGGGAACTGCTAGTTAGTCACCCTGTGAATTACTCTAATAAATTTATTTGTTTAGCTCGGTCTGTGTTAAGGCTGGGGTAAGAGATAGATAGAAAAATGGTAAAAGATCACTGTCACACTAGCTTTCACACGGCTATGAATCATATGTAGTCCAGCCACTTGATAACAGTTAAAATCACACATTTATTTCTTCTACTCTATACAAGATCTTCAATGTGCAAATATACCTTAAAATGTCATAAGTCAATGAAAATAATTCGATCGCTGATAGTCTAGGCAGCTGTTATGTCTTCATCGGGCACTGGCTACTAGATTTCATGAAGATTGGACTACTGTGGTCCGTTTTACTACAGTTCTGAAGAGTGGACTACTGTGGTCCTTTTTGCTATCAGTTTGGGTGCACTTCTTCCGTGTCACTTAACTGCAGTGTGGTGTGTTTGAAGCCTTTCGTTGAGGTAGCTTCTGGTACACGCGGTGTCGTCGTGTAGTTTGGTCCCTTGCCACGCTGTGGGGTCTGGCAGCCTTGTGCTGTAGGGGCTAAACAGCCAACTTGGTTTTCCTGTGGAGTTGGGCGCACGGGATAGCTCGCCTGCTCATCTGTAATATACGAGACGAAATTCTGCACAACCCTGAATAATCGGTTTGTGCAGAGCGTCTCACTGAAAGCCAAAGTAGCCCTCAGTGATAGCTCCACATCTCTATACATAAGCGACGAACATTCTGCTACGTCCGTGGTCCACTGGAATCTCAACGCTAAGTTTTTATACATACATAAATATAAATCGTGGCTCACTACACACATACAGAATTAATAATAATATAAACATTCACGGGTACAGCCACTGGTCTGCAAACAAACATATAGGTTCAACAACAGTGGTCCTGTCAGGTATACAACATGGCGGCGCAACCGGTCGTGTTTCGCCACGTGGTCACGCAAATTCGGATTAACAATTCACATCTACGCATAGCAAATTCCACCAACATAATTTCAACAATAATATAAATATATCACGATGAAACAGAAGTATGTTCATTTACCTGTTTGACAAAGTCAGGCTCGTGGCTACTTGAGTGAATTCTAAAATTCACAAGTCCTGTTTCCTGGTCTATGAGTGAAGATAGTTCTCTGCTCCGGTCAAGCTGTGTAGACTTCGGTATCTTTCGTAGCACTGACTTAAGCTATGATAAGTTTTGACCCAGTCAGAACCGGCTCTAACCGCTCTGCCTGAGTCCCATTGGTTAAAACTTTCAGATTCAAGGCACACAGTGCTGACGTCACTAACTGCCTGCGTCAAGCTCGCAGTGTGTGTACCTCCTATACTCTCATCGTATGCTGTGTAATACACTAACTTTCTAAGGTTACAATGACTAAACAGGGCTAAATAGTAAGTAGGCAGGGTAAAACTAGTAATCTCGTCACATTCTCTCTTGAGACTTGACGTACTCTGTCAGCTGTTTGCCTTTTAGATTCAGTTCAACCCCTTTCTGCCAGAAGTCAGCCATCTTGACTTGGCCGGCTTGGCCCCCAAAATGTTACACTCGTTCGATGTTGGTGTTTTTCTGGAAAGTTCTTTTCTGGAAAGTTCTTTTTCTGGAAAGTTCTTTTTCTGGAAAGTTCTTGACTGTGCTGTACCTTTCTAGACTGTTCTAGAACAGAACGCTTTCTGCAGTAGCGCTGATGCTTGCCACTAGTCGCTTTTGCTGACGCAGGCCCCGCTGTCCTCGTCGTATGCGACTCTGCACCACGCTGGTGTTGATGTATACGCTCCTGTGCTGAAGTAGACGCGACGTCCGCTCGTCGCTCTCTCTAATACTGGCGATGTAGCTCCGAGACTGTCCCTCGACGTAGTCTTGCGGCAGCCACGTAGTCCCGATCTGTTGTTCGCACACGAAGCAACTCTTCAGCGACTACACGCCCTTGCAGTCAACTTGAATCTTTCGGGGATGTAGTCCCAGTATGTTGGCCCCTCCCGACGCAACTTGTTGGCGGCTACCCTCGATGACTGCCTCTCGTAACGTTGACTCGCTTGTTGTAGCAGTTGAACCCTTGGATATGGCGTGAATCCCGGCTTGGCCCCCAAAATGTTACACTCGTTCGATGTTGTTTTCTCTATCAGCCCCGATGCTTGAAATCCTGATAGGTGTAACTCTGATTCGTTTATCCACAGGCATTGAGGAATTGCTCCTTCACTATCAGGTCATGGAGATTATCGTAAGACTTCCCTTTGCCTGATAGTTCCACCCACTTGTGTAAGTATGACGACAGGCGCTCCACAAATTGCTTTGGTGTCTCGTCTGACAAAGGCAGGCATTCACGGAAGCGTTTACGGTAGCCCTTCTCTGTGAAGCTGTAGCAATGCAATAGGGCGTCTTTCAAGACGTTGTAGTTTTTGGCGTCATCGTTCGACAGTCTGGTGTAAACTTCCAGTGCTTGCCCCGTCAGAACAGCACTGATTCGAATCGCCCAGTCTTGAGGTTGCCAGTTAGAGCTTTCAGCGAATCTCTCAAATCTCGCCAGATAACTGTCGATCTGGTCCTTCCCATCGACGAACGCTGGCAATTTTGGAGCCGTGTGGTCGCTGATGACTTGTGGCGCATGCTGATTGTTTTGAATACGCGCCAACTCTAGCTGGTTCTGAAGTCGTCTCTCTTCCATCTCTCTTTCTTCTTGGCGACGCTGCGCTTCGAACTCTCTTTCTTCACGCCTGCGTTGTTCTTCTTTTTCTTGCCGCCGCTCTTCTAATTCTATTTCTCTTTCTTTCCGGTGACGCAGTTCTTCCTTTTCTTCTCGGCGTCGCTGCTCTAATTCTCGTTCTTGTATTCTGCCGTGATTTGACAAAACCGAGTAAGTCCACCTAAGGTCGAAAATGAGTTTTTTGCGCCATCAAACTTGCAAGAGAATGACGCATCTTACCTGTAAAAATCAAATCCGAACTATGTTTAGATTTGGAGATATCATAGAGTAAGTCCTTGTTAAAAAAATTTTAAGTGGGGGAATAAACTGATAAAACCAAGCAAGTCCCCTGCGATTTTGTTTCGGCGATCCTCTGGCTGATGCTCGAGTTGGCATGATGACGTCATTTTCTACAATAATCTGACAAAGAAAAGTAAGTCCTCCCGACCAATGAGAAAGCGCCTTAAGATAAAGTGGACCAGTGAGAATCCATGTTATTGCTGCTGTGCAATATTATTTTCCTGTGAAAATGATGACGAAATTTCGGTCAGCAAAGGACGTGTTCGGCTTTTTGAAAAAGAGTTTTCTTCATGTACTTTCCTGCCCACCATGAAGGATCCTGTAGATCTTCCGCCTACGCGGCAACTTCCACGAGGTGTGGAAATAAACAAACTATCCTTTCCTATCCTATCCTATCCTGTCCCGTAACCATGAGGTCGTAGGGGCACCACAGATGATCGTTTAACCAGCATACTCCATCTCTCTTTGTCCTCAGCAGCCCTGATGGCTTCGCTCAGTGTCAAACCAGTCCATTCTCGAATGTTGTCCTCCCACCTCTTTTTCGGTCTCCCTCTTCTTCTACATCCTTGCACTGTGCCTTGCAGAATAGTCTTTGCAAGGCCTGATGATCTGGTGACGTGGCCATACCATCGGAGTTTCCGTTTCTTCACCACTGTGAGCAGGTCATCGTGTTGTCAAATGGCTTGTGTGATGGTCTGTCGGACTTCGTCGTTGGTGATGTGTTGGGTATAGGAAATGCCCAGAAGTCTTCTGTAGCACCTCATCTCCATGCTTTGTATTCTTCGTTGTAGATCTGCTGTGAGGGCCCATGCTTCGCAAGCATATAGGAAGATGGAGATGACAAGGGAGCGCAGCAGTCTTACTTTGGAATGTAGAATGATGGTCCTGTCTTTCCAAATGGCTTCAACCTTGTCAGGGCAACAGTTGTTTGTGCGATCCTGGAGAGGACTTCCTGTCGGGACCCATTGTCTGATACAATGGCTCCTAAATATTTGAAGCTATGCACTGTGTTGAGGGATTGGCCTTGGACTTTGATGTCCGTGTTGATGCCATTGGTGTTGTTGGTCATCATTTCGGTCTTCTCTGCACTTATTTCAATTCCACAAACTTTGGAGGTGGTGTCAAGCCTCTGTACCAGCTGTTCAAGTTCTTGTTCCTCTCCAGCCAATCCATCAATGTCATCCGCAAAACAAAGATTGGAGATTGCTCTACCCCCTATGCTGACTGTGCCTTCGTGATCTGCAAGAGCACCTGACATGATGCGCTCTAGGAAGATGTTGAAGGGTGTTGGAGAGAGTAGGCATCCTTGACGCATACTGATTGTTGTTCTGAACCAGTTCCCGATGGCGCTGTTGTGGAGGACTGCACTGGTAGCCTTGTCATACAGGTTTTTGATGACTTCAATAATTTTAGATCTGATGTTGTACGCTTTCATTGTTGCCCATAGAGCTGCATGCCAGACTCGGTCAAACGTTTTCTTGAAGTCTATGAACACTTGATATAGATGTTGTTGGTGTTGGAGCGAGCGTTGTGGCCAAGTGGGCTAAGGCGGGACTAACTTGCCTTGTCCACAGGCCAGAAACCAATGGCGCCTGACAGGTGTGGGTTCGATCCTGCATCGGGGCGTTATGTTTCTCCGAATATTATTTACTTTCGACTCGGGCAACGTCTCGGGGGTTTTCTCCGGGTACTCCGGTTTGCTCCCCCAGCAAAATTTCAAAAAATTCCAAAAATTTAAAGAATTTCTAAATTTCAAAAATCACAACTAATGTTAGGTAGGTTGGTTTTGGGCGCGCCACAGGCTGCGACTACGCCTTCCACACGGGAGGCGGCCCAGAATTTCCCGATAAAAAGGGACAATAAAGCATTAAAATCTATTTTTAAAAAATCTGTAGGTATTTCTCACAGATTATTCTGAGGTTGAAAATCTGTTCAGTGGTACTTCGCCCTGCCCTGAATCCTGCTTGTTCTTGAGCTATGATTTGTTCAGCTTGGGGTTTCAACCTGTTGAGTAATATTTTCAGGAGGACCTTGCTGGGATGGATGATGAGGATGACTGTGCGGTAATTTTCACACTTCTGAAGGTTACCTTTTTTTGGGAAGAGTGATGACAAGCGACTGGGCCCATGGTATAGGCCACTCTCCACTCTGCCAGATCTTGTTACAGATAATGGTGAGGGCATCAATCATCGCTTCTCCTCCTGCTTGTAGCAGTTCCGCGGGTATGTTGTCCACTCCCGCTGACTTCCCTTTCTTTAGCGATTGCACTGCTGCCTCAACTTCTTCCCGGAGAATTGGGAGGATTTCTTCTTCTATGTTCTCGAGGGACATGCTAGAATTGATGGGTCTCCATTTGGTGTATGGTTGTAAAGGTCAGAGCAGTACTCTGTCCATCTGTCCAAGACTTCTTGTTCTTCTCTAAGGCATAAGCCAGACTTGCTTTGGATCGTGGAGACTTTGGGCTGTTTGAAACTTGTCAACCGCTTTACAGTCTGGTAGGCCTTCTTGCTGTTGTTCTTGTTCAGACTGTTCTCTATTTCCTGGCATTGGTCTTCTATCCAGTTATCCCTTTGCTGTGCGCATGCCTTTTCGGATGTCATTGTTGATTTTTCGGTAGACATCAGCTCCCTGTGAAGTGTTCTTTTTCTTTCTTTTTTTAATCTTTCTTCGTTTATCACACAGATCCAAAAGTTCAGGTGTGATCCACGGCTTCTTCTTTGGTCGGTGCTTGCCAAGGATCTCAGTGGCGGCATCTGTCACAGCTGAGTTGAAGGTGGTGGTCATGGTGTTGACATCTACTTCACCAGCCCCCAAAATGAGCAGTGGCGCAAATTTCCCTTCAATTGTAGCCTGAAATAGTTCTGCCACCTCCGGGTCTTGCAGTTTGTCCAGGTCGAACTTCAGTCTAGTGCAGTATTTACTCTCTTCAAGTGGAGCCGGAAAGACATCATCAAGAGATCGTGGTCTCTTCCGATGTCTGCTCCTGGAAAAGTGCGTGTCCTGCCAATGTTGATGCTTGATCTGAAGCGTTTCTTGACCATGATGTAGTCTATTTGGTTGTGATGCTCCCCCCTGGGACTGTGCCATGTCCATCGTCTGGAGTTTTTGTGGAGACCAAGCGTGTTTGCCAGTACCAGATTGTTGTATCTGGCAAACTCCAAGAATCTCAGACCCCTGTCATTTGTCTCGTTGTTGCAGTGGGGTCCACATGTGTCTCCCCAGTTGTGGTGCGCATCTTGGCCAACCTTGGCATTCCAGTCGCCTTGCACTATGACTATGTCTTTCTTCGGCACTTGGTCAAGGACCGCCTGTAGATTTTCATAAAAATCCTCCACTTCGCTGTCGTTATAGTCTGATGTTGGGGCATAGGTCTGGATGATGGTGATGTTGAAAGGGGCTGCTCTCAAGCGGATGGTAATGAGTCTACTGGGCGGCAACCCATGACAGTGGCTAGAATGTTCTTGTGGACCAAGAATCCAACGCCGTGTTCGTGCCTGTCATCTCTACCGCTGAAATAGAGCTTGTGGCCTTTGTCTGTCGTTGTTTCACCTAGGCCTTTCCAGTGCAGTTCGCTAATGCCTAGAACGTTCCATCGATAGCGGTCCAACTCGTGGGCCAGTTCTTCTAATTTTCCTTCCGCAGTTAGGGTCCTGACATTCCAGGTTCCTATAACGATGTTGTTTCTCGTGCGGATCTTGCTAAATTGTCCATCAGTAGCATACTTAACACCTCCGTCCTGGTGGCCAACGGAAGGCGCGGTCCTTGAGCCGGGCGACGACCTATCCGGTATGGAATTAGTGGATAGTGTCATCATGCATGTAGTGTGTCTTGGGCAAAAAAGGACCTGGCGGTGCCCAATCCTCTCCAGGCTGTTGGGCACAGCCGAAATCCACGAATACAGTGTGGCTCGCCTTGGCCCCGAGCACATGGTCGTTGAACCTGTAGCAACGTGAGGTTCCTCGCCCTGGCCGGTGACTTCTGTGTAGAAGATTTTCGCCCAGTGATGCCGTGCTAACATTACCCCTGTTAGTCGCCTCTTACGACACGCCGGGAAACATTGGGCCTATTCTATTCAGTGCCCGAACCCACAAACAAACAGCAACAAATATATTACAGACACACAACAAGGGCAACAAAATACAAGACATACACGTGGTGTAAAGGCAGGAAGATTGCTACAATAGGAAACTGAAAGGAAAATGGTTTTGTATTTTTAAAATTAAATTGGCTGCATCTAATATTATTTTGAAGGGAGGGCAAAAACAGTGAAGAATGGCTAAAAACAATAATAAACAGGCACACATATACACTCACTGTAACTGCCGCACCCACATCTTACAAAACCCAACTTATGTGACTCATCTCGTCAGACTTTTTAACAAAGAAACGAAACGGTCTATGGGACTTAATTGGTTTGGTGAATTTTGAAAACAAGGATTTACTTAATAATAAACTGACAAAACCAAGCGGATTTGACTTACTTGGTTTTGTGAATTTTTTTAACAAGGATTTAATTCAATAATAAACTGACAAAACCAAGCGGGTGACTTGCTTTGTTTTGTCATGTTCTCAACAAAGATCTATCTCAAGAATAATCTGACAAAACAAAGCAAGTCCACAAATAGTCTTAAAACATCAAATCTATCAAACATTTCTTTAACATTCAAGGTATGCACTCTTAAATCGAGGAATTGCATTATAATATGCCCTTAAACTTCCAGAAACGATCGCGTAATATAGCGCAACACAAAACGTCGATTTTCTCGAAAGTAGGTTTTGTGGACTTGCTCGGTTTTGTCAGTTCACGGCAGTATTCTCTCCTGGGATTTGACGTACTCCGTCAGCTGTTTGCCTTTAAGATTCAGTGCAATCCCTTTCTGCCAGAAGTCGGCCATCTTGATGCTTTTCTGGAAAGTTCTTTTCTGGAAAGTTCTTGACTGTGCTGCACCTTTCTAGACTGTTCTAGAACAGCACACTTTCTGCAGTAGCGCTGATGCTTGTCACTAGTCGCTTTCGCTGACGCAGGCCCCGCTGTCCTCGTCGTATGCGACGCTGCACCACGCTGGTGTTGATGTATACGCTCCTGTGCTGAAGTAGACGCGACGTCCGCTCGTCGCTCTCTGTAAAACTGGCGATGTAGCTCCGAGACTGTCCCTCGACGTAGTCTTGCGGCAGCCACGTAGTCCCGATCTGTTGTTCGCTCACGAAGCAACTCTTCAGTGACTACACGCCCTTGTAGTCAACCCGAATCTATCGGATGTAGTCCCAGTATGTTGGCCCTTCCCGACGCAACTCGTTGGCGGCTACCCTCGATGACTGCCTCTCGTAACGTTGACTCGCTTGTTGTCGCAGTTGAACCCTTGGCTATGGCGTGAATCCCAGCTTGGCCCCTAAAATGTTACACTCATTCGTGTTGGTGTTTTTCTATCAGTAGTTGATTCAGCCCCAATGCTTGAATTCTCCTGATAGATGTAAACTCGGATTCGTTTATCCACGCAACCCGTTCAATCAGCATACAAGTCACAGAGTCGTCGTATGAAGTTTTCCACTTTTATTCAGCACACATCAACAACTGCATACAATCGCCTTTTCACTCTCTTTTTACTTGAAACAGTGCGGCACTATATATATATATATACAGTCTCTCTAAACTCCAGAAAGAGCAAGAAAACCCCCAACGTGACACACCTCAACCAATAAGAATTAATTTCATCATAACTGTCTCACGTCATACAACCTTATTTGGCATGGAAACTTCCATGGTTACCACTAGAACTATCCATACGCTTCGATCGATAGTAAACAACTGACTCGAGAAAATTCTCAAATAATATCGAGCAACTAAAAACACCAACGTTATACAAAGCTTCTTCTAATAACAACGCAAAATCAAATCAAAGATGAATACACTCTATTACTGCATGCGTTGCAAAATAAAATGAACAGATCTATCGCGCGCGTCACACACGCAAGCCTACCATGGCACGCGCTTCACACATAATATCCTGCGCATTTCACACGCACCATCATGCGCGTCTCAACGTAACAGTGATTATAACGTCATCGCCAAAGTGTTTCTGTAATTCGTGCTTCATCTTGGGATAGCTGTATGCTTCATCGCCTCCATTGATTTCTTTCATCTTTGAGATCAAATCATTGATAGTGATCTGTTCATCGTCATTTTCTTCAAGAAAAAGCGCAACTTTCTAAAAGGCCTCAGCCAAGGCTTCATTTTTTCGGCGGCCACGTTTTGCTTGCTGATTCTGCAGATCTGAAGCAGTTTCCCGAGGTCTTTTCAATGACTGAAATCGACTATTACAATCTTTGTGATACACTGCATCTGCAGCAACTAAATCATTAACAAGTTCCAGTCTTGCAATGACCTTTTGCGCCAAGTCATCATTACTGCGCTCTGCACAAGCCATGTGAAGAGTTTCTTTATATTCTAATGTTCGAACTGTATACCACTCATCTTTCGGTTGTAGACGCCTATTTCAGTTTTGTCTACAGTTTTTAAACAAAACAAACAGCTGTTCTTGAAATCAAACTGCGCTGTGCTTGACCTACTGGACCGTGAACTTGATTCTGAATTAATGTTGTTCAAGTATGTCTTTATACTTTTTTTGTTATTATAGTTGCGACGACAAGCAACGTATACAAAGTCACCCTCACTGATCTCTAATGAATCTCCTATTGTTTTGCTAGCAAGCAAAATACTAGAAATTTCTTCTCTTTTTTTGGTCGGATAAATGATGGCGTCATCTTGGTTCCTTGATTTTCGGCAAATGCCGCATACAGCTTCAGAAACCCTGGTGACAATTATTACTAATCAATCTAATAACTGAATTCTTTGAGCTTATCAATATAAGACTAAATCGTAAATAATAATAATAATAATAATACTAATAATAATAATAATAATAATAATAATAATAATAATAACATTGTCTGATCCTTTAATAGATTCTACTCGCATGTTAAAGTTCTGCAAGTACATAGCCCATTTCATGATGCGACTGTTCACAAACTTGGCAGAGTTCAAGTAAGTTAACGTCTTGTGATCAGTCTGCAGCACAAACTTCACTCCTTGAAGGTATAGTTCGAACTTCCGGATTCCCCATATGATGGCAAGGCACTCTTTCTCCATGGTCGAGTAATTTTTCTCAGCCCTGGACAGTTTCTTGCTGGCGTAACTAACCGGATATAGTTTCCCTTCGTGTTCTTAAGTCGAATTCCTTGGCAGTGTCGGGCAGTCGTAGCACAGGATCCATCGAAAGGAGGTCGCGCAGTCTGAAATGCCTTCTCTTAAGACGTTCCCCACTGCACTTGATTAGGACAGCCCTTCCGCACAAGGTCCTGTGATGGCTGAGTAGTTCGGTACGAACTCCCTATAATACCCAGCCAATCCCAAGAAAGATCGCACGTGCTTCTTGGTTTGGGGACGTGGAGCGTTCAGAATCTTGTGGAAGTTTTCTAGCAGAAGCCCTTTTTGTCCTTCTTTCAGCGAATGGCCGATAAAGTCGACGTTGTCAGTTCCCAGAATACACTTGATGGGTCTCACAGTCAGGTTAGCTTCTGTAAGACGATGAAACAGCTTCCTCAAGATCTGCAGAAGCTCTTCTCAGGTGTGGGTGTGGACTAACAGGTCGTCCCAGTAACACACGACGTTGTCCCTCCCTTTGAGCATCTTCCTAGTTCCTTTCTTCAGGGTAGCTCCGCTGTTGACCATGCAAAAGGGCATCATACGTCCCATCAGGAGTTATAAAAGCAGTCTTTGGTATGTCCTGTTGACGCACGGGGAATTGCCAATAACCCCTGCTGAGGTCAATCTTTGAGAAGATTTTACTCCCCGATAATTGGCGGAAGAGGTCTGCTGCAGTAGGCATCGGCTCCGGGTCGAAGACGGTGATCTTATTAACCTTCCTGTAGTCGATGCATACTCTGTTGCTCCCGTCCTTCTTCTTCACGACCACGACAGGGGACTCGTAGGGGGAACTGGACTCCCTGATGATGCCCATATTCAGCATCTCATCGATGTCTTTCTTCAAGGATTCGCGGGCCTTGAAAGGGATCGGGAAGGGTTTGGATCGAACGGGGATATCTGAAGCAAGGTAGACTTCATGTTCGACCAAAGTTGTAGAGCCTGGGACATCGTTGAAATTATGGGGAAACTCGCCCATAAGGTCCTTGAGCTCCATCTTTCGACCTAGCTTAACATCATCGATGCCTGCTTTGCTGTGGAAGTCTTCCAGTTCCAACAGTTCCTCGCTGTCAAAGCTGTCGTCGATCTCAGCTGCGGTTGCTGCGTGTACAGTCTCTGATGGCCTTTCCACGTACAGCTTAAGGAGGTTGGCGTGGTATATCTTGGAATACTGGCCGACCTTCACCTTGTAGTCGTTGATTCCCACCACGGTCTCCACTTCGTACGGGCCTTTCCACTGCATCAGCAACTTATTATGATCGGTAGGTAGCAGCACCAGCACTTTGTTGCCAGGTTTGAACTTCCTGTTCACAGCCCCACCTTCATAGTAGTGCTTTCCACAGTCCTGGGACTTCTCCAGCTTTTCTCTGGCTATCTCGAGAGTCTGCTCCAGCTTCTCCCGTAGCTTAAACACGTACTGGTTCTTTACTTCTGGGGTGTCTACTTCTTTCGTCCACAGTTCTTTCAGGATGTGAATCGGCCCTCGGATGGTTCTTCCGTACAACAGCTCGAACGGAGAAAAGCCGGTGGACTCCTGCGATACTTCTCTGTAGGCGAAAACTTAGGCGTTGATGTAGCGATGCGATTGTCTGGGCTGCTCGCTGCACAGTTTCTTCAGGGTGGACTTCAGCGTAGCATTGAACTTCTCGACGAGCCTGTTGCACATCGGCTGGTAAGGCGTCGTAATCAAATGCCGGATGCTCAGCAGTCTGTTGACCTCCTTCATGCAGTCAGAGACGAACTGTGTCCCGAGGTCTGTCAGGATCTCTTCAGGCACTCCAAGTCTGCTGAACATGTCCACCAGTAACTCTGCTACAGTTTTAGTGTCAATCTTCTTCAGAGGCACTGCTTCTGGGTACCGAGTCGCATAGTCCACTAAGGTCAGTACCCATCGATGACCTTCTTCACTCTAAGGTCTTATTTCGCCGATTAAGTCTAAGGCCAACCTATTGAAAGGTCGGTCGATCAGAGGCATCCTCTGCATAGGCACTGTGCTATGATCGTGATGATGGAGGATGACGACGTACAACATAAACAAGAATGCGATGGAGGTCAGAGAGATTTTACCACCTGCCAGTCTGCGTGCGTTACTTTACTAACCGGAAGTACCAAACGGAAGTAGCTTCGATGTCTTATTACATGAACATCTCATTACATCTCCCCTCACAAATTAACATTTACATCGGCGCTTCGAAGTGCGCAATTTTATAGTTTTAGAGTCTTTCAAAGAAATAACCGAAAGAGGGGAGCATTTACTGTCTTTTATCTTTGATTCGATTTCGAAACCATCTGGCCTTGGAACTGGGCATAGCACTGGTCGTAGGCTGCTCTTCTCAATCTAGGTACCTCGCAGGTCGATGGATGATACGCCCACACCGGGAAACCTGGACTGCGACTGCAGAGGACGGACCTCCGAATGGCGCTGGCTGCGGGCTAGCAGAAGGACATGGAGTATGCGGGTCAGGAGCAGACTTTTCTGGCTTTTTAGGGCTGGCCAGGGCTGCAGGTGCAGGAGACATCACAGGAACTGGATTAGGGACTGGATCGGGAAACTTTGGACCAGGTGGGATATGAAACTGGTCAGGGTAAGAAGGAGACATGGCCTGTTGGGCGGAATCTTCTTGGAGCAAGTGGATGACAGGAGGAGGAAAGAAGGACGAAGTGGGTCGCAGGTGTTTGCGGTTCCTGCGGATGATGCCAAACGGCGTCTGGATCAGGTATGACCTGGGAGCGACGCATTTGACGACAGTGGCGGGACTTGTCCACTTACGCTCTTGGTCTAGTTTCTGGAGTACCACAGTACCAGGGGAAAGAGGAGGGAGCTCTCGTGTACCATGGCGACGATCAAAATGTCTCTTGTTTTCCCTCTTCTTCTTCTCATCCCTCATTGCAAATGAGTTTCTGCCAATGATAAGGGGTGTGAGGTTGATGGGCAAGGTGGGGAGGATATCGCGAATGCGACGACCCATGGCTAATTCAGACGGACTGTACCCAGTGGGGGTTGTTGGAGTGGACCGATAGATCAACAGGGCAAGCATTGGGTCAGGTTGGGCAAGAATTTTCTTTGCTTCACGCACTGCGCGCTCTGCTTCACCATTACTCTGGGGACAATATGGGGAACTGGTGACATGCGTGAAATGCCAAGCAAGGGCGAACTGTTGAAATTCGGCAGAGATGAACTGGCGACCATTGTCGGTGACAACAGTTTTTGGAATGCCATGGCAAGCGAAGACTGATTTCATCTTGGCAATGATGACCTCTGAGGTCATGCGGGACAGATGCATGATCTCCAGGAAGCAATAATAGTAATCCATAAGGACGAGGTAATGTTGACCCTTGAGGTCGCAAATGTCAGCACCTACTCTTTGGAAGGGTCGATCTGGAAGCGGTGTTGACATGAGTGGCTCTTTTGCTTGAGAAGGCTGTTTTTGTTCACAATGACGGCACGAGGAGACAAGTCTTTGAATGTCTGTGCTGATTCCTGGCCACCACACTGTTTGTCGAGCTCGCTCTCGACATTTTGTGATGCCTAAATGACCTTCGTGGATAGTGCTGAGAATGTCGCCTCTCAAGGACTGAGGAATGACGATTTGGGATCCCCTCACAAGCATGCCGTTGTAGGTGCTGAGTTCAGATCTGACATTGTAGAACTGGCGAAGCGATAAGTCAACATCTTTGGCGTACCTTGGCCATCCGTGAGTAGTGTAGTCAATGTCGGCTCTGATGACGGGGTCATTTGCAGACTCTTCTGCAAACTGACGAAGCTTCACATCAGACGCTGGCCAGGACTGTCGAACAGAGTCAAGATAGGAGTCCACGTCTAGCACAAGACAGTCAAATTCTTTGTCGACTTCGGCACTCTCCGGCAGAGGGCTGCGCGACAGAGTGTCGGCGATGATTAGACGTGACCCTGGGATATAATCAGCGTTGACGTTAAAACGCATGAGCCTGATGAGCATTCGCTGGCAGCGAATTGGCGAATCCTGCAGATCGCGGACATTGATCAAGGGGACAAGTGGCTTGTGGTCAGTCTGTAGTTTGAATGATGGAAGCCCCACAAGGTATCTCTGGAACTTTTCACACGTCCAGACTGCAGCAAGGAGCTCTTTTTTCTATCTGTGCGTATTTCTTTCCAGCGGGCGTCAAAGTACGTGAGCAGAAAGCGACGGGTTTGAGTGTCCCTTCAGTTTCTTGAAGTAGCACACCTCCTATCCCATACAAACTGGCGTCGGCGCTCACCACAGTGGGCTTGGTGAGGTCGAAGAAGGCGAGCGTTGGTGCACAAGTGAGCAGTTCCTTCACGCTTGCGAGTGCGTGAGCTTGAGCAGGCCCCCAGCTCCAGTGAGCAGACTTCTCTAGCAGCTGTGTCAGGGGACGAAGAGTTGTCGATAGATTTGGTAAATATCTGCCCATGAAGTTTACCATCCCAAGCAAGCGACGCAGTTCTTCGACGTTTCTTGGATCTGGCATGTTGACGATGGCATCAACCTTGGTTGGGTCAGGACGGATGCCCTCCTTGATGATGCGGTGTCCCAGGAATTCGATCTCTGTTTTTCGAAGTTCACATTTCTCCTTGTTCAGGCTCAGGTTGACCTCTTTGAGTTTCTTCAGGACTGCAGACAAGTCTTTCTCGTGGTCCTGCTCTGATCTGCTGTAAACCAGAATGTCGTCGAAATAGCAGAGGACGTTCTGCTCGTTTCCCAGAATGCATTCCATGACTCTCTGGAAAATTTCCGGGGCACCTGAGATTCCGAAAGGGAGACGCTTGTAGAAGTACCTGCCACATGGAGTAATGAAGGTTGTCAATTTTGCAGTTGATTGAGCTAAGGGGATCTGCCAAAACCCGGAAGCGGCATCCAGTTTTGAGAACACCGAGGCGCCTTGTAGCTTGTGTAGCAAGTCGTCTAACGTTGGAAGGACATACCGTTCACGTTTCACTGCAGCATTTAGTTTCTTGAAGTCTGTACAGATGCGTATGGATCCGTTCTTTTTCATGACTGGCACCATGGGTGCACACCAGTCTGTAGGCTCAGTGATGGGCTCAATCACGCCTGCATTCTCCATCCGACGAAGCTCGGCCTTGACCTTGTCGATGAGAGGTACAGGAACACGCCTGGCAGTGGGAAGACTGTAAGGCTCGGCATCGCTGCGAAGGTTGATGGTCACCGGAGTACACTGGACTGGTGAAGACAGTTCAAGTGGAGGCATTGAAGCTCCAATCTCGCAAATGTTCTTCTGCACGATGCCCATTGCGTGAGCAATAGGTCTGCCCAAGAGACTGTCAGTTTCTGAGTCAATGACGAAGAGGCGAATGTCAAATACCTTGTTCTTGAAGCTGGCTGAAGTGGTGAACTCCCCTAAGTTCTGCAAAACACCACCAGGACTACGCAGAGTAGCTTTAGATGGAAACAACTGCGGACGAGGGCGCAGCTGATTGAAGGTTGCCTTGGAGATGACGCTGACGTCAGCACCTATATCAACTTTGAAGCTGATAGGATGATTACTAATGTTAATAGTCACTCTCCACGGCGGCTCATCAACCGACGACATGATAGAGCCAAAGAAGAACGATTCGGTGACGTCATCCTGAACGACGCTGTTCACGCCACGCCGCATACCCCTACGCTGACGCTGGCGGCAAACATGAATGAAATGACCCACCTTTCCACAGTATCGGCAAGTTTTACCCTTGGCTGGGCAGGAGGAGTGCTCATGGGACTGTCCACAATTCCCACATTTCCCGGCGGCAGAATCGGCGGCGGCGGATGTGCGGCCAGAGGCACCCCCTCTAGAGAAAGGACGTGTTGCACCTGGCGGGCGAGAGCGAGGGCGACGAGAGGTGTGGGCAAAATGCTGAACAGCATCTGTAGCCAAGCTGCGCTGGTCTGAAATTTGTGCTTTTACAAGCTCAAAATGTCTCGCTGTTTGAATAGCACCGGCGAGAGTGAGGCCGTTTTCGAGCTGAAGTTTTTGAGAGACTTCTATGTCGGATAATCCGAGAACAAGGCGATCGCGAATCGCTTCATCTTTTGAATCAAAGTCACAAAACGCTGCAAGATCGTATCATGCACGTACATACTGTTCGACAGACTCGCCTGCTTGCTGGGCCCTGCTGTAGAACTTGGCACGCTCGTGGATGATATTCCGTTTGGGAATGAAATGTTCGTTGAACTTGGCAAGGACGCCGTCGAAGTTTGCTGACTCTCGTTCTTGGAGGTTAAAAGAAGTGAAGATCTTCTCCGCCTCGGGTCCCATGGCGTAGATAAGGCTTGAAACTTGAATTGCGCCGTCTTCCCCCGTCAGCTTTGTTGCTGTGCGAAAGCGAAGAAATCGCGCACGCCCTTCTGGCCAAGTGGCAGGAGATGCGAAATTGAAAGTCTCGGGAGGATGGAATTTCGCCATCGTGGATGCAAAATATAGGTTTAAAATGTCAGTTTACCACCATGTGCTATGATCGTGATGATGGAGGATGACGACGTACAACATAAACAAGAATGCGATGGAGGCCAGAGAGATTTTACCACCTGCCAGTCTGCGTGCGTTACTTTACTAACCGGAAGTACCAAACGGAAGTAGCTTCGATGTCTTATTACATGAACATCTCATTACAGGCACTTTAGGAACCCTTCCTCTAGGTATGGTCTTCTGGCAAATGTCACATGATCGGCAGAAACGGCTGACATCAGCATGAAGTCATGGCCAGTAGAACACTGCCTGGATTCTGTCCGACGTTTTCATGATGCCAAGGTGACCTCTCATGATGGAGTCATGAGCTACTTCCATCACTTGGCGCCTTAGAGGTAACGGTACCAAGACTTGACGTAGTGGTTTCCCTCCGTTGACCCTCGGGTGTTGGAAAATTCTGTACAGGATCTTGGCCTTCACCTCGAAATAGACCGTGCCACTGCCCTTGGTCACGTGGTCTTGGCGGTTCCTGTACTTGTTTAAAGTACCATCAGCTTCCTAGAGCTGGATCAGTTTATCTCTGTCCACGATGGCGGCTTTGGAGCTGTCGGCGACCTTTAATGGCGTAGACGTCTTGTCTTTCTTGGCCTGGGCCCTGTTTGTGACAGCACCGACGATCTCTGGTCGGTAGGGCTGAGCCAGAGTAGCCACATTGTCCCGTAACAGCTCTGTAAGGTCTCCATCGGTGTCACGTCACCCGAGTGGGTTCCGCGACGTCAGCACAAACTACGAGTGTAAAAGGATAAAACTCAAACAAACAAAAAAACTAACACAAAATGCCAGATCTAACGTGCAATGGCAAAACAAAGTATCTGCAGTTTTGGGCGAAAATGAGTTATTGATACTGCCGTATAGATGAGGAGGAGGCGCATCTTTAAAAAAAAAATCCCGAATAAAAATGTCAAATTTTGACGAAGATATTGCAGTTTTTATTTTAGTATGTTGTGCTTGTTAAATATTTTTTAAGTACCAGAATAAAATGGCAAAACGAAGTAAGTGAGCAACGCTATAAATAGAAGTGATTCAATAGTATCTCTCAAGTAACTGTTTTCTTCGCTAGCGTGAACAAAACGGCAAAACAACGTATGTCTTTGACCAATCACGCGCCAGCGTTTTTGGTTGACCAATTAAAAAGACCGTTACTACCTGGGCTTGTCAGACAGTCCTGACTTTTAATGAGATGCGATAAACGATGAATAGTGACGGCGAGAAGCAGCCGCACTTTTCAAGTGCTGCCAGTGTTTTCATTAACTTGAAACAAAGGTAAGCCGCAGTTTATTCTTTTTTTTTTTTTTTTTTTTTTTGTCATTGATTTATAATATTCTTGTATATAGTGTTCAGATAAAGCGGGTATAATTAAAAGAACTGATGTTTAGATTTCCATTGACATTGCTTTAGATATAGGCTTACTGTTTTTGCATCAAAGGTTGCATCAGCGTGTAAACAACTCTACCGTGTTTGTATGAATTATTTTCGATTCTATATATTTTTAACATCTTTTTGAATATTGATGTTTGTAGACTATTAGTGTCTAGCACAGCAATGTCAACGTAAAGCCAAGTGTCAATTGTCAATATAATATGCCTATACTTTAGGCCCCTAAATAATTGCTCAATGTATTATTTTGTATTGCGATTACAGGCGATGAAAGCTAGGAAAAGCTAGGAATTTACCTTAGTTACCTTCAAAATCTTAGTAGCTAAAAACATTAACTTCCTAGTTTCCTCGTTTTCCACGTCTAGATCTAGCTTATGAAACGTGTGCCTGGTAATGGTTTTAGAAAGATGCAGCTTAATTGATACTTGATAGGGGCGATGTTGAAGGCTTTTTAAGACTGTTCATCGTTCTATTTAGTTGTTTACTAATATAGGCCTAGTGGCTTTTTGCGGCAATGAGTGGCATTAATATTAGGCCTAGATCTATTTTTGGCAATCTGGGTTATAGGTTGGTCTGCCCAGATATTATTATTATTATTATTATTATTATTATTATTATTATTATTATTATTATTATTATTATTATTATTACAAATTACAGTTAAGCCCAGGGACATATTTTCTAACGTTAGAAAAAGGTAGTTGTTCCTTACTTTATTTACTTCGTAAAATTAGTGCAGTCGCTTCTGGCTGTAGCCTACATGTATAATGCATTTCAGTTAATGAGACGCACGCAGCGTGCGCTTTGATAACGCTGCGCTATGAAACTCACTTTCTTCGAATGTAAGGAAAATCTACCTGTTTCCTGCACTTAGGAAACACGCTAATGAGAAATGTACCCCTTCTAGAGCTTCTAGATGTAAATAGACAGTTTTACTACTTGAGGAGTCCACTTGCAAACAGGCTTAATCCACTGCGACAGCTTTTGACAAAAATTGCATTTTCTGGTTGCCTAGAATACATTTTTAAAAGAGGTGCAATTTTTTGAAACTGTTTTAAACCACTGTGCAAAATATTTTATATAGTAGTAGAAGTACAGTGTTCCCGATTACGCACAGTAGTGCATCAATTACGCACAAAATATGAAAAATGACGCAGAAAAATTTGCATGTGTGCGTCCTGTGGATGCACACATTTTTTTCGAATCGCTGAAGTCAAAAATACGACCAACGAGTGGCGAACTAATTCACGGCATAATCAGAATCAGAACCCAACTGAGACTGCCATTGCAGAGGATTAAAGATTGTGTCGGGAGTTGTCGTCCTTAAAAATCGCATGCGTGCGCATTGTAAACTTCCTCCAAGCAATCCATTCACTGAACAGAAGAAATTTTTCGTGAATCCATTCTTTGATTCTATCATACACGATCATGTCACTTCTGACTTGGTTGATTGAGCCCAAAACCCGTTTATCCACAGCAACAAGTACAGATCCTGTCATTATCGAAAATACGGAAGCTATTGTGCAGGGTGCTCTGAAGCAGTTTGCAGCAACCAAGCGACTCAGGCTTAAATAAACATTTAATACATGTTTTAATTTTTTGGTTTTATATGATTATGATAACTAATGTGATGCTTTAACAAAGTAAAAATAAAAAAAATAAAAGAAGTGAGGCTTGGGCTTGTTTTTTCATTTCTTTTTCCGATTTGGGGACTCTCAAAATTTGCACAAGGACTCTTAAAATTTTATACCTGGGAGTCCCAAGGACTCTCATTTTTTTTGGGTGGAGGGAACACTGAAGTAGTAGTAGTAGTAGTAGTAGTAGTAGTAGTAGTGGTAGTAGTAGTAATAATAATAGTAGTAGAAGTAGTAGTTGTAGTAGTAGTAGTAGAGTGACAGATATTTGGTTCATTGTATGACTGTTCAACAAACCTCAGGGCAATTAATTTCCTTGTGCATTAACATTGGCACTTGGTTGAATAACATCTGAATTCCTGTATTCCCGTGTAAGATCTTATTCAAGGCATTTTTAATGTAACAAGTGCATTCTCTCTCTCTCTCTCTCTCTCTCTCTCTCTCTCTCTCTCTCTCTCTCTCTCTCTCCTCCCTACCTCTCTCTCTAGCTTGTCTTCTGATACATTTAAAATTTGTTTCAGCAATATCATCCGAGATGCAAGAGATGCTTCTTCACATATACCAGGTCCACCAACAGGAGTCCAACCATCTACTCAGAAAGTTCTTCTGAAAGTTATTCCAGAGATGAAGTTCTTCTTTGCCTTGAATCAGATTCAGAGATCAATGCTATAGTTCCTGAAAGCTAACAAAAGAAAATAAGATCAAAAGTTGAGAGAAAGAAAAGAGATGCAGATAAACATCCCATCCATAAATCCTACAAATGCAGAAAGAAATGTGATGACTTTTAGAGAAGAATCAAGATCAACAATTCATGGCGAGTACTGGCAGATTGATTACAACGATAGAAAAAGGTTTGTGCAGCAGTGCATTGAGCGAAGATCGCCAACTCGTAGCAGATCTCCAAAGCGAGAAACAGAAAGTAGATCTTTTTCACTGGTGTCAAATGGACAAATAATTAAGTTGTGCAAATTTTTTTTTTATTGCCACCTTACCTTCATAACAACAATTTGCAAATCATATAGACGTTCGAACGGCTGCAGATGTGGCGAGTGCGTACGAGCAAGCTATCAAGTGGTACTCTGAATCAGCTGACACAATTAACATCTGGGTAGACAATTGTTCAAGCCAGAACAAGAACTTGACTCTCTTCTCGATGCTGGCTGTAAATCGTGACAATAGATTGGTCTTTGTTGTTGTTATAGACTATGTTGCTGTGTAAAAGTAATCTGCATATCTGTTCTCTTGATAAGGAAAGATTCATGGTTGTGATATTCAGATACATATTATACATAAATAAATAAATACAGTTTTGTTGTTATTGCTTTATTGAAGAATATTCCCACAAGAACAAGAAATGAAGTAAAGGGACAAAAAGCAGTATTGTAAATCTATCGATACAGGTTTTTTTTCTTATGATATTAATTTTTCATATTATATTTATGCAGGTCCAAAATACAGTACTCCTCTCTTAAGGTGACCCCCCACGGGACCAAATTTTTGTTTGATCTTATCCGATAAGATCAACTACCAGTAAAAAACTTGATCTTATACGAGGTGCTAAATTTTTGAGTCGTGTGACAGTGTGTGTGTGTGTGGGTGCGAGTGTGTGTGTGTACATGCGTGCACGTTGGTGCGCACGTATGCATGTATGAATTACTGTATATGTATTTTTGTGCGTGTGTATGATGCATAAGCACACACTCAAACGAACGGATGCAAGCATCCATACACATACACACACTCTCTCACACACACACACAACACAACATAGCATCACAAGACTTCAGGAGTGTGAAAATTACCGCGCCATCAGCCTCATCAGCCATCCCAGCAAGGTACTCCTGAAAATAATACTCAACAGGTTCAAACCCCAAGCTGAACAAATCATAGCTGAAGAACAAGCAGGATTCAGGGCAGGGTGAAGTACCACTGAACAAATTTTCAACCTCAGAATAATATGCAATAAATACCTACAGCACCAACAACATCTTCAGGAAAGCTCTGTGAGCAACCATGAGAGTGTACAACATCAGCCCTAAAATTATTGAAGTCATCAAAAGCCTGTATGACAAGGCTACCAGTCCAGTCCTCCATAACAGCGCTATCGGAAACTGGTTCAGAACAACAAACGGTGTGCGCCTAGGATGCCTACTCTCTCCAACACTCTTCAACATTTTCCAAGAGCGCATCATGTCAGATGCCCTTGCAGATCATGAAGGCACAGTTAGCATAGGTGTTAGAGCAATCTCCAACCTCCGTTTCCCGGATGACTTTGATGGATTGGCTGGAGAGGAACAAGAACTTGAACAGCTGATACAGAGGCTTGACACCACCTCCAGAGCCTATGGAATGGAAATAAGTGCAGAGAAGACCACAAATAATGACCAATAACACTCATGGCATCAACACGGACATCAAAGTCTAAGGCTAATCCCTCAACACAGTGCATAGCTTCAAATATTTATGAGCCATTGCATCAGACAATGGGTCCCGACAGGACGTCCTCTCCAGGATTGCACAAACAACTGCGACCCTGACAAGGTTGAAGCCCATTTGGAAAGATATGACCATTAATATACATTCCAATGTAAAGCTGCTGCCCTTCCTGGTCATCTCCTTCTTCCTTTACGCTTGAGAAACATGGACCCTCACAGCAGATCTACAACGAAGAATACAAAGCATGGAGATGAGGTGCTACCAAAGCCGCTAGCGTACTCTACTCCAGGCCTTCTCAGCGCGCGACTGGAATCTCTGACTGGGGGCCTACGCGAAGAAATGAAGGGAAGCAACTCGTAAAAAACCTAAAAGGCTAGCGATCAAACTTATTACCGCAACACAAAATGAAGTTGCGTAGGATTTGAAATTCGACATTTTTTTATTTTTATATAACCCTTTTTCTTTCCCAAACTACTGTATTTGATTAGTGTGAGATAAAACTGTTATTTAAGCCGCAAAATTATATCGAATACGTATGTTGTTGTGTCTGAGTTGTCTTATTTGCGGTAAGTTGTTAGTTCGTGTCAACATCCGCTTTTACAAAGTGGCATGCTACTGCACTCTGTTCTTAATAAAATAATCTTCAATCTTCAATAGTTTCCAGCAGTTGTGTTTGATCATGGGCAAGAAATGTTGTGTGTACGGCTGCAAAACAAACTATGCGTCTGAAAAGAACGCGAAGCGGGTAAAAAAGTGTCTGTGTTCAGATTTCCAAAGGAAGAGAATGCGAAACAGGCATGGATTTCTGCGATTCCAAACGCCAACGTGACTGTTTCCAAAGACACTGTGATATGTGAACTGCACTGACCTTCAGAATTTGAAACTATCAGCAAAAATGGGAAACTCCGCCCTTTAGATCCTCCATCTGTTTGGCCAAATGTTCCATCAAGCCAAATCCCCACCCCTGCCCTTCCTCTTCGCACAACAAAGCGTGCATTGTGCTCTCAGAGAAACATAGAGGAAGACCAACTTGCAACCTTCTTGGAGCAGGACGCAGTTTCTTTCTGTGAAATGAAGGACACGCTATTGCAGAGCAAGCGAGATTTTCTTGTATCTGTGATTACTTACATGGATGAAAGTGTTTTGATTGTACAGTCAAAGAAACTTTCGCGTGGAATTCCATAGTTTGTGATAAGGATTAGTAGTGATCAAACATTCAACAACTTCCATCTGGTTGTGCGATGCACAGCTCCCTCCCTGTCAAAAAATCGCATCACCACACTGACTACCTGGTCAGCACTGGAGGAAAATATGAGATCTCTGAACTGCCTAGAAATGACTGATAAAAAACAGATCATCCAGGAACAACTGCAGGCCATGGGAACACAACGTGTCGGCAAACCACTGTACACACCAGAAATCATCATCAGGGCCTGTCAGTATTTTGCAACGTCCAAGTGCCTCTATCAAAGACTCAGTCAAGATTTTCAATTGCCATCAACACTGACACTGACTCGCATCACATCAAAAGTTGCAAAGCTCGACGATGGTGCATTTTCAAATGCAGTTTTCAAGTCAGTCGAGGAACGCCAGAAAGTGTTTGTGATTATGCAGGACGAGGTGTATGTATGCACAGCTCAGGTCTGAAGTTGCACTGCTGAGGTCAGTCTTGCCATTTGATTTTCTGTCAATGTCTGGATTCTAAATCTCAGCGTGTGATGCTACTCAAATGACCACTTGCCAATTAAAATTATGTATCATTTCAACATGTTTTTTTATGTTTAGTAACCATTCACACCTACAACCTCAAGTGAGGTTGAAAAAGAATCGTTGATTGTGAGTTAGCTGCAAAAGAGGAGGGGTGGGGGGTGAGGGGGAGTGTGATGGATGTTTGAAGGAGGTTGATAATATGAATTATTTAGAGAGTATAAGAAAACAAAAAGGTCCAAAACTGATTCTTTAGTAAAACTTCTTATCTAGTAGTTTTTCAACAGTGACAAAGAAAAACACTGACAACTATACTTATGCTGTTCATATTTAACTCATCGATTTAACTCTATTATAAATACAAAACAGCGTATAAAACACTCTTTCAAAACCAAAATACAACGTTTTGCTTGATATCTATACTTCTTTTTAGCAGAATAATCAATATAGTTTGCTTGTGTGTGAATTGAGCATGAGAAAAGAACACATAAATGTATATAGTAACAAAGAAACCATAGGCCCCCAGTCTGAGACCCCAGTCGCGCGCTGAGAAGGCCTGTAGTAGAGTAGGCCATGGGTGCTACAGAAGACTTCTGGGCATTTCCTATACGCAGCACATCATCAACATCGAAGTCCGACAGACCATTACACAAGCCATTGAAAAACACGATGACATGCTCACAGTGGTGAAGAAATGGAAACTCCGATGTTATGGCCACGTCACCAGTTCATCAGGCCCTGCAAAGACTATCCTGCAAGGCACGGTGCAAGGCGGCAGAAGAAGAGGGAGACAGAAAAAGATGTGGAAGGACGACATTCGAGAATGGACTGGCTTGACAATGAGCGAAGCCATGAGGGTTGCTGAGAACAGAGAAAGATGGAGTACGCTGGTTAAACGGTCATCTGTGGTGCCCCAACGACCTTTGAGTTACGGGATAGGATAGGATATGATAGGATAACATCACACAACATAAATGGCATTTAAAAAAACAATTAATTAACATTTTCAATTTTAAAAAAATGCAATGACGTGGACTTCGCACCTCATATTGCTAGTGCACGGGTCACTCACCGGTCCACAAAATAATACAATATATAATTATAAGAGGAAAAAGTACTATAACTCTCAAGTTTACGGAAAAGATTGGCCTAATAATTACGTTATGAATCATGACTGTGTACGTGTTATGACAGTATTTGTTTAGCTCACAGTATCTAAGTGCAATCCATGCAATTTAAACACAAGTGGGTGAAGGTGCGAACAAAGAGCTTATTACGGAAAGAGAGGGAACTTCCATTATGTCCTATACAAAAATGCGAGACGCTCTCACGGATTATTTCCCTTTGCTCGGGCTGGCTATATTTCATCATCTGCTATATGAATGATCTGTGCGTGGTAACTTATTGAGCCTATGCCATTGCACAAGAACATTTTTATGGCAACGTTTGCAAAAACCAAACTTTTAACCATCATTATTATTAACATTCCGCTACTGCTGTCTTTTTTGTTTGTTTGTTTTTGTTTATGTTTACTTATTGACATTTAGTAGGTGCTTTTATGCTGCTTATGTGTGCATGTCATAGGTTCGTTTTCTGCCCTGGAATTTATTATTTTTTAATCAATGACAGATATTTTAACATTAAAAAATGCATGACAGACTGTTTCATTTATCCAAAACTGTGTAAATCCGTAATCGTGAGAGAGAGAGAGAGAGAGAGAGAGAGAGAGAGGGTGGGGGAAGAGAGAGCTCTGTCATTCAATCAATTAATCACAATAAAGCAAAATAACAAAATGTTTCACTAATAGTGTGAATTTAATTTATATCAGGTGTCCCCCCAACCCTCTCACCTCCCACATCACTGGCTTAATAATATCAGTCACTTCATGGAAAATAATTAATTAATCAGACAGAACAATCAGAACCTAGACTACAACATTCCACGCAATATAGATCTAATGCACAGAAATTCACAGATCAGAACAAGGACTGAGTTTCTACATTACATTTTTTCCCGTTTACACTCAAACGAAAAGGGATTACAACAGATCAAGGACTATTTTTGTGCCTAGATAAGGGGTTATCTTGCACAGTATTTGATCACGAGGAGAAAACACACTTAGTCTAATTTAACATGTTAACATAAGCAGTTTGACGAAGCCAAACTGCCAATCTGACAACATCTACGTTTGAAATGTAAGTACAAATATAATAGTCAAACAACCTAGAAACAACGTAAACAGTGAGCGACCTTTTGAACGTAAACTGTCAGCAAGCAAACAGTTTTTGTTTTAGCACATAGAATAGATATAACATGAATCACTGAAGCCTTTCCCGGATTGTTTTAACAACACTGCAGCAGTCTTGGTTTAGGCCTATATAAACACACAAAAAAGAAGTTTTTCGATTGCAATTTACCTTTCTTTGTCTCTTGGAAACTTGAAAAAGAACTTGCCATCACAATTTTCCTGTATCTGGCATTACGGCAATTGATGGCTGTGCAAAAGTCACCGCCCTGTTTTACTCGGTCGCCTTTTGTCTTTCTGCCACGAGCCATTTTTAGCATGTCGACAAGGGAGCGTAACTCGTATCTTCCGTCTCGCGGTTCTGTTCCAAGTTCCCCCTCTTTCT
The DNA here is from genome assembly GCA_036898135.1 of Oncomelania hupensis. NCBI lineage: Eukaryota > Metazoa > Mollusca > Gastropoda > Littorinimorpha > Pomatiopsidae > Oncomelania > Oncomelania hupensis. The sequence goes on along the minus strand of CM072511.1, from coordinate 99,072,678 downwards.
ATAATACGCTCTTTGGTGCGAAATTTAATCAATCATCAAGTCAAAGTTGATCTTAACCTGCATGTCCGGGTATAATGACGATGACTCATGGGTTAGTTCGTTGATCTGTCTCTTAATAAGTGCAATCCATGCAATTTAAACACAAGTGGGTGAAGGTGCGAAATTTAATCAGTCATCAAGTCAAAGTTGATCTTAACCTGCATGTCCGGCTATAATGACGATGACTCATGGGTTAGTTCGTTGATCTGTCACTTAATAAGTGCAATCCATGCAATTTAAACACAAGTGGATGAAGGTGCGAAATTTAATCAGTCATCAAGTCAAAGTTGATCTTAACATGCATCTCCGGTTATAATGACGATGACTCATGGGTTAGTTCGTTGATCTGTCACTTAATAAAGGCGCTGAAAAAACAAGTGCTGGACTCTAACAGGCGCAGAGTTCCATCGCATGCTGTCACACACACACACACACACACACGCACACACGCTTGTATACAATCAAAACCAGGGTTTCTTTAGAATGTAGGAATCGGAAAGTGATTTTGTGACGGAAAAAGAGCATTTTTGTAGAGAAGAGGGTTAGGGCAAGGGCTAGCGATAGATCTGCAACTAACCCTTACCTGAACCCTTCTCTAAGAAGTTGACCTAGTTCGTCTCCTTTTGGCGACGAAATAGGTCGAACTTTCTTCAAAATTTCCTAAAAGGGACTGGATTTTCTCCGTCCCGGATAGAGCACTCCCTTGTACGTAAAACACCCTCATGCACTATAACTGCACTGCCACGCACTAAAAGAGCACTCCCGCGCACTTTGAAAAAAGTGGGGCCCTGGAAAAAAGTGGGGTCCGAGCAAAAGACCCCATTTATGACTAAAACAAACAAGGTCGAGCTACCACTTTGACATCAATACACGTGCACCTACACACACCTACACACACACACACACACGTGACAGACTTACCAGCACAGCCTCCCACGCTATGTGAACAGGAAATGACATCATAAGGAATATATGACATCATCTCAAAACAGGAAGTGACCTCATAAATGATGTCATCTGTGACATCAATTTCTCTTAAGCAGTAGTCTCCTCCATTTGGGAACCAAAACGGGGTTGACGTTATCGGAGGTTTTCCTATATGCGAGGTGACGCTAAGCGAGGAATTCTAAATGGTACAAAGAAGGTGTTTGGCCGGGACCAACAACCTGATTGATCTTATCCGCGTTGTGACCTTAAACGGTAGTGACGTTAAAAGAGGAATACTGTATTAGGAAGGTAAACTTTTGTTTTAATGTCGTTGTTAACTTTATTTACAAAATAATTTTATTGAGAACAAAATAAAGTATTTACAGCTTTGAAACCTCCTATGTGAACTGTCTTAATAACGGGCAGATTGGTAAATTGCATTCAATATAAGCGTTAGTAATTAATCTAAAAACAGGCAAAATCAGCTTTGAACACAAAACATTTTGTTTCAAGATATACCATAAACCTGGCATTTCTTTCACCCTTTCTCTTTTTTTTTTTTTTTTTTTTTTGAAGTGGAACATCAACATAGATGCACGTTAGTGTGCAGAAGAGAGTAATTTGAAAAAAATTAAACAAACAAACTTGTGTCTTGGTTTTCATTTAATAAAATATTTATTCAAACTAATTTTTGTGTTCAGTAATATACATGTATTTTAAAAAAAATTCTCCATCTGTCTTTCTTTCTCAGAATATATGATTGTTTGTGTGTATGTATGTATGTATGTATGTATGTATGTATGTATGTATGTGTATATTATATATCTAACAACATCAACAGCCAAATTGGTATACTTCTTCTACTACTACTACTACTGCTAATATTTTACTACAACCACCAGCACCATCAACATCAACAACAGCCAAATTGTTGCTATTATTATTATTATTATTATTATTATTATTATTATTATTATTATTATTATTATTATTATTATTATACAAGACCTCCAGTTTAGAATAAATATTTACCAAAATTAAAAACTTTAATTTCTTAACTTGTCAAAGAGAAACATAATGTACAAGAACGTAGGCTTATAGATTAGAGAAACAGAAACAATACTTTTTAGGAACAAAAAATAAAACTGCAGAGCACAACAGCAGGCTGATTAAAAGAACCCAAATCAGAATTCTTCAGTTATGATTATAATATCTTTAAAAAAATCATTGCATTCTGAGTATATGTGCAACTTCCTTCTCTAATAAAATTCAGACATAAACAAAAGAAAAAAAAAAACTAATTGACAGAAGGTTTCCATTAAAGTTTAAATCTAAATATCGAAACTGATTTGCGAAAAAAAAGCGTATGTTGTTTTAGAAAGAAAGAAAAGAAAAATTGCTTTTCTGTGGAGATAATAATTAGATCAATTAAGTCGTGTAATCTATATTAAAAAAAAATTAACTGCATTTGTTTTATTACACATGCACAGGCCTGCATGAATAGGACTATACACAATCATGTAAACTGCGAGTTCGACTGTTAGTGAAAAAAGATAATTATTACAGTCAAATAGACTAAATAAGTAAACATTTTTACAAATCGGTGAAATATTAGCCCAAATTATGTATTCGGATGGGAGTATACACCGAGGTCTAGCCTGTGTTGCATACATTCCATCATAACGGACTTTATAGATCCTGACGCTCATGTCCTAGACGGGTAAGTGCCGGTGACAAGAACACACCCAGCATGCACCTAGGTCCTTCTCCCCCATCTCGGGCTGCCCAGGATTGTCTTCAGTTGTCTGGGGCGTTATTACGATGCGCCCGAAGGCTGCAAGTTGGCGCAACGGGCGGCTTGAGTTACATCCTGTATCGGCCAGCGCCTTGAGCAGCTCTTGAGCTGGAAAAGTGCTATATAAGAACGATTAAATAATAATAATAAAAAATAAATAACAATATTTATGAAATATAACAAGATTTGTTTTACGTTTTAGAACTAAAATTTAACAAGTACAGTTTTTTATTAAAAGAAAAACGAGAGCTGTCAGGCGCCTGTGGTAAGCAGCAATAAATTTTCACAATAATCTTGTGTTCGAAAGAACTCACCCACATTTGCCTTTTTTAAAAATAAGCTGAGGAAAGTCAAATAATTTGGTAAAAGAGAGTATAACTCACTCGCTTTTACCGATGTTTAAGCAAGCGTTCCAAGTCAGAAATACGAAGACAAAACAGAGTATTTTATACTTCGTTTTGCCATTTTTTTAACAAGCCTCCCGTGTTCACAATAAAATGAGATTGAAGTAACTTCAGAAAAAGACGAAATATCTTTCAAACTACAAATGTGATGTATGTAATATTTTGCATGGAACATTTTTGTGTGATTTTCCGCAGATCTACGTCAAAAAAAGGTGCGGGTTATAGCTCAAAATACTGCGGAAACAGAAAAAGTCGATTTTCTCAAAACTTGCTTTTCGCAACATACTTTGTTTTGCCATTGCACGTTAGAGATAGACAATCACACTTTTATTCAACAATCAAACACACATACACAGGACAATGGGGTACTAAACCACCCTCCACCCCTATCAAGACCCCCAACCCAGTATTTACTAACAATTACCCCCCACTTGTTAAACTGAAAAAAACAGAGCTAAACATCAACAGATTTCCCACAACAATGTACAGCAAATAGCAATAAACAATCAAATTCAAATCAATACAATTCTCAGCTGAATAACTAGAGCTGCAAAATTATAAATTCAAACTATCATCCAATCTAGCTTACAGTTCAGAAGCACTGTTTAGAAACAGTCCGTTATTCAGAGCTCAGTAGGAGCTAAAGCAGTTATTCACTCAACATGATGAAATGATTTACATTAAATAAATGAAGTATGTTTTTAGGTGCGTGTCGTGCAAATCTGTGTGTGCGTGGGTGTGGTGCGTGTAGTTCCTGTGGCAAATGGAGACTCCAAGGGCGGCGCCCACAATCCCGAAGAAAGACGTGGCGGTGGTGGCGAAGAGACCCGTCAACGTCCACACTTCACGGCTGCAAAGGCAGAGGTTCCAGAGCACATGCACACACGGCACAAAGGTACAGCAACGGCGCGTAAAAGCGTTGAATTATGCCAGAAGTAGTGGAAAAAACACTGGCAGTGCAGTGAGGAACTACCACAAAATGATGATACAGTTGATGGTAGTCACATATGCATACATGTGTGCATGCATCATCATGAGCATCAGCAAAACATCGAATCAGCAAAACAGCAAAACAGCCCAATTCTGTAGACAAACATAGAATCTTAACAGTTTGCCTACACAACTCAAATACTACATCACATAATACGCCTTCCGCCGTCCGCCATCTTGACCTGGTTATACATAATAATAATGATAATAATACAGGATGCTATACATACATCTCAATAATATAATGCAACTCTTGATACCAATAATCATATCTCTTCCATAAGCACAGTCGTTCATATAAATATACATAATTACTACGATTACACTTCAGTCACACAGTCCCAATTCATTCCATCCTCATCTCCATCCTCATCATCCCTCTCAACTGTTATAATACATTATGATTATCTCCCTTCATCCATATTATCTCTATCATACCATGACATAACCATGCTCCCCTCATACCCATCACCTTCTTCACCCCTCTCCAGCACAGTACAATTATCTCTCTTCCTTCACATACATCACCCCCTCTCTCTCTCTCCAACATGCATTCTCGTCGTCACCTTTGACCCACTTTAGCAACAACAGCAACCACATTTTCCGTTTATGTATATAACAAGAAAATGATATGAAAATCATACAAAATCAATAAATTACTATTTATCAAAAACACCCCTTTCCCCCTCATTCACCATCATTCAACCATGTACGCAGTCTCGAAGTGCTCGCCACTGAGGAAATGAATTACAGGGTTTTGACTCACCTTTTAAGTCTCGGCTTGTGATACGGATACACTTACACTGCACAAAACCACACAGTAGACCACAGTACAGTACACACTTGTTGTTAGTCTGAGAGTTATTTCGTTATTTGGCTAATTGCTAGCTATGCATCAGGACATCTCAATTCTGATAAAGAAATTGAGCCTTGGCAGGTGCCCAATCGAGGACTACACAACCTTAGGAAAGAACCCTACATTTATTTCCAATAAATGGCGATTATGTTCCTCCTACCACAGACTTTTAGACATTCTTACCCCGACGAGGGCGTAAGACCTTGGGTGGTTCGAAACACAACGATCTATCTTCCCTTGCAAAAGAAACTAATTCTCATCTGACACACAGTCACAAGTTACTTCTGCCTAAAAGCTGGCCTCTCGCAAAAAGCTCCCCAATAACTCTCCCCTACTAAACACACGCCAGGCCACAGGTAAACGGTCGAGTCGAGTTCAGTACCCCCTTTCTAATTCAGCATATGCCTTTTTCCGCGTTATGCACGTGGACTTAGAGATACTGCATCTTTCATACGCAATAAAGAAAATTGCCGAGCTATCTATATACACTGCATAGTAGAGAGGTGCAACTTCGCACGAAATATAGCTCTCTCTAATATGTGCTGAAACTCGTGTCGTCACAATTGGGAAATGGCAATGGATACTCCTCCACAACTTCGACACGTTGGGTTGAGGCAGGACTCCATTCTGAATCGGGGTCGTCGGATCGTCTCGCGCCGTCGATATTCCCGATCATCAAATCATACAGCGGCTTCTTCAGCCAAACCGCTTCTGCTTCGCCTATGTAGAAAGGGGTGCTGACTTGAATCTTCGCAACTGGCGCTCTCACACATTTGCTGTCGGCCATGAGTGTCCATTTAGAATCGCCAGTGAACGGTTCTTTAGCGATTAGATCTTCTCTGACGATGACCCCACTGCAGCCTGAGTCTCTTAGGACAGTCACTTCATGATTTCCGACGCGTCCCTTGGAAACAGGCATGTTCTGGACGGTCGCAGATGCGCTGGCGACGACGGGGATGGATTTTCCGTTGGGAAGGAGGAGTTGGCCATCGGTCATGCACTCTTGCTCCAGCCGCACACTTGATGGAAAAAGATTAAAATTTATCCAAATAACAAGCCTTGGATTACTAAGAAGCTAAAGGCTAAGATTGTAAAAAAAAAAAACAAGCTGTTTGCTGAAAACAAAAAGTCTGAGGGGAAAGTATTACAGAAAGAAATAATCAAATTGATTAAAGAAGAGAAGTTGAGATATAGAGACAAAGTGGAGGGGAGGTTTGTTTTAGGGTCTGTCAGGGATGCATGGAGGGGACTGAGGGAGCTGGCGGGGAGGGAGGAGGTCAGGGAGAGGGATGATGGAATGAATGAGGAGGAGAGGGTGGATTTTGCTGAGAGACTGAATACATTCTACTGCCGTTTTGATACGCAGGACTTTTCACAGGAAAGGAATAAGATATGTGATACTCTGAAAGAGAATCTAGATAGTGTTATGATTCCAGAAATTGAGCAGGAGACAGTAGAGAAGGTTCTTAGCAGGGTCAACCATAACAAAGCCTCAGGACCTGATGGTGTTAGTGGCAGGTTGATCAAGGCATGTAGTAAGGAGCTTGCTCCTGTATTCTGTGATATTTTCAATGCTTCAATAGAAACACACAATGTGCCTCAGTCTTGGAAGGCGGCCACTATCTGTCCGGTTCCGAAGAAATCCAACCCCTCTGGCCTGAACGACTATAGACCAATAGCACTAACCTCAGTACTAATTAAGTGTTTTGAACGGATATTGCTGGGCATGCTGAAACAGCAGGCGAAGCCTGCGCTTGACCCTCTTCAATTCGCGTATCGGCAGAACAGAGGTGTCGAAGACGCAGTTATCTCCCTGTTTAAGTTTGCTCAAACTCATTTGGAATTCGGTGGTGCCTATGTTAGGATCCTCTTCGCAGATTTCTCCTCCGCGTTCAACACTGTTCAAACCCATCTCCTCGTAAGCAAACTCCAAAATATGAATATCAATCCGTACCTGACCCTCTGGATCTCTGACTTTCTTAGCAACCGTACTCAAGTTGTTTGTGTAAGGTCCTACTCTTCTTCTTCTTCTTCTGTCTGTTTCTCATCAACCAAGTCTATCAACACCGGAACACCCCAGGGGACAGTTATCTCACCTTTTATTTTTACTCTTTATACCAATGATTGTAGGAGCTCCAGGGATGATTCGCAGATCATCAAGTTTTTAGACGATGCTGCAGTAGTGGACACTTCCGACTCGGCCACAAGCTTTGAGAGGAGTGTGGTTGACTTCGTCACCTGGTGCGAAGGTAACCATCTGGAGCTCAATGTCGGCAAAACGAAAGAGATGTTGGTGGATTTTAGAAGGAATCGGACAGATGTGGCTGCACTTCACCTCAGAAATCAAACTGTAGAAAGAGTGGAACAATACAAATATCTTGGGACCATGATTGACCACAAGCTTTCTTTCACAGCTAATGCCGAACTGATATTTAAGAAATGCAGGCAGCGGATGTACATGCTGTATCAACTCCGATCTCTTCTGGTTTCGCAGAGCATACTTGAAAATTGTTATCGTGCCTACGTGGAATCAGTTCTTACGTTTTCATTCATTTGCTGGTTTCAGTCTCTCAGTGTCAAAAGTAGGAATTCCTTGAACCGTATTACCAATACCTGCAGCAAAATCATTGGTAAAAAGCAGACACCTCTGTGTGAATTGTTTCAGAGAAGGGTCCTAGGCAAAGCCATCAGCATCAAGGACGATTCCACTCACCCTCTCTCTTCTTGGTTTAAAATTCTACCTTCTGGGAAACGCCTCAGGAGCCTTAAGACCCGCACAGTACGTTACCGATACATTTTTCTCCCCTCTGCCGTGGCCTTGATCAACTCAAACCTGACGCGCTGATGGCTCTGCTTGGGGCTCCTTCCTCTTCCTCTTGCTTGTTGTAATCGGCTCTACAGTGTGTAAGGGTGCGTGCGGTTGTGCATGTGTGGTTTGATGAAGCGGAAGGAGGGGAGGGAGGGGGAGTGAGAACCCGAAATTACGTTACATGTGTATATAGACGTATGCATCGTTTTTACAATAAATATTAAATGTGTTGGTTGTTAGTACAGTTTAACTTTAATTTCATTAATTATTGTATGGGACTGTGATATCTTGCACGTAAACCTTTTTTTTGTGTAATGGCTCTCTGTGATAACTGTACCCTGGCTGAATTTGTGATTGGAGGGAATAGCCTCTTCTGTGAGAATTTGTTTTACATTTTTTATTACATAATTTACTACATAAATTAATAGTGTGGGTGTGTATTTGTTTGTCCATATATAATCGTATCATACATGTTGTAAAGATTTTAAACAAATATTACTTTATACTATGTTTAATTTTTTACTTGCATTTTAATTTTTATTTTCAGTTTTATTTGTTTTATTTTAGTGATCAAGTGCCTGTCATAATTCCTTGTAAGAGGTAATAAAGATTTGTTGAATTGAATTGAATTGAATGGTCAGATCTACTGGTTTGCCGTTGATTGGAGAACCGCCTCTGCCGGCTGCCCGCCGCTGCATTGTCCGTATTGCTCCTCTGTCCGCTACTTTTGTTTTGAGGTCGCAACGTGGAAGCGGACGTGTCTCAGCAGGCGATGTGTTGTCTAGGGCTTGCAAAAGTAGACTGCTGGAAAACTGTACACTGAAATAACCATCAGACTAATCGCAACAGTAAGATGGCCAGTGCTCAGGCAAAGTTTATGTCCGGGACGCCGGGAATTGAACCCGCAACCTTTAAATATTCATCACAATTCAAACAATTCTCCAAGCAGTGGATAGTTACTTCTCTTTCCTTTCACCTTTAATATAGCTTACTGAACGGCAGGGATAGCTCAGTGGTCAGAGCGCATGACTTGTGTGAGTGTGTCTTGGGCGACGTGGGTTCAAATCTTGACTTTAGCGAACTATTTTGTGATTGCTGGATATTACAGGTCAGCACCTTGAGAAGCTCTCTGAGCGCTATATAAGAGAAATCTCTCTCTCTCATACCACCCTTTCCCCTTCCTCCCCACCGGATCGGGGCGAGTCTTCTTTCAACCAAGTTGGGTCTTGATTTTGTGGTCCTGATTCGGCTCTGTGCAGTCCGCTGGACCCTATGACCAGTTATTAACTAACAGCAAGCATTTCGCTTTAAAAACTTTATTTCAGTAAAGCATCAAATGAGCATATAAACTGAGTTCATAATAACACATGAACCGTTTTGCCTTGTTTGGTCATCCGAGTGTCAGGACAAACCCACTGGTATTAAAAAGCCCTACTTTTTCAACCTCAACTATCTCAAGCATGTTTAATAAGCTGGCCATTTCCTGTGACGGACTACTTCTTTAGATGGGCCTAAAGCTAATAAGATGATTTTCTAACCTGTCTCAATTTTAGAAATGGTGGAACCCATTTGGTCGTGCGTATGGAAAGGAACCCACTTATAGGGCTTTGAACGTTTGTGTGTGTGAGTGTGTGCGTGTGTGTTTGTGTGTGACACATGACCGGTAAATAGGAATAAAATAGCGACTGTTAGCAAAGGTTAAAATAAAAAGCAAGGTTTATATATCCTCCTTGCATTTGGTTCTTTATTTTAATTATCACTCTTAGAGAGCACTTGGGGTTGAGAGCTAAGTTGCCTACAAACTTATCAAATGTCTATTTCACGCTAAGAGAGGACAGTACGCTTCTAAGTAGAACACATGCGCTTGTGTCTGGACACGCCAGCGTCTGTCTGTGACGCGTCTCCCTTTCGCTCTATAATACAAGGTCCCAAATTGGAGCAAATTTATATGAACAAACTCGTAGAGTTCTCCCCAAAGAAGGCAACTCATTCATTTCAGCAGTGATTCACGCAAACAAATAAAATAAGACATATGCTCTGTCTATTTTCAAACCTGTTCAGTTTTATTGTTAAAATAATAATAATAATAATAAATAAAATTTAACAAATAAAAAAAATTGTGATCACTTCAGGGATGAGACGTTATCAGCGAGTTGCCGCCAAGATTTACAAAAAGGAAATTACTCCTCATTCGTTACAACTGCATGGCTGATTTTTCAGGACTGTGGTGTCAGAAAAATGCCTTCGATCGGATAGTTTCTAGGCCCAAAGTGTCTGTTTTAGATCAAGCAGGCAGTGGCAAAACATTTCTTATGCGAGAAAGTGCAATGGTACATGGTGAAATGAGAAAAGACGTTGCTGTTACTGTTCAAACGGGAATAGCAGCAACGCAGTTTCACAAATGCCAATGGCGAAACTTTGCATCCCTGCGCAGGCATCAGGGATGGGAGATACACTAAAGAGGAGGCTGTCTCGGATGTACTTTCAAAATGCGAATTGTGCAACAAATTATTAACAACCAACGTACTGATTATTGAGGTAATCAGCATGATCAGGGCTAACATATTTGATCAGGTAGGTGTTTTTTTTTTTCAAATGTTATGATTGTCATTCACTCCTTAATAACAATTGTGAAGGTTTGTAATGAGACGTGCAATGTTGTACTAAGATGTGCAATGCTCTTGATGGTAGGTGTGGGTAGGTGGGTTAGGCTATCACTTATATTATGAGGGAACACTTGGTTGTTATATTTCAGGGCTGGGATTGTTCATGCTTCATTGGGGTGCCTAGGGCTGCTTGAGTTAGATCCTTTATCGGCCAACACCTTGAGCAGCTGTTGAGCTGGAAAAGCGCTGTATAAAAGTTTTTACGTTAAATTAATAAATAAATAATGCTACTATATTATAACATGTATACTTGAGCTGTGTATGAATTCCATTATTGACTACTATTTTTCAGGTTGAACATGTTGTACGGACCATCATGTTATCAGGAGAAGCAAAAAATGTAGTGGTGGTCTGCAGGTTATTGTTCCATCAATGCATCATGATGTAAATTTTTACTGTGTTACACTCGAATCGATGATGGTGTTTTTCTTTATCAGTATTTGATTCAGCCCCGATGCTGAAGTCCTGATAAGGTGTAACTCAGATTCGTTTATTCACGCAACCCGCTCAAGCAGCATACAAGTCACTAAGTCGACGTATGAAGTTTTCCACTTTTTATTCAGCACACACCAACAACTGCATACAATTCTCAACTCAACTCAACAACTTTCACAGCAACTATCCTTTTCACAACACACAAAGCATCGAATATATAATTTTTTCTATCCTTCGAGATGACGACAGTTTGTTCTAGAAATGACGCATTACAACTAACCAATCAGAATTAAAGATCGTCATCACTGACTTACGTCATTCATCTCTCCACACATACCCCGAACCTTCTCTTACTTCGACAATCATCCCGAAACTTCGATTGATAGTAAACAAGGAGATCCAGAGTATTCTCTAACAATATCGACCAACGAAAATTATCCACGTTATACAAAGCCTCTCCTAACAACAATGCAAACTCAAATCAAAGGTAAATAAACTCCATTATTGAATACTTTGCAAAACGAAACGATTAGATCTATCGTGCGCGTTTCTGACGTACTACCATTCGCGTTTCAACGTAACATACTGCACATGTAAAAATTATAGTATAACTAGTGGTTTTGTACCCTTGCAAGCCAGGGTACACAAGTTGCTGTTTAAAATGTAGACAGAGAGACATCTGTTGTCTGCGAGTTTCATTTGGACGATGATACCTCCCCATATCCCCCCTTGATACCTCACCATACCCCCCCCCCTGATATCTCCCCGTCCCCCCCATGATGCCTCACCATACCCCCTTGATACCTCCCCGAACCCACTTGATACCTCCCCATACCCCTTGATACCTTCCGTACCCCCCTTGTAACCTACCTGTACCCTCCTTGATACTTCCCCGTTGAGCGTTTCGCAGGTATGGATGAAAGGAATCGACCATCACCATACCCCCTTATATATACCGGTATCCTTGTTATGCCTACATATATCGTCCCCTATACGCTTATGTGTCCGGGGTCGTTAATCTATATAACTAACTAACTAATTATGCCTACCCATGCGCCTTTAAACCTACCCGTAGCCCCTTTTACCTACACGTACCACCCCATCCCGAACCTTGGTAATAATAATAATAATAATAATAATAATAATAATAATAATAATAATAATAATAATATTGAATATAGAATAATACAAATAGAAATCATAAAAAAGACCAAGGTTTGAAATAAAATTTGATATAAGAGATTATAATTATTATAATAATAATAAGAATTATAATAATAATAATAATAATAATAATAATAATAATAATAATAATAATAATAATAATAATAATAATAATAATTTAAAAGTAAAAAGCCTAAATTAAAAAGAGAAATATCCATATTGTAGTGTAAAAAAAATAACACAAAAAATATGTCTTGCTGGAGATTTGAACTTGGGTCGCCTGCACGGTAGGCGAATGTCTTACTAAGTGAGCTACCAAGGCTTCGTATAAAGACCATTAATATTTTGGTCTATATGGAAAAACATGCTGAAACCTCGATTCGATTTTTAATTAATCAAATTTAATTAGTTAAACACAAAAGTTTGTAAGATTGGTGACATGAGTGCAAAAGTGTTTTGAATGGAAATAAAACAAAATTTGCGGTATTAAGGAACGGCACGTTCTTGACACGGCTTGAATCGGAAGCGAGGCTATTGCATTTTGTGGACATTTTGTTTATTTATTTATCTCAGAAACGGTTAAACGTTCGGTAAGGAAATGTCAGCTATAACGATTTCGCGGGTTTTGAGTGCACAGCAGGCCGATCCGCAGCGCCCAGCACCTGCCCAGATCAGCGTCCATACGGGACAAACTTTACAGTAGAGGCGAAGAAGGACTTCCGGCTAAGCAATTTATGTTCATTTTTATTTATTTTTATCTTATTGTTTTAGCATATATTGCTCTTATATTTATAGTGCTTTTCGAGCTCAAGAACTGCTCACGGCATTGGGTGATAGAGGATCAAAGTCAAGCCCCTAGAGAATTTATTTTTGATATTATTATTATTATTAATATTATTATTATTATTATTATTATTATTATTATTATTATTATTATTATTATTATTATTATTATTAATTTTATTTTTATTAATTTTATTATTATTATTATTATTATTATTATTATTATTATTATTATTATTATTATTATTATTATTTACTGCCCATTGTCTAAAGCCAGGGAGCGGAGGACAATCTTGGGCAACCAGGTGTGGGGAAAGGGACCTAGTACTTCCTGGATTATTTTCAGTGTAAGTGGCAATGAGTGTCAGGATATTTCCAGTACATGTGATGGAATGTACAATTGTGCAACAAATTATTAACAACCAACATACTGATTGTTGAGGAAATCAGCATAATCAGCGCTAACATATTTGATCAGTTTTTTTCTTTTCTTCAAAAGTTATGATTGTAATTCACTCCTTAATCATTGATTGTGCTAATCAATAGTTACATATTTCCCCAGTGTAAATTACAACAGTAACCCGTAGCAGATAAATTTACTAGTTAATATTGAAGACTGTTCCTTGATCTAAGGATTTTATGCATTATTTATACTGAAGAAGAAAAATAAAATAAATCTAAATCAGAGAATAAAATGGTACAGGAAATTCTGATGTATTGTAATTTGTATGAAATAAAAATGATTACCTCTTATTTCCATAATTTATGTATTGCTTTTTTTTCCATTGTGGGGAGGGAGAGGGATGGAGAGAGGGAAAGGGGATGGTTGAGTGGGAAATAAAACACGTTTCATCAATATTCGTCGAGTTTAGTGGGTGACACGTTTTGTGTGTTTATCATTATGCATGTGAGTGTGTGTGTACTACTACTATTGCTGAATATGAATTTGTTTTTTAAATATATGTATAAAGTTGAATTGAACTATTGTGAAGGATTGTAATGAGACTTGCAATGTTGTACTAATGTGCAATACTCTAAATGGTAGGAGTGTGTGTGGGTGGGTTAACCTATCATTTATATTATAAGGGAACACTTGGTTTGTTGTATTTCAGTACTGAAATTGTTCATGTTCTATTGGGGTGTCTAGGGCTGCTTGAGTTAGATCCTCTATCGGCCAACACCTTGAGCAGCTTTTGAGCTGGAAAAGCGCTGTATAAAATTGGTTACGTTAAATTAATAATGCTACCATATTCATAGATACATATAATTATAATCAGATTTATTTATTTATATTATAACATGTATACTTGAGCTGTATACGAATTCCATTATTGACTACTATTTTTCAGGTTGAAAATGTTGTACGGACCATCATGGTATCAGGGGAAGGAAACAATGTTGTGGTGGTCTGCAGTTTATTGTCGTAGGGGACTTTCTACAGCTGTCTCCAGTCACCAACTGCCTTTATAATGATGAGGGCTCCCATGTTTCACCTCTACAACATTCCAGTCTGGAGATCCATCAATGCATCATGATGTGAATTTTCACTGCGCATGTAAAAATTATAGTTTAATGTTCATTTGTTTTTTATGTGATTGTTTTAGCATATATGTATATTTATTGCTCTTATACTTATAGTGCTTTTCAAGCTCAAGAACTGCTCACGGCATTGGGTGATCGAGGATCTAATTCAAGCCCCTAGGGCGCCAACTTGCTCATTTATTATTATTATTATTATTATTATTATTATTATTATTATTGTTATTATTATTATTGTTATTATTATTATTATTATTATTATTATTATTATTATTATTATTATTATTATTATTATTATTATTATTATTATTTACTGCTCATTGTCTAAGGCCAGAGAGCTGAGGACAATCTTGGGCAACCAGGTGTGGGGAAAGGGACCTAGCACTTCCTGGATTTTTTGGGGTGTAAGTGGCAATGAGTGTCAGGATATTTACAGTACATGTGATGGAATGCATTTATGCACAAACTAGACCTTATACCCTCATCCAACGGGGTTTTCCAAAGGCACATTTCTGTATCTTTTTATTTTTTGGACAATAAAGTTGTATTATAGTTTATATAAATTTTACGATGTTATTTCTGGTGCGGATCTTGCTAAGTTGTCCATCAGTAGCACACTTATCACCTCCGTCCTGGTGGCCAACGGAAGGCGCGGTCCTTGTTGACCCGGGCGACGACCGATCCGGTTTGGAGTAAGTGGTTTATTCATCATGCAGTGTGTCTTGGGCAAAAAGGACCTGGCAAGGCCCAATCCTCTCCAGGCTGTTGGCCACAGCCGATATCCACGAATATAGTGTGGCTCGCCTTGGCCCCGAGCACGTGGTCGTTGAACCTGTAGTAACATGAGGTTCCTCCATCCTGGCCGGTGACTTCTGTGTAGAAGACTTTCGCCCAGT
The DNA here is from genome assembly GCA_036898135.1 of Oncomelania hupensis. Classification (NCBI taxonomy): domain Eukaryota; kingdom Metazoa; phylum Mollusca; class Gastropoda; order Littorinimorpha; family Pomatiopsidae; genus Oncomelania; species Oncomelania hupensis. The sequence goes on along the minus strand of CM072511.1, from coordinate 99,057,375 downwards.
GATGCCGTGCTGACATCGCCCTTGTTATTGCATTTCACCACATGTAGGGAAACGTTGGGTCTATTCTAATCAGTGCCCGAACCCAAAAGACAAATATACGTATAAGTGGATAGTAGATGTTGCATCGTATTATTATTTGATGAGTCAACACTTTTATCAACTTCTGTTTTTTTTGTTGTTTTTTTTACATTCTCTCTCTCTCTCTCTCTCTCTCTCTCTCTCTCTCTCTCTCTCTCTCTCTCTCTCTCCTCTCTCTGCATGTTGTCCCTCTCCTCTCTCTGCATGTTGTCCCTTTTCTTAATACTCTCTCTGTTCCTCTAACTGTTGTGATTACCTAGCTTGCATTAATCATATTAACTGGAAACTGCATATAACCAACATCATATGATCGTTTACATCATATTTTACGCACCATTAAAATCATACTATAATCTTATGAATCATTATGAATTATAATACATAGATTTATATAGCGCACAGATCTCACATCAAAAAAGTGATTCAATGTGATGAATAACATGTAAAGCGCTGGAAAAATACCAAATGCATAAGTAAATAGTTCAATAACGCAAAACACACAAACAAAACAGAGACCTTCCCACAATCTCCTGTCAGAGATAAACGGTACTAGAGGTGGTGGGGATTAATTAAACACACAAAAAAGTCTCAAAAGGAATTAACAGCAACTGATTGCTCGTTCATAACATAGCTGAATGCTTAGTGGTTGATCTTGTCACGTATGTACAGCCTACTTTGGTTTCAACTGCTACTGTATAGTGCAGTGGGCTATTTTTCATTCATCGTCGTCATTTTTATTTAAGCTCTAAACAGTGGTGTTTGCACGTATGTAAAATTTCAATCTTTCTCTTGTTATTAAGCACTTTCCAGAAGAAAAAAACAACAACTGTGCATGTATCCCGAAAGCGAAAGTGAACGCACAAACAGCAGAAGTTGACAGTTCATACTAAAACCAAAACCGGTTACTACCGACGGAAGTTATAGTTTCGGTAAGAGAATCTAACTTCCGTGAAGTGATCGTGGAAAAAGTCATTTTTTAAAACAATTTTACCGAAATTAAACGGGTTTGAAAATAGACAGAGCATATTCCTCACTTTGTTTGTTTGCATGAATCACTGCTGAAATGAATGAGCTGCATTCTTTGGGGAGAACCCTTCTAGTTTGTTCATATAGATTTTAAAACTGCGATGACCCGCAATTTTCGCTTGCTCCAGTTTGGGACCTTGCATTATAGATAACCAAAGGGAGACGCGTCACAGACATAGGCGCTTGCGTGTTCAGATACAAGCGCCTATAAAGTAGACCTATAAACATTTTTGGAGTCTATTAGTTGCGAAAATGTAATCTTAACTTCGAGTACGACATTTGAAAAGGTCGTCTGCTATAGCAGTAACTGGCGCAAATCTCCCATAAAATAGAGGCACATACGTCCAACAGATGAACGCAGCTGACGAACATGCTCCAAGTCGCTATGGTGAATTAACCAAGCCTGAGTATTGTGTGCCTATGGTATTGAGGTATAATGGCTGTATTTAAGAAACACTTTGCTGTGTCACACGCGAGATGACGTCGAGGAACCGAATTTCGTTTTAAAGCTGCTTACATGCTTATTTGATCGCTTTCACCTCAATAATGTGGAATAATAATTTTCTATGATCATACTATCTAGTGTAAAAGTATACGACACTGACTTCAGACTCACTTTAAGTTTAACTATCGTTGTGCATGATTCCAATAGGACAATAATGAATAATTATTGTCCTATCTTATCGTCATTAGTAATCTGTCTTCTAGATTGTTTGGCCAACTGTGACTACCTTGAACAAGATGGCTCGCCTGGATTGCTTGCTTATGGTGCTGTTGGTGGTAAGGGTAAGAGCAAGTAAGTGATAATACAAGGTTCTTGTTGTCGTTGTTTTTATTGTTGTTGCTGCTGTTTTTTTTTTTAAATATCTTCTAGACAGTACGCGGTTTTTTGTTGTTTGTTAGTTTTAAAAAAAATATATATTTTTGCCAATTTGGGCATGTTTATTTCTTTATAGACTGTAAATGTACTCGGACAGACTTTGTTTGCATGAAAACCAGGCAAAAATCTCCATCTGCTTAAAATAAATAAATGATACGTTCCTTATTTCAGATGAATGTTTATGAATGTTACACTCGATATGATGTTGGTGTTTTCTATCAGTAGTGCATTCAGCCCCAATGCTGAAGTACTGATGAGTGTAGCTCAGATTCGTTTATTCACGCAACCCGCTCAATCAGCATACAAGTCACAAAGTCGACATATGAAGTTTTCCACTTTTATTCAGCACACATCAACAACTGCATACAATCGCCTTTTCACTCTCAAGTTTTACTTTCCACTCACTATCAACAACTATCCAACTTTTTTTACAGTGCGGCGCTTATATAGTCTCTACATACACGGGAACAAACGAGAATAATCCTACATAAAACACCACAACCAATCAAACTTAATTTCATCATCACGTGACTCACGTCATACAACCCCATTTGGAATGGAAGCTTCCATGGTAACCAACAGAACAATCCACACGCTTCGATCGATAGTAAACAACTAATTCCCGAAAATTCTCAAACAATATCGACCAACTAAAAACACTAACGTTACACAAAGCCTCTACTAATAACAACGCAAAATCAAATCAAAGATAAATACACTCTATTACTGCATGCGTTGCACAATAAAACGAACAGATCTATCGCGCGCGTCACACACAAGCCTACCATTGCACGCGCTTCACACATAACATCGTGCTCATTTCATACGCACCATTCGCGTTTCAACGTAACATAACCCCCCACTCAAGAAGAAATTGAAATAATTTCTTTCAACAACGTTGAAACGCAATGCACAAACAAAATCAGAAATTAAAACCCATTTCAGTCCCTCTGGACACCGTCATTGTTCACAGTTCATTCACACAGAGTCAATGTTCTTTCGTCCGCAAGGAAACGACGCCCTCGTCAGTTGCGGGTGTCATCGGCCCAGGGTCAAAGACGATGATCACGTGGGCTTTCCTGGAGTCAGTGCATCCTCCGTTGTCTCCTTCTTCCGTCGGATGTCCGACGATGTCGACGTTGTCGGTTCCCAGAATGCACTTGCTGGGTCTCACGGTCAGGTTGGCCTCTTGAAGACGGTGGAACAGCTCCCTCAAGGTCTGCAGATGTTCCTTCAAGGTCTGGGTGTGGACTAGCAGGTCGTCCCAGTAACACACGACGTTGTCAATCCCTTTAAGCATCTTCCTCATACCTCTCTTCAGGGTAGCTCCTCTGTTGACCATGCCAAAGGGCATCCTTAGGCACTCGTACGTCCCATCAGGAGTTATGAAAGCAGTCTTTGGTATGTCCTGTTGACGCACGGGGACTTGCCAATAACCCTTGCTGAGGTCAATCTTTGAGAAGATTTTACTCCCCGATAATTGGCGGAAGAGGTCTGCTGCGGTAGGCATCGGCTCAGGGTCGAAGACGGTGACCTTATTAACCTTCCTGTAGTCGATGCATACTCTGTTGCTCCCGTCCTTCTTCTTCACGACCACGACAGGGGACGCGTAGGGGGAACTGGACTCCCTGATGATGCCCATCTTCAGCATCTCATCGATGTCTTTCTTCAAGGATTCACGGGCCTTGACAGGGATCGGGAATAGTTTGGATCGAACAGGGATATTCGAAGTGAGGTGGACTTCATGTTCGACCAAAGTCGTAGAGCCTGAGACATCATTGAAGCTATGGGGAAACTCGCCCATAAGGTCCTTGAGCTCCAACTTTTGACCTTCCGTCAAGCTCGGTCCTAGCTTAACATCATTGATGCCTTCTTTGCTGTGGAAGTCTCCTAGTTCCAACAGTTCCTCGCTGTCAAAGCTGTTGTCGATCTCAGCTGCTGTTGCTGCATGTACAGTCTCTGATGGCCTTTCCACGTACAGCTTAAGGAGGTTGGCGTGGTATATCTTGGAATGCTGGCCGACCTTCACCTTGTAGTCGTTGATTCCCACCACGGTCTCCACTTCGTACGGGCCTTTCCACTGCATCAGCAACTTATTGTGGTCGGTAGGTAGCAGTACCAGTACTTTGTTGCCAGGTTTGAACTTCCTGTTCACAGCCCTACGATCGTAGTAGTGCTTTCCACAGTCCTGGGACTTCTTCAGGTTTTCTCTGGCTATCTCGAGAGTCTGCTCCAGCTTATCCCGTAGCTCAAACACGTACTGGTAGCTGTTCTTCACCTTTGGGGTCTCTACTTCTTTCGTCCACAGTTCTTTCAGGATGTGCATCGGCCCTCGGATGGTTCTTCCGTACAGCAGCTCGAACGGAGAAAAGCCGGTGGACTCCTGCGGTACTTCTCTGTAGGCGAAAGGTAAGGCGTTGATATAGCGATGCCATTGTCTGGGCTGCTCGCTGCACAGTTTCTTCAGGGTGGACTTCAGCATAGCATTGAACTTTTCGACGAGCCCGTTGCACATTGGATGGTAGGGTGTCGTAGTTAAATGCCGGATGCTCAGCAGTCTGTTGACCTCCTTCATGCAGTCAGAGACGAACTGCGTCCCGGGGTCTGTCAGGATCTCTTCAGGCACTCCAAGTCTGCTGAACATGTCCACCAGCGCCTCTGCAACAGTTTCAGTGTCAAACTTCTTCAGAGGCACTGCTTCTGGGTACCGAGTCGCATAGTCCACTAAAGTCAGTACCCACCGATGACCTTCTTCACTCGGAGGTCTTATTTCGCCGATTAAGTCTAAGGCCACCCTCTTGAAAGGTCGGTCGATCAGAGGCATCCTCTGCATAGGCACTTTCGGGACCCATCCTCGAGGTATGGTCTTCTGGCAAATGTCACATGATCGGCAGAAACGGCTGACGTCCGCATGAAGTCCTGGCCAGTAGAACACCGCCTGGATTCTATCCGACGTCTTCTTGATACCCAGGTGACCTCCCATGATTGAGTCATGCGCTACTTCCATCACCTGGCGCCTTAGGGGTAACGGTACCAAAACTTGACGTAGTAGTTTCCCTCCGTTGACCCTCGGGTGCTGGAAGATTCTATACAGGGTCTTGGCCTTCACCTCAAAATAGACCGTGCCACTGCCCTTGGTCACGTGGTCTTGGCGGTTCCTGTACTTGTTTAAAGTGCTATCAGCTTCCTGGAGCTGGATCAGCTTATCTCTGTCCACGATGGCAGCTTTGGAGTTGTCGGCGACTTTCAGTGGCGTAGACGTCTTGTCTCTCTTGGCCTGGGCCCTGGTAGTAACAGCACCGACGATCTCTGGTCGGCAGGGCTGAGCCGGAGTAGCCACATTATCCCGTAGCAGCTCTGTAAGGTCTCCATCGGGAAATGGCAATGGATCCTCCTCCACAACTTCGACGCGTTGGGTTGAGGCAGGACTCCACTCTGGATCGGGGTCGTCGGGTCGTCTCGCGCCGTCGATATTCCCGATCATCAAATCATACAGCGGCTTCTTCAGGCAAACCGCTTCGACTTCGCCTACGTAGAAAGGGGTGTTGACATGAATCTTCGCAACTGGCGCTCTCACACATTTGCTGTCGGCCATAAGTGTCCATTTTGAATCGCCAGTGAACTGTTCTTTAGCGATTAGGTCTTCTCTGACGATGACCCCACTGCAGCCAGAGTCTCTTACAGTTACTTCATGATTTCCGACGCGTCCCTTGGAAATTGGCATGTTCTGGACGGTCACAGCTGCGCTGGCGACGACGGTGATGGATTTTCCGTTGGCAAGGAGAAGTTGGCCATCGGTTATGCACTCTTGCACGTCCGCAGGAGTAGCTGCGCGCTCGGTCTCACTCGGAAGAATGACGCTCCCGCCGCACACTTGATGGTCAGATCTACTGGATTGCCGTTGATTGGAGAAACGCCTCTGCCGGTTGCCCGCCGCTGCGTTGTCGGTACTGCCCCGCTGTCCGCTACTTTTGTTTTGAGGACAGTTAGCTGCTCTGTGGTCCGTAGCGTTGCAGGTGAAACAGCCTCTTGAATGCCCTTCCCTGGGAGGTGGCGTGGAGTCCGTCTGTCTCTGGCTCGTCTGGACCCCCTGGATCTGGTTCCCATGGTTTCCAGTCTTCTGAAAATGTTTCGTCGCGCTGGGTGGCCCCAGGGTTTTCCCATGAGCGATGAGATATCTTTCAGCAGCCTCAGTCACATCTTTAAGCGACTGCAGCTTTTGTTCTTCTAAGTGGGTCGCTAGGTCCTTGTGACAGGCATTGAGAAATTGTTCCTTCACGATCAGGTCATGGAGACTGTCGTAAGACTTCCTTTCGCCTGATAACTCCACCCACTTGTGTAGATATGACGACAGGCGCTCCACAAACTGCTTTGGCGTTTCGTCTGACTTGGGCCGGCATTCACGGAAGCGTTTACGGTAGCCCTTCTCTGTAAAGTTGTAGCACTGCAATAGGGCCTCTTTCAAGACGTCGTAGTCTTTAGCGTCATCGTCCGACAATCTGGTGTAGACGTCGAGTGCTTGCCCCGTCAGAAGTGCACTTAGTCGAACCGCCCAGTCTTGAGGTTGCCAGATAGAGCTTTGGGCAAGCCTTTCAAATCTCGCCAAATAACTGTCGATCTGGTCCTTCCCGTCGACAAACGCTGGCAACTTTGGAGCCATGTGGTCGCTGATGACTTGTGGCGCATGCTGATTGTTTTGAATACGCGCCAACTCTAGCTGGTGCTGACGCTCAGCTTCTCTTTCTTGCCGCTGCTCTTCTCTTTCTTCACGGCGACGTTGCTCCTCTATTTCTAGACGCTTCTCTTCTAATTCTCTTTCTTCACGGCGACGCTGCTCTTCCTTTTCTAGACGCTTCTCTTCTAATTCTCTTTCTTCACGGCGACGCTGCTCTTCTAATTCTCGTTCTTGTATTCTCTCCTGGGATTTGACGTACTCCGTCAGCTGTTTCCCTTTTAGATTCAGTTGAATCCCTTTCTGCCAGAAGTCAGCCATCTTGATGCTTCTGGAAAGTTTTGGAAAGTTCTTTTCTGGAAAGTTCTTGACTGTGCTGTACCTTTCTAGACTGTTCTAGAACAGCACGCTTTCTGCAGTAGCGCTGATGCTTGTCACTAGTCGCTTTCGCTGACGCAGGCGCCGCTGTCCTCGTCGTATGCGACGCTGCACCACGCTGGTGTTGATGTATACGCCTCTGTGCTGAAGTAGACGCGACGTCCGCTCGTCGCTCTCTCTAATACTGGCGATGTAGCTCCGAGACTGTCCCTCGACGTAGTCTTGCGGCAGCCACGTAGTCCCGCTCTGTTGTTCGCTCACAAAGCAACTCTTCAGCGACTACACGCCCTTGCAGTCAACCCGAATCTATCGGGGATGTAGTCCCAGTGTGTTGGCCCTAACCGACGCAACTTGTTGGCGGCTACCCTCGATGACTGCCTCTCGTAACGTTGACTCGCTTGTTGTAGCAGTTGAACCCTTGGCTAAGGCGTGAATCGCGGCATGACCCCCAAAATGTTACACTCGATATGATGTTGGTGTTTTCTATCAGTAGTGGATTCAGCCCCAATGCTAAAGTACTAGTGAACTTTAGAAAGCAACGAAACTTAGTTCGTAATACTTTTTCGTGGGGAAACTCCATTTCTACGTCATCACTTTTGCGCTTTACGAAGGTCACGACCTCCTCATTTACCTACGCTACAAACTTCGTATCGCGAAAAAGCGGAATTTTTATCATTTTGACGAATCGTGATTCGTAGGTATGTTTCTGGTATTTTGTACATAGATCGGGTCAATTGCCGTAAACGTAAGCTTGAACGAATGTTATAACTGTATTCTCACACCCTTTGTTGTTGATTTGATGCACTAACATTGGTGTAGTTTGCTCTTCAAAAAGGGTGCTGTTTTCGCCTGCTTTTGCTCTCGTCTACAAAATGGCGGAGGAGTTGTGGTTCCGATAAATATTTTCAACATAAGTTTTGCAATATTTCTAGGTTTCAAGTGACTCTTACGAGCATGGTAAAGATGTAAAATCACTTTACTGGTGTATTCGTATGGATGTGCACGAACACTGTCCATGTTTTTAATGTGTTAGCCCTTGGATGAGCACCAGTTCTAGGTTTGTAGATCTAAACGGACAAGTTGCTAGGCTAGCGTAGCAAACAGAAGTTGAGGCCATAGAATTTGTGTTAAAAAAAATCCCAGTGCCCTTGATCCTAAACTTCGTCTGCTGCTAAAGCCCTAGCTTAACTGGCCGAGACAAACCCGAACCTTGTCTCGGCGAGACACCCGAGACAGTCTCGGCGAGACACCCGAACCATCCTTGCCCTTAACTAGGCTCGGCGAGCAATCCGAGACAGGATCGGCGAGAACTTCGAGACGTGTCTCGCCGTGTCGCGGGCCGGCCTTTTGTCTTGCCGTTCGTGCGCAGCAAACCTGCCCGAGACACTATTTTGATTTGCTGAAAAATCTATCAATGTCAATGACAACTGATCTAAAGAAATACTACAACACTTAAAATAAGTAGGTGCACCAAATCCAAACTTAATTTAGACTGGAGAACAGTGAAAATACTGAATCAGTAAAAATAATAAATAATTGAATAGCCACTTTTGAGCTGTTCAGCCAACTCTTGCACCAGTGCATGAAATGCACCTTGCTGGTGCCTTTGCAACACATAGGGAAGTGTTGCCTTTTGCTTTCTTTCTCTTTCTGCTACCCCTTCGTTCTCGCTTAGGACATACAGCGCTAGATCAACGCCAAAATCTTCTGCAGTTTTCAATTCACGATCGAAGGCCGCCATTGTTGCTAACGTAACTTTGTCAGGTATGTCAGTTTCGACGCAGCTAAAAATAGACCCCGTTCAGAAACGAAAGAGCTCGCCGTGACGCCCGATCTCCTGTCTCGTTTCGGCTGGTCTCGGGAAGACCCAATTAAGAATAAAACCGCAATTTTGACCTTTGGTTCGCCGAGACAAGGTTCGGTTTGTCTCGCCCAGTTAAGCTAGGGCTTAAAGGCGCTACCGCCTCGGCACGAAGAAAAGTTCGCAAGGGTTTCCCGAAAGCATCATCGGAAACGAAAGTGATCGCTACGAACCAAGTTTCGTTGGTCAATCTAAAGCTCGCTACTGATGAGTGTAGCTCAGATTCGTTTATTCACGCAACTCGCTCAATCAGCATACAAGTCACAAAGTCCACATATGAAGTTTTCCACTTTTATTCAGCACACATCAACAACTGCATGCAATCGCCTTTTCACTCTCAAGTTTTACTTTCCACTCACTATCAACAACTATCCAACTTTTTTAACAGTGCGGCGCTTATATAGTCTCTACATACACGGGAACAAACGAGAATAATCCTACATAAAACACCACAACCAATCAAAATTAATTTCATCATTACGTGACTCACGTCATACAACCCCATTTGGAATGGAAGCTTCCATGGTAACCAACAGAACAATCCACACGCTTCGATCGATAGTAAACAAATAATTCCCGAAAATTCTCAAACAATATCGACCAACTAAAAACACTAACGTTACACAAAGCCTCTACTAATAACAACGCAAAATCAAATCAAAGATAAATACACTCTATTACTGCATGCGTTGCAAAATAAAACGAACAGATCGCGCGCGTCACACACAAGCCTACCATTGCACGCGCTTCACACATAACATCGTGCACATTTCATACGCACCATTCGCGTTTCAACGTAACAATGAAACAGTGTTACCCCCGTTGGGGTGCCGGGGGTTTCGTTATAAATAGTATCCCCACTTTCTGGAAATTTAGTGCTTTAAATTCCCGCTGTCGCTGTCTTTCTCAGTTGCTCTTTCTCATTCCTGCTCTGTTCTATCAATCTGCTATACTATCTTCTTCTTCGCTAGACCAGTCATCTACCTTTTTTCTTGAAAACTCTTCCGGGACAAGACTCCTTATTTGTGTATGAGGTCTGTTGGATCATCTTGGGTGCCGGGGTTTTCAGTATAAATAGTATCCCCACTTTCTGGAAATGCAGTTCTTTACATTCCCACTGTTGCTGTCTTTCTCCTTTGTTCTTTCTCATTCCTACTCTGTTCTATCAATCTACTATACTATCTTCTTCTTCGCTAGACCAGTCACCTACCTTTGTTCTTGAAAACTCTTCCAGGACAATACTCCTAATTTGTATGTGAGGTCTGTTGGATCAGCTTGGGAATATTGGACGCTTTCTGCCAAATGGTCACTGGGGCTTCCTTGCTATTATTTAGCAATGTAGGCATTTAATATGTATGTGTTTTGTTGATATTGTATAATGTTTGTATTTTATTTGGTTTTTGTAAACTGGGGTTCGATAAATTAGAGTATAGCCTCAGCGTCCCCTGCATGTGATGTCTTTATTGTAAAGTGACCGGCTGGTAGATTGCCTTCAGTGTTACCACTAGGGTTGTTTCGGCAGATCTTTTATGCGGATCAGGGGTGAGTCCTCTTTCACTTCTCTGGTCCTGTGGAGAGCTTTCAGTTTTACCACTAGGGTTGTTTCAGCAGGCCTTTTATGCGGATCAGCGGTTGTCCGGTCCTGATTTGGCTCGGAAGAGTCCGCTGGACCTCAAGCAATAATCATGTAATGTAATGTAATGAAACAGTGTGTGTGCGTGTGTGGGTGTGTGTGTGTGTGTGTGTGTGTGTGTGTGTGTTTGTCAGGCCTATTTTCCCCGTACAGTATTTAAATATGTGACTTTTCCTTCAAGCAAGGAGTGATGGGGTATTTGGGGTTGGGTGGTGCGTGCGCGAGCGTCCTTTCTCGCACTAAACTAAACTAAGAAACTCAACTAGCGAAATAAGGTGTAAAAATACAAATATACATTTATTCAATAAAACATAATTAAAAGAAACAAAAGAATGAAACCAAAGAAAAGTATAAAACAAAATTAAAACGTAAAACAATCTAAAGCATATACAATTAAAACATTGGTATCATCATAAATAATTAAAAAAAACTTGTACTGCTTCTAATTTAACACACACATACAATATATACACAATAATAATAAAACACACATATGTCCCCCCCTGTTGTCCCTGTTCAGTCCTGTTATATAAAGCTGTGTGCACACTTCACCCTATGTATACTGTCACTGATGGCAAAGTCTG
>CM072511.1:98656263-99041263 GCA_036898135.1 Oncomelania hupensis | reverse complement strand
TATCTCTGTAAACCCAGTCTAAAACAGACCGAGCTAAACTTGTAAATGTATTAAGTTGAGTCACAGGGAGATTAACTAGCGATCCCCATCGACGAAAGACGAGTGGGTAATAGGCTGTAGCATTCCATTGTGCAGAGCCCAGCAACAATAGACCCACCGTCACAAAAACTAACAAATTCAAAACCAGGGGGAACAATTACGACATTTTTTTATTCACATAAAAACAAACTCATCTATATATTTATAACTAACACCACCCAACACCTCCCCATTCCTCCTGTAAACCCACAATCACACTAACTATAATGAAAACAAAACTGGTAAAATTCAATAAAAAAAATAAATAATTGAGATACATTTAAAAGAATCTTTCTTGGTACAGACTATGCAATATCACAAGTGCTGTAGAATTGATAAATTCTTTCACTAATGATTTTTACAGGAAATTAATTATACAAAATGCTTAATTAATAATATTGTAACCAGTAATAATAATATCTATCAGTGGCTACAAACTATACAAGATGATTGACTATAGAAAATGCCACTCCTTCAACTATTTTCTTTGAAAGAGATAATAAAGTTGTCTTATGTTATCTATACGTGTTGCTTTATACAACCGGCTACTGACATATTCTTTACGGTTCATTTTATTGAGGAAATTTACGAGGGAATGATAAACAACTTTTCCTTTACGGACTTCCTAAGTTAGAGTCTCGCTGGATGGCAGTCAGCGATCAGCGTGATTCCCTCATATGCTCAGGTCAGGTGGAGATGTCAATACCAGTACACTAAAACATACACAAGAGTAGATTCTTGCATTATTAATCACCCAACACAGGAAAAATACCCACATACTCTCCTGCATCCTTGTGCACGTTACTACTCTTCTCCATTATAGCCATTATCAAGCGCATTCATAAATTACCTCCCTTTATCATAATTGATATACACAAACTTTCCCATATTATTTTCATCTAATATAATTAGAAACAATGTACTTGTAATTGATGAATTATTTCCCTTTATAATCATTGAAAACAAATGATCAAATTCCAAAGATAAATGATATTTCTTTTCTTAGTCATTGACAAAATTGTTTTTATTTATATTTTACTTCTTTTTACAACGTACACACTTGTCATGCATAAAGTATTTCTCTTCACAAAGGGTGAAAATAATTATCGAATATAATAATATTTATTTCCCTGCATAAAAAGCATTCTTTCTTCACTAATATTTCCTTTCATGCAAAATATAAAATATATACAGGGTTATACAAATATGCTTGCAGCCTTGCAAAATGGCCACTTAGAAATCGGCTGCATGTACAGTATTTACGCTACCGGTGTTTTTCCTCGGTCCAGACAAGGCGACACAACACAAAACAATACAGGTCCGAGTGGTCACAGATGTGCATGCAACTCTCATTTTTCCTCAGGACATCAGCTCCAGGGCGACTGGACGCTGCCTTGCAGGACCGTCACAGCAGGACGACACACTGCTTGAGATAGGCGGCAAATAGTACACAACCACGCAAGCACAAATCCACCCTCCCAAAAGCTCTGCTGGCACTAGTGCAACTTATCTCTTCAAATTCCCCTCTTTGTCTAAATAATGTAGCTCCGTACAGCAGTTTCATTTGCTTGCGCTCTCTAATTTAGTGCACACACTGTTTACTGCACTCGCTACTGTGTCGCAAGTTAAGCACCGTCCAGTGCGGTTAGCACTTGGATGGGTGACCGCAAAATGTGAAGCGACAAATAACAACGCCTCCAGTTGACTCAACTGTGACTGAGTACCTACTCTCTTAAGGGTGGGGAAGGTAAAGCAGCAAGGGAGAGAGATGGGCATCACCCTCATTACTCTGGCCCAAGATAAGTGTGATCTCCAACATCACGCTCCCCTACGGTCACAAGGCTATGGGACTACCTTTACCTTTTTATTGTTCACTGCAAAAACCTGCACGGCACGTAAAATACACGCCTGTCCTCTCTCTCTCTCTCTCTCTCTCTCTCTCTCTCTCTCTCTCTCTCTCTCTCTCCTCTCTCTCTCTCTCTCTCTCTCTCGATTGCTTACTGTCGAGGTAAACGGATGTCTCTGAGCAGAGCTCTCATATTGAGTGTAGGGTATCAAAAATAGTGACAGGGTTGAATATTCTCGCTGCTGTAGAGAAAGAAAATCTGGGACTTCAGCGCCCTCCATCTTTATCCATCCACTTTTCTAATAAAATGTTGGCCTTTTAATTAACTTAATCCACTTCCACTCTCTCTCTTACCATATTTCTTTTAAAATATATGCTATTTTAAAGCGTCTTAAATCCTGTTTTGATTTAAGCCCGCTTTCACAAAATACATCTATTTTCACCTATTACTCATTCCCCACCCCATCAACAACAATCTTTCCTTAAATAAAATCATTTCAATACTTAAGTTTTCTTTATCACCTATGTAGATACAGAGTAGCTTTTAAACATAGCTTGGCAGTCTAGTCATTTGTATTGTCTCATCAGCTTAGCCTGCTTATTTATGCATGAAGTTGTAATAGACACCTCAAGCTACTGGGGTCTGGTAGCACAGTTGGTAGAGCAGCTTACCAGTAAAGGTTCCTGGTTTGAATCCAGGCTTGATCAAATTTTCCTCTTGTCATCAACTGGTTGTCTAGTGTCAGAATAATGTGACCAGTACACTCTGGTGTGGTGTGACTATAATGTACAATTATTAGGCTACCCCCTCCCCCACACTTACACCTTACCACCACCACAACCCTCTTTACCACAACCACCACCACCACCCGCTATCCCCCTCTCCTAATCACTTTCACACATTCTCATCCCACCCCACCCCACCACCTTTAACCCCCATCCTGACCCTCCTCCCTAGAAAGTAGGTTATTATGTCAATCCTCTAAAATCAGGGCACACTGACAAAATCAGGGCAAAATGACCCAAAATCGAAATTTTATTTAAAGTGTCAAAGTGTTCTCAAAATCTTGATTCACACTTTGAGTCTCCACAACCAGATCACAACAGACACCACTTTGTCATGTGTTGGCTGAGGTAAGCACTATAAAAATTATGGCCATGTTGCTTTTGTCAACGTTGTCAACAAGCACGTTGCTTTTACCAGTATGGCTGTGTTATTTATTATGCTTACTTCAGGCCACACGTGACAAAGTGACAACCGTTGATGTAATCCTTCAAGAACTATCAAATAGGCTGAAGAAGTCCAATGAATACACTGCAACTGACAATGAATTGAATTAATGTTTTAAGAAAATATGCTGCAGAGGCCTTTTTACAGACAACTCTTCTAAGAAAACCACAAGACAGCTGCTAGCCAGAGTGATTTATATAAAGCAAAAAGACATTTCAAAACTTCCAAAACCAAAAAGAGAACATATTTTTTTAAATGAAAAGGCTAGTAAAGAAAAAGAAATGGAAGAAGAATTTGAAGCTGCTAAGATCAATGAGGGATCGTGAATAAAACGTCTCGCACAAAATACCATATTTGACAAAGTGAAGGATGTGAAAAGCATGATCAGGTGACCAGTAATTAGTATAATTACTGCACCCTATTTATTATACTACAATAAAGGCTGAGGAAAGCTGGCCATTTATGTTTTGACAGTGCACAGCGAGAGCTCTCTCTCTCTCCATATATATATATATATATATATATATAGATATATAGATAGATAGATAGATAGAGAGAGAGAGAGAGAGAGAGAGAGAGAGAGAGAGAGAGAGAGAGAGAGAGAGAGAGAGAGAGAGAGAGAGAGCATGGAAGTACAAACTATGGAAACACATCTCCTTCTTTCTATGACTAAGGGAGTTCGCAGCCAAGCCTTGTGTTCGATACTTCCGGTGGCAGAAAGTCTTATGTCCGCATCATGGAAGTACAAACCATGGACCAATTAGACCTTGTTGAGGCATGTAGATACTTTTTCCTTTCTAAATTTCTATGTACTAACGAAGAAGAAAATTGTAAGTACTAGATCTAATGTTCTTCATTAATTTTTGAAATGTGAAACCTGATGTTTTCGACTTTGCAAATAGCCGCTATCGGAGAGACCGCTATTGACGTGTCACTTTGTCTTGCCGTATATGCCCACAATCAATCGTGTTGATTATTATGGCACTTTTTACCAAGGTGCATGCTGGGTGTGTTCTTGTTACCGGCACTCACCTGTCTCGGACATGAGCGTCAGGATCTTTAAAGTCCGTTATGATGGAATGTCTGCGACACAGATTAGACCTTGGTTTATACTCTCATCTGAAGGAGTAGGAAACGGGAGTAAAGTGTCTTACCCAAGGATACAACACAATGCCGGGTTCAAGCCCAGGCCGGGCCATTGTGTTGTGTTCTTGGGAAAGACACTTTACTCCCATTTCCTACTCCTTTGGATGAGAGTATAAACCGAGGTCTAGTCTGTGTCGCATACATTCCATCATAACGGACTTTAAACATCCTGACGCTCATGTCCTAGACGGGTGAGTGTCAGTAACAAGAACACACCCAGCATGCACCTTGTGAAATCATTTTCCTCGAATACGTGGTATCCACAGTCTAATGAAGAAGAAGAAGAAGAAGAAGAAGAAGAAGAAGAAGAAGAAGAAATGACAATGAGTGAATGACACTTCAATGGCGGTCTCTCTGATAGCAGCTATTTGCACAGTCAAAAACATCAGGTTTCACATTTCAAAAATCAATGAAGATCTAGTACTTACACTTTCCTTCTTCGTTAGTACATAGAAATTTAGAAAGGAAAAAGTATCTATGTCTTAACAAGGTCATCTAATTGGTCCATGGTTTGTACTTCCATGATGCGGACATAAGACTTTCTGCCACCGGAAGTATCGAACACAAGGGCAAAACCATGTGACTTGGCTGCAAACTCCCTTAGTCATAGAAAGAAGATGTGTTTCTATAGTTTGTACTTCCATTGCATCCATATACTGAAGAATCCATGATAGAGAGAGAGATATAAAATGTGTAAACGGCGCAGTCCCCATCTCATTGAGACATTCTTGAGCCAGTTATTCCGGTCCTGATTTGGCTCGGAAGAGTCCGCTGGACCTAAAGCAATAATCATGTAATGTAATGTAATGAGCCAGTTATTCTGTTGGCAAGCTCAGCCTGTAGCGCAGTAGACAGCGAGACTCTCTCTCTCTTTCTCTCTCTCCATCTCTCTCTGTACCAGACATACCGATCCTTAGAATAGTGATAAGGTCTTATAGAATGATACACCTGTTGCATGAAGGTAATGACTATAATAATATACACGAGAATAATCTGTTGTTTAACAAGATAAGTAAATTAGATAAGTGTGTTAGATAACTTATTTATAGGATGACGTTTTAACTTACAGTTTTCCCCTTGGGAGTGCCGGGGGTTTCAGTATAAATAGTATCCCCACTTTCTGGAAATGTAGTGCTTTAAATTCCCACTGTTGCTGTCTTTCTCCTTTGTTCTTTCTCATTCCTACTCTGTTCTATTAATTTATTATACTAACTTCTTCTTTGCTAGACCAGTCACCTACCTTTTTTCTTGAAAACTCTTCCAGGACAATACTCCTCATTTTATGTGAGGATCAGCTTGGGAATATTGGACGCGTTCCGCCAAATGGTCACTGGGGCTTTCTTTGCTATTATTTAGCAATATAGGCATTTTATTTGTATGTGTTTTGTTGATATTGTATAATGATGTTTGTATTTTATTTTGTTTTTGTAAACTGGGGTTCGATAAATTAGAGTATAGCCTCAGCGCCCCCTGCGTGGGATGTCTTTATTGTAAAGTGACCGGCTGGTAGACTGCCTTCAGTGTTACCACTAGGGTTGTTTCGGCAAATCTTTTATGCAGATCAGGGGTGAGTTCTTTTTCACTTCTCTGGTCCTGATTTGGCTCGGAAGAGTCCGCTGGACCTAAAGCAATAACCATGTAATGTAATGTAACTTACAGTTGACTAGTTATAATGACTTACAGTTGACTAAGTGTGGACTTAAGTTGACCTACTAAGTAACTTTTAAAAAAGTAACCTTTGTAATTGTATAAGTATTTTGTTGTTTGGTGGTCAATTTTTAGAATTAATTTTGTATGTTTTTGTTTTTTAAGTTAATGTTTCAATTTAACTAAATAATTTTTTTAAAGTAACCTGTCTACCTACAGAAGTATCTCCTAATCAGTTGGTTGAGTAGTTTTCAGAATCAATTTTGTGTGCATGTGTTTTTTCCTTTGTTGTTGTTTTAATCTTTCTTCTTTTGATTCAATTCTATCATTGTCTTTAAAACAGATGTCAAAGATGTCACAATCTTTACACAAGAATGAAGATATGACTTTAATTTGTTCATGGAAATCCTTGGAAATTGAATTAAATTTTTGAGAAAGTATCCAAATACTAATACATGCATGTCTTCCACTGAAAGCTAATTTACTTAGTTTGTTTTGTTTTAATACAATGTCTTTTTCTGCACTGCAGTCATCTATGTGAATAAAGGGTTTCCTTCATTTTCAAATATATTATAGAAATAATTTAAATACTCAGTACCCTACCATTGGGATTAACAACGAAGACGTCGTCATCAGTCCAAATCAATTTACGTTCTAAGTAAGTCCTATTCTGCTGGGATAAAAAAATGACTGCACTTGAAATGTTTTATGTAATATTTTTCTATAGTGTGGCTCGCCTTAGCCCTGAGCACTTGGTCGTTGAAACTGTAGTAACGTGAGGTTCCTCCGCCCTGGCCGGTGACTTCTGTGTAGAAGACTTTCGCCCAGTGATGCCCTGCTAACATCACCCCTGTTAGTCGCCTCTTACGACATGCCGGGAAACGTTGGGTCTATTCTATTAAATGCCCGAACCCACAGGGCTGTGGCAAACAGCCTGGAGAGGATTGGGCACTGCCAGGTCTTTTTTTGCCCAAGACACACTACATGATGACACTATCCACTAATTCCATACCGGATCGGTCGTCGCCCGGCTCAAGGACCGCGCCTTCCGTTGGCCACCAGGACGGAGGTGTTAAGTATGCTACTGATGGACAATTTAGCAAGATCCGCACGAGAAACAACATCCTCATAGGAACCTGGAATGTCAGGACCCTAACTGCTGAAGGAAAATTAGAAGAACTGGCCTACGAAATGGACCACTATCGATGTAACGTTCTAACCATCAGCAAACTGTGCTGGAAAGGCCTAGGTGAAACAACGACCGACAAAGGCAACAAGCTCTATTTCAGCAGTAGAGATGACAGGAACGAACACGGTGCTGGATTCTTGGTCCACAAGAACATTCTAGCCACTGTCATGGGTTGCCGCCCAGTCTCTAGTAGACTCATTATCATCCGTCTGAGAGCAGCCCCTTTCAACAGCACCATCATGCAGGCCTATGCCCCAACATCAGACTATGACAACGAAGTGGAGGATTTTTATGAAAATCTACAGGCGGTCCTTGACCAAGTGCCGAAGAAGGACATAGTCATAGTGCAAGGCGACTGAAAGCCAAGGATGGCCAAGATGCGCACCACAACTGGGGAGACACATGTGGACCCCACTGCAACAACGAGACAAATGACAGGGGTCTAAGACTCTTGGCGTTTGCCAGATACAACAATCTGGTACTGGCAAACACGCTTGGTCTCCACAAAAACTCCAGATGATGGACATGGCACAGTCCCGGCGGGGAGCATCACAACCAAATAGACTACACCATGGTCAAGAAACGCTTCAGATCAAGCATCAACATTGGCAGGACACGCACCTTTCCAGGAGCAGACATCGGAAGTGACCACGATCTCGTGATGATGTCTTTCCGGCTCCACTTGAAGAGAGTAAATACAGCAAAGTGCACTAGGCTCAAGTTCGACCTGGACAAACTGCAAGACCCGGAGGTGGCAGAACTATTTCAGGCCACAATTGGAGGGAAATTTACACCACTGCTCATTTTGGGGGCTGGTGAAGTAGATGTCAACACCATGACCACCACCTTCAACTCAGCTGTGACAGATGCCGCCACTGAGATCCTTGGCAAGCACCGACCAAAGAAGAAGCTGTGGATCACACCTGAACTTTTGGATCTGTGTGATAAACGAAGAGAGATAAAAAAAAGAAAAAGAACACCTCACAGGGAGCTGATGTCTACCGAAAAGTCAACAATGACATCCGAAAAGGCATGCGCACAGCAAAGGAGAACTTGATAGAAGATCAATGCCAGGAAATAGAGAACAGTCTGAACAAGAATAAGAGCAAGGCCTACCAGAATGTGAAGCGGCTGACAATTGTCAAACAGCCCAAAGTCTCCACGATCCAAAGCAAGTCTGGCATATGCCTTACAGAAGAACAAGAAGTCTTGGACAGATGGACAGAGTACTGCTCTGACATTTGCAACCATACACCAAATGGGGACCCATCAGTTCTAGCAAGTCCCGAGAACAGAGAAAAAGAAGAAATCCTCCCAATTCTCCGGGAAGAAGTTGAGGCAGAAGTGAAATCGCTAAAGAAAGGGAAGTCAGCGGGAGTGGACAACACACCCACGGAACTGCTACAAGCAGGATGAGAAGCGATCATTGATGCCCTCACCATTATCTGTAACAAGATCTGGCAGAGTGGGGAGTGGCCTATACCATGGACCCAGTCGCTTGTCATCACTCTTCCCAAAAAAGGTAACCTTCAGGAGTGTGAAAATTACCGCACCATCAGCCTCATCAGCCATCCCAGCAAGGTCTTCCTGAAAATAATACTCAACAGGTCGAAACCCCAAGCTGAACAAATCATAGCTGAAGAACAAGCAGGATTCAGGGCAGGGCGAAGTTCCACTGAACAGATTTTCAACCTCAGAATAATCTGTGAGAAATACCTACAGCACCAACAACATCTATATCATGTGTTCATAGACTTCAAGAAGGCGTTTGACCGAGTCTGGCATGCAGCTCTATAGGCAACAATGAAAGTGTACAACATCAGCCCTAAAATTATTGAAGTCATCAAAAGCCTGTATGACAAGGCTACCAGTGCAGTCCTCCACAACAGCGCCATCGGGAACTGGTTGAGAACAACAATCGGTGTGCGTCAAGGATGCATACTCTCTCCAACAATCTTCAGCATCTTCCTAGAGCGCATCATGTCAGATGCTCTTGCAGATCATGAAGGCACAGTCAGCATAGGGGGTAGAGCAATCTCCAATCTTCGTTTTGCGGATGACATTGATGGATTGGCTGGAGAGGAACAAGAACTTGAACAGCTGGTACAGAGGCTTGACACCACCTTCAGAGCTTATGGAATGGAAATAAGTGTAGAGAAGACCAAAATGATGACCAACAACACCAATGGCATCAACACGGACATCAAAGTCCAAGGCCAATCCCTCAACACAGTGCATAGTTTCAAATATTTAGGAGCCATTTTATCAGACAATGGGTCCCGACAGGAAGTCCTCTCCAGAATCGCACAAACAACTGCTGCCCTGACAAGGTTGAAGCCCTTTTGGAAAGACAGGACCATCAGTCTACATTCCAAAGTAAGACTGCTGCGCTCCCTTGTCATCTCCATCTTCCTATATTCTTGCGAAGCATGGACCCTCACAGCAGATCTCCAACGAAGAATACAAAGCATGGAGATGAGGTGCTACAGAAGACTTCTGGGCATTTCCTATACCCAACACATCACCAACGACAAAGTCCGAAAGACCATCACACAAGCCATTGGACAACACAATGACCTGCTCATAGTGGTGAAGAAACGGAAACTCCGATGGTATGGCTACGTCACCAGATCAGGCCTTACAAAGACTATTCTGCAAGGCACAGTGCAAGGAGGTAGAAGAAGAGGGAGACCGAAAAAGAGGTGGGAGGACAACATTCGAGAATGGACTGGTTTGACACTGAGCGAAGCCATCAGGGCTGCTGAGGACAGAGAAAATGGAGTATGTTGGTTAAACGATCATCTGTGGCGCCCCTACGACCTCAGGGTTACGAGACAGGATAGGATAGGATAGGAATATTTTTCTAAAGGATCAAGAACAAAGACTTGGATTGTTCGTTATAATTACAGTACTCCTTTCTCCTTTAAAACCCAAATGGGTTCTCAACCATACCCTGTGAGTTCTAGCACTGAATAAAATAGACCCCACTTTTCCTGGAGTGTCTTAAAAGGCGTCTAACAAAGGTGATGTTGGCATGCAATTGCTGGGCTAAAGTTTTCCACAAAGAAGTCACCGGCCAGGATGGAGGACCCTAATTTTAATACAGGTTCAACGATCACGTGCTAGGGGCCAACGCGAGCCACACTGTACTCGTAGATTTTGGCTGTGGCCAAAAACTGGAGAGAATTGGCCCTGCCAGATCTTTCTTGCCCACCATATTGTGACGGTGGGTCTATTGTTACTGGGCTCTGCGCAATGGAATGCTATTACCCACTCGTATTTTTCTGCGGGGGATCGGCTAGTGTAATCACCCTATGACTAATCTTAATACATTTATAAATTTAGCTCGGTCCGTGTGCAGATTGATTGATTGATTGATTGATTTATTGTTGCTTTAGGTCCAGCGGACTCTTCCGAGCCAAATCAGGACCGGACAACCCCCGATCCGCATAAAAGATCTGCTGAAACAACCCCAGTGGGAAAATTGAATGCCCTCCACCGGCCAGTCACTTTACAATAAAGACATCCCACGCGGGGGACGGCTGAGGGTTGACCTCAACTACGCGAACACCCCGGTTACAAAAACAAAATAGAATACAAACATCATTATAAATCATCAACCAAACACATACATATAAAATGCCTATAGTGCTAAATAGTACAATCATAGGAAGCCCTAGTGACCACCCGGCAGAAAGCGTCCAACACTCCCAAGCTGATCCAACAGACCTCATACACAAACAAGGAGTCTTGCCCAGGAAGAGTTTTCAAGAAAAAAGGTAGGTCATTGATCTAGCGAAGAAGAAGATAGTATAGCAGAGTGAAGGACAGAGCAGGAATAGGAAAGAGTAAATGAGGAAGACAGCGACAGTGGGAATTTAAAGCACTAAATTTCCATAAAGTGGGGATACTATTTATACTGAAAACCCCCGGCACTCACACGGCTATGAAAAATAGGTAGTCCAGCCACTTGTTAACAGTAAAAATCACACATTTATTTCCTCTACTCTATACAAAATCTTCTAATCTCTACACTAACTTAAATGTCCAAATTTCACTTCGAGTAGTTCGCTCCTTGATGGGTCTATGCAGCTACTGTTCTCGATATTTGTTACTGTCTCATCATTGGGCTATGAGTATTGTCTGTCCTATTATTCGGTTTTCTGGAAGAGTAGACTATCGCACAGTCCTTTTAGAGCAGTGTTCGTGCACTTCTTCTGTGAACTTAACTGTATAGTCGAGGTGCGGTGTTCTTGCCTCTTCTTCTTGGTAGATGACTACGGAGCTAGTGGAGCCCATTGCTCTCGCTGCTCAAGGTTGCAGGCCACATGTCAGGGTTGCTTCTTTGTGGGATTTCTTCCCTTCCGTGGACCACGATGCCTGCTCCTCTGCAAAATATGAGCCGAATTTCTGCAATGTCTTGTATACAAAGGTTGTGCAGAGCGTCTCACTGATGGCAGAAATAGCTCTCAGTTGAGATCGCTCCACTTTTACAATACAAGGGACGATCATTCTTCTAAGTCTGTGGTCCACTGGAATCTCCAACATAATTCCTATACCTATATATACATCGTGGCTAAACTAAACACATGGAGAAGTAATTAACAATATACACATTCTCCGGTACCGCCACTGGTCTGCAATAATACACATAGGAGAAACAACAGTTGGACAGTGGAGGCTACCTTGTGGTGCCGAAACATGTCGGGTTCGCCACGTGGTCAAGCAAAGGTTTATTAACAATCATAATTCTAAAACATGGCAAAACTTCACAAACATAATACATAAATAATATCATTTACCTCCTTGACAATGTCAGACCCTGGCTATTCTGTGATGAATGATTTTCATCCGTCACCTACTGTAGTCTTTCTGAGAGAGATTTTACAACGCGCATCCTGCTACTGTGCAGTTCAGACGAAGACTAACTCTCTTCCCGCTGGGGCGAGACTACGAGAATAGTAACGCCACCTAGTGGGGGTAGCGGTTGATTGGTCAGCTGGATGAGGTCACGGCTTATCTTAGTGAAACTGTAGCCTACACATGCTGAGAACAACCTAACTTCGGCGTCTACTAGTCAGCGACTAAAATTACATAGGTAAAAGCAGTCTGAACATTGGAGGCTTGAAGCCGTAGTGCATGGTCTAAATAGTCTCTTGTGACGCATATGATGAAAAGAACCACTCACTCCATACCGAGCCCTGGTCACCAAGGACCGCGCCTTCCGTTTGCCACCAGGACGGAGGTGATAAATGTGCTACTGATGGACAACTTACCAGGATCCGCACGAAAAACAACATCGTCATAGGAACCTGGAATGTCAGGACCCTAACTGTGGAGGGAAAATTAGAACTGGCCCATGAGCTGGACCATTATCCATGGAACATTTTAGGCATCAGCAAACTGCACTGGAAAGGCCTAAGTGAAATAACGACCGACAAAGGCCACAAAATTTATTTCAGCGGGTGAGATGACAGGCATGAACATGGCGTTGGATTCTTAGTCCACAAAGGCATTGTAGCCACTGTCATGGGTTGCCGCCCAGTCTCCAGTAGACTCATTACCATCCGTCTGAGAGCAGCCCTTTCAACCTCACCATCATCCAAGCCTATGCCCCAACATCAGACTATTACGACAGCGAAGTCGAGGATTTCTATGAAGTTCCACTGGCTGTCCTTGACCAAGTGACGAAAAAGGAGATAGTCATAGTGCAAGGCGACTGAATGCCAAGGTTGGCCAAGATGTGCAGCACAACAGGGGAGGCACAATGGACCCCACTGCAACGAGTCAAATGACAGGGGTCTAAGACTCTTCGAGTTTGTCAGAAATAACAGTCTGATAATGGCAAACACGCTTGGTCTCCACAAAAACTCCAGACGATGGACTTGGCACAGTCCCAGCGGGAAGCATCACAATCAAATTGACTACATCATGGTCAAGACACGCTTCAGATCAAGCATCAACATTGGCAGGACAGGCACTTTTCCAGGAGCCGACATCGGACGTGACCACGATCTCGTGATGATGTCTTTCCGGCTCCACTTGAAGAGAGTAAACACAGCAAAGTACACTAGACTGAAGATTGACCTGGATAAACTGCAAGACCCGGAGGTGGCAGAAATATTTCAAGCCACAATTGCAGGGACATTTTACCACTGCTCATTCCGGGAGCTGGGGAAGTAGATGTCAACACCATGACCACCACCTTTAACTCAACTGTGGCAGATGAAGCCACTGAAATCCTTGTCAAGCACCGCCCAAAAAAGGAACCGTGTATCACACCTGAAGTTTGGACTTGTGTGACAAACGAAGAGAGATGAAAAAAGAAAAGAACACCTCACAGGGAGCTGATGCCTACCGAAAAATCAACAATGACATCCGAAACAGCAAAGGAGAACTGGATAGAAGAGCAATACCAGGAAATAGAGAACAGTCTGAACAAAAACAACAGCAAGAAGGCCTACCAGACCAGGCTGACAAGTGTTAAACAACCCATTGTCTCCACGATCCAAAGCAAGTCTGAAGTATGCCTTACAGAAGATCAAAAATTCTTGAATAGATGGACAGAGTACTGCTCTGACCTTTACAACCACAAATAAAAGGAGACCCATCAGCTCTAGCATGCTACCAGAATAGAGAAGAGGAAGAAATCCTCCCAATTTTTCTGAGAAGAAGTTGAGGCAGCAGTGCAATCACTGAAGAAGGGGAAGTCAGCGGGAGTGGTAACATACCCGCGGTATTGCTTCAAGGAGGAGGAGAAGCTATGATTGACGCCCTCACCATTATCTGTAACAACATCTTCCTGTGATGAATTTGTATCAACTCGAATACGTCTTGCATCAGGCGGCCGGTGAACTGAGATCCGTTGTCCGTTCTAATGTTGTCCGGGAATCCCACTCTGGTAAAGATGGCGATGAGTGCATTTGCAATCTTCCTGGTGTCGATCGCTGGCAACGGGACTGCTTCGCACCACATCGAACAGGCGTCGACGAGTGTGAGTAGAAATCTGTTCCGCTTCTTCGTCATGGGTAGTGGTCTGACTATGTCTACTGAGATTTGCTGGAATGGCACGCCGACTACTACCGATGGTCCTAAGGTAACTGGTACGGTGTGATGGCGCGGAGAATATTGTTGACATTGGTGACACGATTTCACGTAGCGCTTGACATCCTCCGTGCTTCCTGGCCAATAGTAGTGTGCGCTGATTCTCTGTACTGTGGCTCCAATTCCCATGTTTCCGCTGAGTGGCATGTTGTGGCCTAATTCTAGTACTTGGGGTCGAAGGGTGGCTGGTAGTACTAGTTGAGTGTGATCTCCATCTCCTATGTCCGATAATCTTGTCTCAGTGGGCACAGTCGATGTTCGATGAAGATGGCAGTCCTATGGCACGATGATGATGAACAGCTTCCCAATGTCGATAAATAGATTACCGCATTATTTTCCCTTGATTTACATCCAACATAAAAACCCTAAAACAGACAATGTGAACACAATCCTTAACGTTATGTCATAATATTATTTCTACCTAAATCTATTCATAATGAACATTCGCCGCTCTTCTTAGGGCAAAACAACGGTCATTTTCTCCATTTTATGACCTTGACTATTCAAGTCCTTATTCTAAATACATTTCCATCAAGATCTATATTATTATAATTCCTTAATATCCAACTACTTAGTCTATAATTATATTATCTATTGGTCTACGTACCTCCAAAGAGGGCTAGACACGAATATTACATTAACAAACACACAGCTCTACATCCACACACCCATTCTCTTCAAATCCTTATAACGAAAACCGGAAATGGCGAAATGTGCGTCATCATGTACGATAATGACGTAAAACAATTTTATTTTGCACTAGTATCGAAAGTTGAAAAGACATTTATGTAAGTCAATTCCTTACAATCCACTTATCTAGCATTGTGGACAAACGATCCGCGAACTGTGCATAGCTCTCTCTTTTCACTCTCCGATTGGTGCGGAATTTTTCCCGGTAGCATTCTCCTGTGAGTTCGAATCCCGTTAGGAGTGCCTCTTTTACTCTGTGCTAGTCAGTCACTCTGTCAGTCGGTAGCTTACTGTAGATGTCATATGCCTTTCCTCTAAGCCCTTGACTAAGCTTAAACGACCAATGGGTGGGATCTAGTTTGTACTCAGTTGCTAGGCGCTGAAACCTAGTTAGGTAGAGATCTAGACCTTCTTCTCTTTCGTTGAATGGTCCCAGTGGAAATGACATCCCTTGTACGTGGTTGGAGGCTACATCTAGTTGATCTGATTTTTAGGCAGAACTTGAGGCCTATCCTATCCTATCCTATCCTGTCCCATAACCCGAAGGTCGTAGGGGCACCACAGATGATCGCTTAACCAGCATACTCCATCTTTCTCTGTCCTCAGCAGCCCTCATGGCTTCGCTCAGTGTCAAACCAGTCCATTCTCGAATGTTGTCCTCCCACCTCTTTTTCGGTCTCCCCCTTCTTCTACCTCCTTGCACTGTGCCTTGCAGAATGGTCTTTGCAAGGCCTGATGATCTGGTGACGTGGCCATACCATCGGAGTTTCCGTTTCTTCACCACTGTGAGCAGGTCATCGTGTTGTCCAATGGCTTGTGTGATGGTCTGTCGGACTTCAATGTTGGTGATGTGTTGGGTATAGGAAATGCACAGAAGTCTTCTGTAGCACCTCATCTCCATGCTTTGTATTCTTCGTTGGAGATTTGCTGTGAGGGTCCATGCTTCGCAAGCATATAGGAAGATGGAGATGACCAGAGAGCGCAGCAGTCTTACTTTGGAATGTAGACTGATGGTTCTGTCTTTCCAAATGGGCTTCAACCTTGTCAGGGCAGCAGTTGTTTGTGCGATCCTGGAGAGGACTTCCTGTCGAGACCCATTGTCTGACACAATGGCTCCTAAATATTTGAAGCTGTGCACTGTGTTGAGGGATTGGCCTTGTACTTTGATGTCCATGTTGATGCCATTGGTGTTGTTGGTCATCATTTTGGTCTTCTCTGCACTTATTTCCATTCCATAAGCTCTGGAGGTGGTGTCAAGCCTCTGTACAAGCTGTTCAAGTTCTTGTTCCTCTCCAGCCAATCCATCAATATCATCCGCAAAACGAAGATTGGAGATTGCTCTGCCCCCTATGCTGACTGTGCCTTCGTGATCTGCAAGAGCATCTGACATGATGCGCTCTAGGAAGATGTTGAAGAGTGTTGGAGAGAGTAGGCATCCTTGACGCACACCGATTGTTGTTCTGAACCAGTTCCCGATGACGCTGTTATGGAGGACTGCACTGGTAGCCTTGTCATACAGGCTTTTGATGACTTCTATAATTTTAGGGCTGATGTTGTAAACTTTCATGGTTGCCCATAGAGCTGCATGCCAGACTCGGTCAAATGCCTTCTTGAAGTCTATGAACACATGATATAGATGTTGTTGGTGCTGTAGGTATTTCTCACAGATTATTCTGAGGTTGAAAATCTGTTCAGTGGTACTTCGCCCTGCCATGAATCCTGCTTGTTCTTCAGCTATGATTTGTTCAGCTTGTGGTTTCAACCTGTTGAGTATTATTTTCAGGAGGACCTTGCTGGGATGGCTGATGAGGCTGATGGTGCGGTAATTTTCACACTCCTGAAGGTTACCTTTTTTGGGAAGAGTGATGACAAGCGACTGGGTCCATGGTGTAGGCCATTCCCCACTCTGCCAGATCTCGTTACAGATAATGGTGAGAGCATCAGTCATCGCTTCTCCTCCTGCTTGTAGCAGTTCCGCTGGTATGTTGTCCACTCCCGCTGACTTCCCTTTCTTCAGCGATTGCACTGCTGCCTCAACTTCTTCCCGGAGAATTGGGAGGATTTCTTCTTCTTCTCTGCTCTCGGGACATGCTAGAACTGATGGGTCTCCATTTGGTGTATGGTTGTAAAGGTCAGAGCAGTACTCTGTCCATCTGTCCAAGACTTCTTGTTCTTCTGTAAGGCAAATGCCAGACTTGCTTTGGATAGTGGAGACTTTGGGCTGTTTAACACTTGTCAGCCGCTTCACAGTCTGGTAGGCCTTCTTGCTGTTGTTCTTGTTCAGATTGTTCTCTATTTCCTGGCATTGATCTTCTATCCAGTTCTCCTTTGCTGTGCGCATGCCTTTTCGGATGTCATTGTTGATTTTTCGGTAGACATCAGCTCCCTGTGAGGTGTTCTTTTTCTTTTTTAACTCTCTTCGTTTATCACACAGATCCAAAAGTTCAGGTGTGATCCACGGCTTCTTCTTTGGTCGGTGCTTGCCAAGGATCTCAGTGGCGGCATCTGTTACAGCTGAGTTGAAGGTATTGGTCATGGTGTTGACATCTACTTCGCCTGCCCCCAAAATAAGCAGTGGTGCAAATTTCCCTCCAATTGTGGCCTGAAATATTTTTGCCACCTCCGGGTCTTGCAGTTTGTCCAGGTCGAACTTCAGCCTAGTGCACTTTGCTGTATTTACTCTCTTCAAATGGAGCCGGAAAGACATCATCACGAGGCCCCAGATCCTAATCTTCTCAGTTCCAAATCATGCTGTCTGTCTTTTTCCTGTTCTGCCCTCTCATAGTCCCATCTCCTAACTTCTGCTTCTGCTTCCATCTTCTTCTGTTCTCTCTATGCTTCTATTTTCTTCTGTTCTGCCTCTAATTCTAGTTTCTTCTGGTCTGCTTCTAATTTCTTCGTTTCTCTCTCTGCTTCCCTCTCTGCTGCTCTCTCTGCCGCTTCGAGTTTCTTATGTTCTCTCTCTGCTGCCCTCTCTGCCTTAGCCTCCTGCTTCTCTACTTCTTCATTGATATACGCAGTTAACTCTGGTACGGTTAAGTGTAAAGCCTCTGCTAATTCCTTGAAGTGCTATCTCAAGGCTACTGGGTCTGACATTGTCAGAGTAGTGCACCAAAACTGTCTCCGTGTCTTACAACTATTCTAAGTTATTCTACTGCTACTATTACTGTTATCCTATTATATTGTACCTAGATCCGGTTATACCCAGTTCCTATTATACACAGATCCTGACTAGGCTCTCCATTTAAGGTGTGACGTGGGGTTTTATTGTTGCTGGGCTTTGCACAATGGAATGCTATTACCCACTGACTTCAGTCTATGGGGATAACTAGTTATCTCCCGGTGACTTAACTTAATACATTTATTTGTTTAGCTCGGTCTGTGATAAGGCTGGGGTACAGAGATAGATATAAAAATGGTAAAAGATCACTGTCACACTAGCTTTCACACGGCTATGACACATACGTAGTCCAGCCACTTGATAACAATAAAAATCACACATTTATTTCCTCTATTCTATACACGATCTTCGATGTACGAAACTAACTTAAAAGTTCAAATGTCAATGCGAATGGTTCGCTCTTGAGAGATCTAGGCAGCTACTTTATCTTCATTGGGCACTGGATACTTTCTGCCCTAATGGTCAGAGTTCTTGAAGAGTGGACTACTGTGGTCCTTTGTTACAGTTTTAGTGCACTGTTTCGAGGGGCACTTAACTGAGTGGTTGAAGGGCTGCGTTGTGGTTGATTCTGTGACAAGCTGTGTTGTCGTGGAGTCTTCTCCTTGAGGCCAGACGGGTGGGCTATCTTCGCGCAGTGCTTTTGATGCCTCGGCAGCCAACGTTCAGCGACGACTTGTTTTTGTTGTTCGCCTAGTTGGGCTCACGATACAATGCCTGCTCGTCTGTAACATATGAAACGAAATTCTGCACAACCCTGTATAATAGGTGTGTGCAGAGCGTCTCACTGAAGGCCGAAGTAGGACCTCAGTGATTAGCTCCACATCTCTATATAAAAGCGACAAACATTCTGCTAAATACGTGGTCCACTGGGATCTCCACTTTAATTTCATATACATATATATATATATATATATATATATATATATATATATATATATATATATATATATATATATATATATATAGATATAAATCATGGCTAACTATACACATAGAGAAAGAATTAATATTATACACATTCTTTGCTACAGCCACTGCTCTGCAAGCATACATATAGGTTAAACAACCGTGGGTCCCTACTTAATACACGAAGGCGTCAAACCCGTTCGTGCTCGACACATGGTCACGCAACGTTGGACTAACAATTTCAATTCTACGCATAGCAAATTCCACAAACATAATTCCACAATAATATAAATACATCATGATGAAACAGAAGTATGTTCATTTACCTTTTTGACAATGTCAGGCCGTGGCTAACTTGATTGAATTCGAATATTCAACAAGCCTTGCTTCCCTGGTCTATTAGTGGAGAGATTTTTGCTAGAACGTAGCTCTGTACTCTAGGCAGTTTAAATGTAGACTGACTTTCTACCTCTCTGCTTGAATCAGCCAGAAATGGCTATCTCTACAGTTTTAGGGGGCGTGCCTAAAAACACATACCTACATCCTAGCACTAGATCATTCAGGGGTTTCTGTAAAACTGCTGCTTGGATTCGTCCTGTGACATATCTGCTCTCTACTTCTATCCAAGCTATTGGGCAAGTGGTCGTCGGTTTCGTCAAGTCTGCGCCTTGTAGTTCGACTGTCTTGTCCGTGAAGTCCGCGCGCGATACAAGAGACTCGCAAACTATCGCGTCGTATGATAGACCGGTGTCATACAGACAGTTCGATTCTTTACCATTGATCTTGACCGTGTCTGTCACCGATGGGTGATCTCCGATGGGGTGTGGCTTTGTACCGCTGCTTTGGGAGCTGGCCGGCTTTCGCGCTCGTCAATACGTTGTGAGGAAAACTTGAAACATTCCGCGGAGTGATTATTTCTGTTGCAGAACGAGCAATACCGTTTTTGTTATGCGGGTCCTCTTTTTCCGAATTCCGCGTTGTGTCCTTTATTTTGCCCAGATCTGGGGTGATTTGGCCAATATTCGTGGTGCGCTCTTCCCGGTGAGGGCTTCGTTTCTGTACCTCTTTCCCGTTAGGCGTTACGTCTCGCCTGAAGCTCGTGGCTTCTCCGTGGGTGGCCACGTACCTATCTGCGACCATGACCAGATCCTCCAGTCTTTCCGCGCCTTGCTCTACTGAGAATGTTTTCAGCTCGGGGATCATGGTTTCCCGTAGCTGTTTCCACACTAATAGTTCGGTAAGTCCATCATATGTCTTAGTAGTGGCTGACTGGCTAACCCACTTATCCAGCATTGTGGAAAGACGATCTGCGCATAACTTTCTCCTTTCATTCTCCGATTGGTGCATAATTTTTGCCCGTAGCATTCTCCTGTGAGTTCGAATCCCGTTAGGAGTGCCTCTTTTACTTTGTGATAGTCAGTCACTCTGTCAGTCGGTAGCTTACTGTAGATGTCATATGCCTTTCCTCTAAGCCCTTGACTAAGCTTAAAAGACCAATGGGTGGGATCTAGTTTGTACTCTGTTGCTAGACGCTCTAACCTAGTTAGATAGAGATCTAGACCTTCTTCTCTTTCATTGAAAGGTCCCAGTGGGAACGACATACCTAGTACAGGGTTGGAGGCTACATCTAGTTGATCTGAGTGGGGGAGGGTTTGTGGCAAAACTTGAGGTGCCTAATCTCCTCAGTTCCAACACATGCTGTCTTTCTTGTTTTTTCTCTTCTCTTTCTCTTTCTTTTTCTGCCCACTCATAGTCCCATCTCCTAAATTCTGCTTCTCTCTCTGCTGCTATCTTCTTCTGTTCTGCTTCTAATTCTAGCTTCTTCTGTTCTGCTTCTTATTCTAGTTTCTTCTGGTCTGCTTCTCTCTCTAGTTTCTTCTGTTCTCTCTCTGCTGCTCTCTCTGCCTCCTGTTTCTCTACCTCTGCATTTATATGCGAAATTAAATCTGCTCCTGCTAAGTGTAATGCTTCTCCTAATTCCTTGAAGCGCAATCTCACGGGTACTGGGTCTGGCATTGTCAAAAGTGGTTATGACCAACCTCTGAATCACGTGGAATACAAAAACACTAGCTATATGGCAATTCAGTAAAAACAACGCAAAGACAATAAAATTCGTAATCAATAGTAGAATAAAACAAGGGTCAAATGGCATACAACAGTTACTTAAGCAAAACCTGCAGAAGAGCAATGCTACATACAGGCACAAAATGAATTGAAGCAAAAAAGTTTTTAAACAAAAGAATAGTGCACCAACACTGTCTTCTTGTCTTACAACTATTTTCAGTTATTCTACTGCTACTGTTACTGTTATCCTATTCTATTGTACACAGATCCGGTTATCCCCAGTTCCTATTCAACACCGATCCTGGCAGGCTCGCCAATTAAGTATGTGACGGTGGGTCTATTATTCCTGGGCTCTGCACAATGGAATGTGTTACACTCGTTCGATGTTGGTGTTTTTCTATCAGTAGTTGATTCAGCCCGAATGCTGAAGTACTGATGAGTGTAGCTCAGATTCGTTTATCCACGCAACGCGTTCAATCAGCATACAAGTCACAGAGTCGACGTATGAAGTTTTCCACTTTTATTCAGCACACATCAACAACTGCATACAATTGCCTTTTCACACTTTTACAACAACACTCTCCTTTTTACTTTCCAACTCACTATCAACAACCACCTTTTGAAACAGTGCGGCACTTATATAGTCTCTTCATACTCCGGAACAATTTAGAACACGGTAGAATGACGCACTACCACCAATGAAATGAAACTTCGTCATCACTGACTTACGTCATACCACATTATTTTCCGTCCCAGAATGTTCTCAAATATTTACATTTATCGGGAATCTTCGATCGACCGTAAACACGCAAATCTAGAGAATTCTCCAATAATATCGACTAACGAAAATTATCAACGTTATACAAAGCTTCTTCTAACAACCATGCAAACTCAAATAGATAGATAGATAGATAGATAGATAGATAGATAGATAGATAGATAGATAGATAGATAGATAGATAGATAGATAGATAGATAGATAGATAGATAGATAGATAGATAGATAGATAGATAGATAGATAGATAGATAGATAGATAGATAGATAGATAGATAGATAGATAGATACTCAGTGCTTATAGGGTCCAGCGGACTGCCAAGAGCCGAATCAGGACCACAAAAAATTAAGTAAACTGAGATTAAATTGTTAACATTTAAATATTTTGACAGATGTAAATAAAATCAGTTTCTTCAATAAAATCCAAACAAGAATACAAGACAAGACGACTTGATTTAGATGCGATAAAACAAACCAACATCTTGTAAAAATTGAAACAGGTTCTGACCATTGCATACTTTAAAAACCTCATTAAAAGGTTCTGAACCAAGATATCTTTCCCTTAAATCAACCAGATCAGCCCATTCAGACATAAAATGACGAACGGAAAACGTTTTGTCACATGCAAAGCACCATGGTGGTTCCTCTCCTTTTAAAAAAAAATTATGGGTGACACAAGTATGCCCAATATGAAGGCGAGCCAAAACAGTTTCCTCTTTGCGGGTGGACGCAAAGTTAGGCAAAAAAGCAGATAAATCCGGAAGAATTTCAAATAATTTGTTATTGATTTGCTTAGACCATTCAGTCTGCCACAGCCGTTTACAATAAACTCCAGTCATACAACGCAGGTCAGAGTATGGAACAAACTGGAAAATTTCTGAAGGGAAATCTAGATGCAGAGCTTCTTTAGCCGTTTTGTCCACTGCAATATTGCCGTGGATGCCCATGTGACTAGGTACCCACATAAAAACTATCTTTTTACCCTCAGAAACAAGTTCTGTGTGGAGGTTATGGATCTCTGCCAGAAAAGGGTGTGATATCTTTCTCGTGGAAAGAGCCTGAAGTGCTGACAGTGAATCAGACATGATTAAAAACGAGGTTCTCTTAGATTGATAAACCTGTTTCAGAGCTAGATGAATTGCCTTGAGCTCAGCTGTATAAACAGAACAAAAATCAGGTAGATACTGTTGCAAATGCTGGTCTAGATGTCTTCCTGAGACCGACGCAGCAGCAACTGAGTCTCCTTTCTTCGACCCGTCTGTAAAAAGTTTGTCATATCCTTTATATAGTGAACATTGTTCGAGATAAAGTTGCTTATAAACAGCTTCGGAAGTTTCGGTCTTTTTGAAGGATGTGAGACTGAAATTGATAATAGGGTTGATGAGGTTCCAAGGTGGAAGTACAGTTAGCAATTGATCATCATTAACAGAGTCAACATCTATGCCTGCAGTGTCAAAGTGAGGACGTATTCTGATACCAAAAGGAGGAATTTCTGTCGGTTTGTTGGAGTATTTAAGTGTAAATAACGGGTTTAGAACACAATCATAAGCGGGATTTTCAGGGTTTGCTTTAAGTTTGAGAAAATAATTCATGGCGAGCTGAAGCCTGCGGATCTCTAAGGGAGGTTCACCAGCCTCAGCGTAGAGACTTTCCTTTGGTGAAGTGCGAAACGCACCCAGACAGATCCGAAGACCTTGATGATGGATTGGATCCAAGGCTTTTAAATAGCCTTTCCTAGCGGAACCATATACGATGCTACCATAATCCAATTTAGAGCGTACGAGAGAACGATAGAGGAGGAGCAGAGTTTGCTTGTCTGCTCCCCAGTCTGTGTGGCTGATAACTTTCAAAACGTTAAGACCTTTCTGGCAGCTTTCCCTCAGATATTTAATATGCGGCAGAAAATTAAATTTGCTGTCAAAATTAATACCCAAAAATTTTACTTGTTTAGAAACTTTGATGGGTTGTCCATAAACATGTAGAGAAGGGTTCAAAACCTGGTTCTGTTTGCGATGAAAATGAATGCATTCGGTTTTAGAAAGCGAAAATTGGAAGCCGTTTTCTTCTACCCACCCCTGAGTTTTATCTATGCAAAGCTGAAGTTGACGCTCCACCCCAGCCAAGGTTTTACCCTTCGCTGAGATTGAGAAATCAACAAACAAGGATTTATCTATGCCAGATTTAACGTTTTGAACTATGTTGTTGATCTTAATGTTAAACAAAAGAGGAGATAAAATGCTACCCTGAGGGACACCCATCTCCTGCTCAAAAGAATCTGATAAAGTGGAGCCAAGTCGGATCTGAAACTTTCTATCAGTTAAAAAATTTTCTATAAAAATGGGTAAGTTCCCACAGAAGCCTAGGAGTTCTAGATCTTTTAAAATCCCGAACTTCCAAGTCGTGTCGTATGTCCCCGAGGCTGCCCTCTCAGTACCAGTGTCCTCAGTTATCCACATAGCATGAGCTAGGTGTAATACTTAAACGCCAACTTACTAGTTGCGATAATGTGTTAGAGGTGCAATTCTGATTCTTTAATGTATTTTATTTTATTTTATTACGTTTTAATTTAGATACCCATGTGGGTATGCGTGAGTATGCGTGTGCGTGTGGGGGTTGCGAGTGGGCGTGTGCCTGTGCTTTACTACTTAAAATAACTTCCTCTATTAGAGTATTTTAATGTTTTAATGTCCAGTGGAAGGTTGTTTGTTGTTGTAGAAGGACTGAATGTTTTACCGCATCACCAAAACAAAATCCTATGTATTTTGAATTCATTGGGTAATAAAGTGTCTTGACTTGCCTTTTCTAGATCAAACAACACAGAAACAACATGTTCACCGTTAACCAACGCATTTCTGACGAACGACTCGAATCGAACGAGATGATCTAAAGTGCTCCTGTTTTTGCGGAAACCACATTGAGAGATATCAAGAGCGTTGATGGATTCTAACTGCCACATCAAACTCTCATAGATCATTCTTTCCATAGTTTTGCATAAACAGCTTGTAAGGGCAATGGGCCTGTAATTGTTTGGGTCAGAGTGATCTTTACCAGGTTTAGGGATTGGAACAATAACTGCGTCCGGACAAGATGGGGGAAACGAACCAGAAGACCAGATATGATTAAACACAGCCAAGAGAACTTTAAGGGAATCTTTAGGCAGGTGCGAAATTAACTGATAATGAATATCATCAGGACCAGAAGCAGAATTATTGGATTTCAGGATGGAATCTGTCAATTCTTCCATAGAAAACGGAAGGTTATATGGTTCACAATTATCAGAGTCAAAAAAGCAGGGTTCTCTTTCTTTTTTATCTTTGATGTTTTGGAATTTGGGGGAATAATGAGCAGATGAAGAATTGTGATGAATAGTAGAGGCCAACAAGTCAGCTACCTGCTTTCTGTCAGTGATAATTTGTCCACGTTTTTTCAGACCTTGGATCACAGCTCTGGAGTTTTGTCCCTTAATTCTTTTTATTATTTTCCAGACTGTTTTGGGAGAGGTTTTGGTATGAAGTTTGGAACAGAAGGTTTTCCAGGATAGACGCCTTTTTTGTTTAAAGAAATACCTAGTTTTAGCTCGCAGCTTCTGGTGATTAAGTTTATTTTCAGCTGTAGGATTTTGAAAGAAAGTTCGTTGGGATTGTTTCCTTTGGTGATGAAGAGTCTTGCATTCTTCATCAAACCAAGGGGTCTTCGGGGTACTGCTTTTAATAGATGTTTTGGGTATATTTTCGGAAGCACATTCTATTAGGATATTAGAAAACTCCAGAGCTGGATCTTCAGAATTGAGAATGTCATTGGTAATTTGACAAGCTGCAGAGTGTCCAAATTGGTCCCAATTTGCTTTTTTGAAATTCCAGCGCCGTTGGGGCTCCTCAGTTTGATCTTCTAAAAACTTTAGAAAAATTGGAAAATGATCACTCCCACAGAGATCCGAATGAGGTTTCCAATCCAGGTCCAAAAAAAGAGAAGGGTCACAGATGGCCAGGTCTAACTTAGAAAATGTTCCTAAATGGTTACAATACGTAGGGGAACCTGAATTTAAAATACAAAGGTTGAGGTCATCGACAACATTCTCCAAAATTTTGCCTTGGGGATTCTGATGGTCACTTCCCCATCTGGAGGAGTGACCGTTCAGATCCCCAACAATCACGAAGGGAGAAGGGAGTTGGTCTATCAAGTTTATTAAATCAGCTTTGCAAATGGTTTTGGAAGGGGATAAATATAAAGAGCAGACTGTAACAGCTTTTTGGAAAGATACTCGAGCAGCAATCGCCTCCAGGGGTGTGGTCAATGTAACTGGGCTAAATAAAATGTCTGAACGAACACATAAAGCGTTCCCACGAGAAACATTGGGTTGCAAGCAAGAGTATCCAGATAACTGAAGTATTTTATCAGGACTCAGAAGAGTTTCCTGTAGACAAATTACACTCGGTCGGTTCTTAGTAAGCAGGAGCAACTGTTCGTAGTTGGCTTTAAGGCCTCTAATGTTCCACTGCATTAAAAAGGTCATAATAGAAAGAAAGAAAAGTAACACGTTTCAGTCCAAGCAACCTTACATGTACACTTTCAAATTTTTTCCCAACCACAACAGACTAGTTTTTAGTTGAAGATGGAGCAGCTGACCCCTGTGGAGGTGATTCCTCCATGTCAACTGATTCTACCTCCAGGGAGGAGAAACGATTCGTAAAAAATATCTTTTTTTGAAGACAACGGTCCTGGTCTATTGTCAGTCCTAGAAGAGGACTTCGAGCTCGTTGACCGCTGCACGGCCCCAGCCGAAGGGGTTCGACCTCGATGGGGTGAGGAGGAGGGAGGTCGTGAACCAGACGTCCTCCCTTTTCCCGGGGCCGCAACAGGGTGTAGAGGTGTTTTAACGGCTTTTGACGCGGCCGTCGGCGCGTTCACCTGAGGAGGTGGCATTGTCTTAGTGAAAGTCGGCCCGCTTGGGCTCGACCTCTGCTGATTACTAGAGGCAACACTAACTTTGTCTTTATCTTCAATAGTCAACAGACGTTTTTCTAGAGTTTGTGTCAATTCTTTCAGAGAATTCAGGAGTGATCCTAAAGCAGATTTGTCAGCAACAGAGATCATGGATGAGAGAGATTTCAGCGTGTTTGGCAAAGTGTTTGTTGAGGTCACTTCTGCAAAACTAGGTTTGTTCATATCACACGGATTGAGAATCTCGTATCGTTTTCTCGCCTCTGGGAAAGAGCATCTTTCTCGGGACCTGATTTTTTGAATCTCAGTCTCCCTGAT
Organism: Oncomelania hupensis; assembly: GCA_036898135.1. Lineage (NCBI taxonomy): Eukaryota > Metazoa > Mollusca > Gastropoda > Littorinimorpha > Pomatiopsidae > Oncomelania > Oncomelania hupensis. The sequence goes on along the minus strand of CM072511.1, from coordinate 99,014,146 downwards.
CCAAGCAGGGCAAGACTTTGACGATGCAGGATGATCTCCCTTGCAATTATAGCACTTCGGAGCATCACTGCATTGTTCGCCATGGAAATCTCCCCCACACCTGAAACAGGTCGGTACGTTTTTGCATGTCGTGCTACCGTGACCATACCTCTGACATTTAAAACAACGCAATGGCGAAGGTACAAACACGGAAACAGGGATGCTTTCATAACAAACTATGACTCTTTTTGGTGCTTCAGGTGTGCAAAAGGTCAAAAACAGAGTATCTGTGGGTACTTTCTTTCCGTCTTTGTCCTTTCGCATGACCCTATGTGCCTCAGTAACTCCCTGCTTAGCCAAGCCATCTTTTATTTCTGTCTCAGTGAGACCATCAAATTGAGATGACCGCACAACTCCTTTGGAGGAGTTGAGTGTGCGGTGGCAACTCACACTCACATCAAACACTTTGCTACCTAGCTCCAACTTGGACCCATCTCTCGATCGCAATTGTTCAGAAGTCCTTTCTGTGGGACAGTCCACTAAGAAACTTCCATCTCTTAATCTTTTAATGTCTCGGATCTGTCTGGACACTCCCTCAAACCACTTTTCCACGACAAAAGGTGAAATCTTTTGGCTTTCGCTGTTCATCCTTATTGTCAAGAAGCGTGGCCATGTTTTGAAAATGCCAGATTCCTTGGCTGTGCGTCTCGTTTACGTGTCGCTATGAGAGTCACGTCCAATATCCTTGTCCAGTCCGTCATGAGTTCTTTTGTGTTTTTTGGTGGATGCCATGTTTTTATATTTGATTCATCCCCCCTGGTCCCCACCCACCACGGAGTCCAACAAGGGGATGCGTCCAAGCGGAAAATCCAGCAAGGGTGCGCACCAGGGCTACAGGGGGGATATACACCCAGACAATCCCGCACTGCCACTACGGTCTTGTTCAAGTTTGACCCATGAGCCGCAGCCTTCTAGCAGAGCTAGGGCAATACACGACCAGCCGCTTGACTGACGCGGGCCACGCCAACCTCCCGTCTAGTAGAAGTCCGGACCAAAGAGATGTGTTAGTGTGAGGGACCGCAGTCCCTCAGTGACCTCAACCTCCAGGATCCCATTCTCCCCCGACACGGGTTGCCCTGCACGGCAAACGCAGGGGGCCAAAAGAAGGCCACAGAGAAAAAGAAGGGTAAGAAAAGAAGGAATGATGGGGAAAACGAAGACAGGAAAAGTCCGGTAAGGCAGAAGAGAGGAAGTCAAAACTGCACAGTTTAGTGGGAGAATTTACGGGTGAAAAGAATATAGGTGAAAGGACCAATAAGACAGAAACAAGACAAAAGAGAAGAAAAAGGGGTAGGCAACTTTGTCACCCAGCCAGAGAAAGCATGGGGTCCACTCCCGGCGCGCGGAGCCGAGCCCGTGGGGGCATGCAAACTCAAATCAAAGGTAAATACACTCTATTATTGCATACTTTGCCAAATAAAACGAACAGATCTATCGCGCGCGCTTCACACATAATATCGTGCGCATTTCACACGCACCATCATGCGCGTTTCAACGTAACAGAATGCTATTACCCACTCGTCTATTGTCGATGGGGATCGCTAGTAAATCTCCATGTGACTCAACTTAATACATTTATATGTTTAGCTTGGTCTGTGTTTAGGCTGGGGTACAGGGATAGAAAGAAAAATGGTAAAAGATCACTGTCACACTAGCTCTCACACTTGATAACAGTAAATATCACACATTTATTTCCTCTACTCTGTACACAATCCGCTAAGTACGATACTAACTTAAAAGTTCAAATGTCTCTTCGAATGGTTCGCTTCTATGCAGCTACTGTATCATCATCGGGTACTTGCTGCTTTCTGCCCTAAGGATCAGAGTTCTGGAAGAGTGGACTACTGTGGTCCTTAGATAAAAGGTTTGGTGCCCTGAGTTAATGTGCACTTAACTCAATGTTAGAAGAGCTGTGTTGTGGCTGATTCCTTCATGAGCTGTGTTGTTGTGGATTCTTCTCCTTATTGCTAGACTGGTGGGCTCTCGTCGCACATTGCTTGAGAAGCTGTGGCAGACCAACTTTCAGTGAAGACTTTTTCTTGTCTTTCGCCTAGTTGGGCTCACGATACGATGCCTGCTCGTCTGTAACATATGAGACGAAATTCTGCACCACCATGTACACTAGGTGTGTGCAGATCGTCTCACTGAAGGCCGAAGTAGCCCTCAGTTATTGGCTCCACATCTCTATATATAAGCAATGAACATTCTGCTGAATCCGTGGTCCACTGGAATCTCCACTCTAATTTCTAATACATATATAAATATAAATCATGGCTAACTATACACATAGAGAATTAATTAATATTATACACATTCTCTGGTACAGCCACTGGTCTGCAAGAATACATATAGGCTAAACAACAGTGGGTCCGTAGGGTCTACAACATAGCGTCGGACCCGGTCGTGTTCGCCACGTGGTCATGCAACGTTGGACTAACAATTCAATTCTAAACATGGCAAATTGCACAAACATAATTCAACAATAATATCAATACAGCACGATGAGACAAAAGTATGTTCATTTACCTTTTTGATGTCAGGCCGTAGCTAACTTAGTTGAATAGAGTTTTCAACAGTCCCAGCTTTTCTAGTCTTCAGTGGAGAGATTTCTTAGAGCTGAGCTCTGTACTCTAGGCAAGTTGAACAGCGATTGACTCTCCTAAGCTGTCTGCCTCAACCGGGTAGAACTGGTAAACCTAAGCACTCCTCTGTCCGGATTGGCCGACTGCTGCCTATCCGTAAGCTGAATGATGTCATCACCTACTGCGCTATCATCAGTATAGAAATGTGTACCATACAGCAAACTTCTGTCGTCTGCTGCAGGGTAACATTAACCTACTAAGGTTACAGCTGACTAAACCAGGCAAAACTTAAAAGTGCTGGGTAAACCTAGCCTCTTCTTACACCAGATATGTCTGGAAATACAAAAACCATCATGATTCCTTCGCATACAATTAAAAATCATTAATAGCGGTTGACAAGACGAACAGTTGCGTTGGCATTCAAGCTTACATATTGTTTCTTCGAAGTTGCAATCATTGCGTTTCGCATACGACCCACGAATACATCTGCAGATTCACTGATTCGTTAAGATTTGAACTTCCCTCGTTAAAGTATTGTATTTTCGTAATTTTATGTAATACAGAAATGAGGCAGAATGGCCTGTGAGTGTGTCTTTTATCATCCACTATGCTTATGTGGATTCGTTTTGAACGTCAGCAAAGCATGTTTACATTTGTCGTATTTCAGTGCACAGACTCTTGTATCTGGACTCGCGAGCGCGTATGCCTGTGACGCATCTCTTTTTGGTTATCTATAGATGCTTCACATGCATAGGCGCTCGCCTGTACAGATTCAAGCGTCTGTGTTTCAGTGTTACTGAGGCATCTATTGTGTTTTTGTGTTTCATTACAGTATAATGGAAAATTTCATACCATGTTTGCGCGGGGCTGTGTGGATTTGCCCGTCCCTGTCGCCTGGATCCATCCCCCTCCTTACGTACTATACGAATATACATGCTCGTAAATGTGGTATGTTGGGTATTTATTATATGCCATACTGTATGTATGTTATAAGCTATTTGTGACTTTTGTGACTTAGGTACGAGTCGGTTCCCTTCACTGAGTTTTCTCCATGTACTCCGGTTTCCTCCATCTCTTCAGTAATGGTATTGGTTTCTATCACGATAGGTTAGTTAGACCCTGCACTAAGACTTTTCGCCTTAAATAGTTCAGCATGCTGTAGCCTGTGTAAATTAAAGTCGCTGCCTAGCAGACGGCACAAGTCAGGGCTGTGCTAAGCATGTGTAAGCTAACTCTCGCTAGGATAGGCATTGACCTCATCCTGCTGATGTATAGCCACCAGCCCCCGCTAGGAGGCGCTCAGATCTCACGAGATTTTCTCGGGCTTTTGGCTGACCACACGGTTATGTGGTCATTCTCTGTCTAAATCGCACACGAGAAGGAGCAACGCTCTGAAAGATCTCTCTAGCAGAAAGACTAAGCAGGTGACGTGTGAAATTCATTCATTACAGTATAGCCACAGCCTGACATTGTCAAGAAGGTAAATGATCAATCTTTTGTTTCATTACGATTATTGATATTATTGTTATATTATGTTTGTTAAGTCTTGCCACGTTTTATCATTGTTAATATTAGTAAAACTTTGCTTGACCACAATCATGGCTGACACGCGCGACCAGTTTCAGCACCATGAGGTATCCCCTATGGACCCACTGTTGTTTCTCCCATTTGTATTATTGCAGATCAGTGGCTGTACCGTAGAATGTGTATAATGTATTATTGCAGATCAGTGGCTGTACCGTAGAATGTGTATTTCTTCTCCATGTGTTTAGTTTAGCCACGATGTATGTATATGTATAGGGATTATGTTGGAGATTCGAGTGGACCACGAACTTAGAGGAATGTTCGTCCCTTGTTAGTATAAGTGGAGCTATCACTGAGGGCTGTTTCTGCCATCAGTGAGACGCTTTGCACACCCTTAGTAAATAAGGTGTTGCAGAAACTCGTCTTATGTTTTGCAGACGAGCAGGATTGTTGGTCCGATGCAGGCAATAGGCCACTAAGAGTTAACCCTAACATTCAGCCTGCAGGGGAACGTCGAGCACTGAGCTCCGATAGCCCACTAGTCAACAACCACGGAAAAAACACCATCACCACACTTCAACACATCAGCTAAGTGCTAGAAAAATTGCACTAACACTGATCTAGAAGGACTGTGCGGTAGTCCACTCTCCTGGAAAACGCACATTAAGCAAACCAGAACAAATAGCCCAATGATGAGACAGTAGCAAAAATCAAGAACAGTAGCAGCATAGACCCATCAAGGAGCGAACTATTCGAAGTGAATTTGGATATTTAAGTTAAGAGAGTGTTTAGAGAATTATGTATAGAGTAGATGAAATAAATGTGTGATATTCACTGTTAACAAGTGGCTGGACTACCTATGTTTCATAGCTGTGTGAGAGCTAGTGTGTCAGTGAAGCCTTTACCATTTTCTCCCTATCTCTATAACCCTATCAGCACACAGACCTGGCTAAACATATAAATGTATTAAGATTAGTCACAGGGTGATTACACTAGCCGATCCCCGCAAACAAAGACGAGTAGTTAATAGCATTCCATTGTGCAGAGCTTAGTAACAATAGACTCACCGTCACAGATGCAGTCTGTCTAAAATTTCACAAATAAAATTCGGCTTCCTTTGCCTCTTCTTATGGCAACTTGCCTGTACACCACATGTTTGAGTTAAACATGTTTCTCTGTTGTGTATATAAGCCTGTCTGTAAGATGAAAGCATGTATGCTGCTACAGATTGCCGCGCTTTCAATCTGATTTAGAAAAAAGGTGCGTATAGCATCCAATAATCAGTACGCGTAACGATTCCATCTCACGGACTTTAAAGATTCTGGCCCTCATGACCTAGACGGGTGAGTGCCAGATACACAAACTACACCCGACAAGCACTAGACGCCTTTTTTCCCATCCCCGGCGCGGCCGCCCACGATAGTGCTACGTTGTCTGGGGCGTTAGACGATGCGCCTAAGGCAGCAAGTGGTCGCCTCGTGCGGCTTGAATTATCGGCCAGCGCTCTTGATCTGGAAAAGCGCTATGTTAGAACGATAAATAAATAAATACACAAGAGTGGCTGATCCTGCTGGGGCTAGAATCAGCTGACAATGATGAGACCTGACATAGGACTGTGCGGCATAGACATCTGATTTAACGACGTGAGCCAGTCAGTGCGCACTCCTCATTCTTTCTTCAAAACGATAATAAAGGTGTCTTATCTTGTAACTTTCACTTCTAACGAGAGAAAAAGAAGCAAAATGCGAATATGTAATGACGTGAGCCAGTCAGTGCGCACTCCTCATGCATTTCTCCTTCTTTCTTCAAAACAATAATAAAGTTGTCTTATCTTGTATCTTTCACTTCTAACGAGAGAAAAAGAAGTAAAATGCGAATATGTAACGGTGGGAAACTCTTAACACGATCTGTAGGGTAAATTGTATTTTTCAAACACTACATAATTTAAGATAGCATAAGACCCAATACATGGTTAGAAAATAATAGCAGCATTTAAAATATATGCATAGTGCAAATAATCAAAATCGGCCCAGAATGTTTTTAGGTAATGCAAAACAATCTAAAAAATAAAAGAAAAGACTTCTGGGCATTTCCTATACCCAGCACATCACCAACGACGAAGTCCGACAGACCATCAAACAAGCCATTGGACAACACGATGACCTGCTCACAGTGGTGAAAAAACGGAAACTCGGATGGTATGGCCACATCACCAGATCATCAGGGCTTGCAAAGACCATCCTGCAAGGCACAGTGCAAGGAGGTAGAAAAAGATGGAGACCGAGAAAGAGGTGGGAGGACAACATTCGAGAATGGACTGGTTTGCAACTGAGCGAAACAATCAGGGTTGCTGAGGACATGGAAAGATGAAGTACGCTGGTTAAACGATGATCTGTGGTGCCCCTACGACCTCCGAGTTATGGGATAGGATAGGATGGGATAGAATAGGATAGGATGGGATAGAATAGGATAGGATAGGATAGGATAATGCAAAACAAGTGTTTTGAACAGAAAAGTTACATTCGGAACGACTGAGTGACCGACTGACCAACGGAATGCCACTGAGTTGGCCATGAGTTGAAGTATCTTTTTAAAAAGAATCACCAAAAGCTGTGAAACCGTTTTTGAAATATAAAGCAAAACGCGTTTAAAAATAAGATTTGGCCACAGTGACCTTGACCTTTGAGGTAGAGCAAATGCAATGGCATGGGAAGCTGGCCACTAAAACGTGCAATGTTTTATGAATTGTAAACAAACAATCTCTTTCCAGTGCTTCTTAAAATATCGCGTGCAACGGTAAGACCGACCGACGGAAACATGGTTTGGATCGTTCTGATTGTGACGGTGGGTCTATTGTTGCTGGGTTCTGCACAATGGAATGCTATGACCCACTCGTCTTTCGTCTGCGGGAACCAGCTAGTTTAATCACCCTATGACTAATCTTAATACTTTTGTATGTTTAGCCCGGTCTGTGTGCTAGGGAGAAACGTGTACAAGATTCACTGACACACTAGCTCTCGCACGGCTATGAAACATAGGTAGTCCAGCCACTTGTTAACAGTAAATATCATATATTTATTTCCTCTACTCTATATCTAATTCTAATCTACTTTAACTTAAATGTCCAACGTAATATAACTAAAATTAACTTAACAGTCCAAATTAACTACGAGTAGTTCCCTCCGTGATGGGTCTATGCTGCTACTGTTCTCTATATTTGCTACTGTCTCATCATTGGGCTATTTGTTCTGGTTGGCCTAATGTTCGTTTTCCAGGAGTGTGGACTACCGCACAGTCCTTCTAGATCAGTGTATGTGTGCACATTTTCTGTGGAACTTAGCTGAATCATTGAGGTGTGGTGATGGTGTCTCCTCTTCTTGTTTGTTGACTATTGGGCTATCGCAGCTCAGTGCTCGATGCTCCTCTGCAGGCCGAATGTTAGGGTTGACTCTCAGTGGTATATCTTCTGCATCGGACCAACAATCCTGTTCGTCTGCAAAACATAAGACGAGTTTCTGCAAAGCCTTGTTTACAAAGGGTGTGCAGAGCGTCGCACGGATGGCAGAAACAGCCCTCAGTGATTGCGTCCACTTATACAAACAAGAGACGATCATTCTTCTAAGTCCGTGGCCCTCTGGAATCTCCAACATAAATCCTATACATATACATATCATGGCTATACTAAACACATGGAGAAGTAATTAACAATATACACATTCTCCAGTACAGCCATTGGTCTGCAATAATACACATAGGAGAAACAACAGTTGGACAGTGGGGCTACCTCATGGTTGCGAAAACCGGTCGCGGGTCAGCCACATGGTCAAACAAAGATCGACTAACTTTCACGATATAGGCGCTTCACACTGGGGCGACTACACGTGGTTCTGCTGTCCGACATTTTTCGTTTATTTTAAAGTTTCCAGTGAGAATCAAGGATTGAATTTTGGCAGTGATGTGCATGAATGCTTTAAGATGAGAGCGACGTTGTTTGTGGACATGCTAGTGGCTGTGGCGGTGGTGTTTTGTGCGCTTAAATGTGGTGTGCTTGCGTCGAGTCAAGATGGCGGCGGCCACGCCGGTGGAACGCTTCGCTACACACGCGAGTCGATCTTGCTTCTGCAATCGTCGGCCGGCCCCCCTCCCCCTGATCTCTACACCTTCCCCATAGAAATCATCCCTGATCACGATGCTAACGACACCAACGGACATCTCAAAACAGCCCCAAAGCGTAAACATGGACAGAGAGGAGGAATACGACGAAGGTTGCGGCGCTACAAAACCCTTGTGCGCCTTCCCTCCAACCCCCTAACTTCAACTTTGACGAACTGTGCGCCTATTGTCAGTTTCTGCAGGAGTTCAGAGATTCATGCTTATTATGCTTCACTGAGACGTGGTTAGATGACAAGATAACGGATGACAGCCTCTACATCGATGGATTTGGTGTTCCCTTTCGGGGCGACAGGGACCTATCTAACAGTGGCAAGGATGGCGGCGACGGCGGCGTTTGTATCTACGTGAATGAACAATACAGTAACCGGGCAAACGTCACCGTCAGGAAACAGCAAAGTACGCGTGACATTGACCCTCTGTTTATATCACTAAGGCCTAAATATCTGCCTCGAGAATATGGGCAAATTTTCGTAACTGTTGTTTACCCCCACCTGGCAGCCAACCGTGACAGTGCTATAAGTGCGATCGCTGAGGATGTGCGCTCCCTACAGCTGATAGCGCCTGACGCACCCACCTTTGTTCTGGGTGTTGCGTTTATTGTTTGATTTATTTTGTTATAAGCAGAAAAGTTTAAAGATGTTATGTTGCAAGACGTTAATGCGTGTAGTGGCTCAATACATAAACTTCCGCTCGATATCAAACTCTTCTTTTACATATAAAAAGAAGATAAAATACTGTCACAGAAAATGAACGATATTTACTAGTGATAATAAAATCACCTTCCTCGAAAGGTAGGCAATTTCAAGATGACAACTTATCCGATTTTTGACGAGGTCGAGACCGAGTACGCGTTTGAGTCAAATGTTCTTGTAGAATAACTCGACACTCGAATTTGGCACAGTTAAGGTTCTTCTTAGATGTCTTGACTGTAGCCCTTCCCAATGGATGGTAAACAACACACCCGTAGAAGTACGGTGAAGTTTCAGGAACAGGTTCCAGAATAAAGGTGAAAAGGAAAGAGGTCCTACCTGTATTATCGAAGCACAGGTGAGTATCACGAAACCCCTATTATAACGGTTGCCAGGTTATTCCCTTGGAAAGTGATTTTATTATTTACAATCAGCCTCTTGGCGATAAACAATGAAATTAAAATCCTGGCCCTAAACTATCAAATCATCCAAATCAACAATTATTTATTTACATTTAGCAAAAGAGCATTGCGCGAACAGACCATTAATAATTCATTCAAATGTATTTCTATTATCGAAGACGCAATCTCCAAGAAAACGGTTACTCCATGGCAACCGGCTAACAGTTCGTATTGCGCCACTCGCAATCACAACTTCTTCATTTATAATCATCGTCATTGCGTAAATAATTACCATTTATTTACCCGCAAGGATCCCTCACTTAATGCATAAATTAAATGAATATAAACAACAACATTTCGAAACTTAGATGAACTAGAAAATTACATAACTTATTGTTTTCATTGCGATTCCCGCACGAAAAGAACGACAAATTATTTTCTGTTGCACCTTCTGCGACCAGAATTATACCTACACATATAAAAATCGTTCCGCTAATTAATTACCCATAATTAAACGAAGCAATTCTCTTACAAATGATAGTGTCCAAGTATAGAGCTAGACTCTCTACGATTTATTTTATTCCTAGAGTTTCACCCACCAGTTACAAGACCTCTTCAGTTCGTAGCAATTCGACCCTCAGATCGTCAGTGGACAATGTGATCAGCATTCTTCTCTCAAAGACGAGTTACAGGACATCGAAGTAGACAGTGGCTATAGCTGCAACAGGTCAATCTTCTTCGGCAAAGGTGTCCAAACGGTTCTCTGTGGTACTATCATCAACAACACGTCGCCGAAGGAAAAAAAAGACGACGAGCCTAGATTGAACGTTCAGATTTCCCAATATTTTTGGATGACGGTTTTCGACCGTTGAAAAGCAAAGCTCGGAGGGTGTGGTCCTCTCACTTTGAAGTCTGAGTCACTAGTGTTGGTAAACAAATGTGCCTACGATGAAATACCTGTGCACCTCGTTGTCAATACCAACTTTACGTCCCACGAATATGAGAAGAGTACTACGTCAAAAGTCTTCAAAACAAAAATGGCTGCTCTAAGAATACGTCACTTTTATTGTGAGGTCATAGATTCTTGACTAGATTGTCTTTTTACTATCATTCATATTTAATATACAGTAACTTCAAATAATATAAACAACTACAATTATACTTTACTTCTCAGTTTAGAAGAGAATAATAATTCTAGATTATCTCGAGTGTTATGTCCAAAAATGAAATAACTTAATTTCATTACAATACCCCCCTTCTAAGATAAAAATTGGTCTAGGCAATTTCACATTACATAGAACGACTGAGATAATCCGCTTCAATCTTCTTCAGTCCGAAAGGCATGACCTTCCACTGGAACTGACCTTGCGGAGTGGTGAATACAGTTTTTTTTTCTTATCTCCTTTGACCGTCTTGAGCTGCCAGTACCCTTTGGTAAATTTAATGTACTGAAAAACTTCTTTTTACTCAGTTTGTTGAACAGCTGATTCACATCGGGCATAGGCTCAGCGTCAAATTTGGTCACCTGATTCAGTTTACGGTAGTCTATGCAAAACCTATTACTGCCATCTTTCTTCTGAATCAGCACCACTGGTGCATTATACGGTGATGCAGCTGGGTCAATCACTCCTATCTTAAGCATTGCATCGACTTCTTGTCCGATGACTTGAATTTTGGCGTACGGTAACGGATACTGCCGTACGAAAACGTACTCTTTCTTCTCCTGCGGAATCTCGCAAGATTGTAAAGGAGTTCATCCAGGTAAATCTGAAAGTACTGACTCTCTTGCCTGTATGCATTGTTGAAGCTCTGCTTTCTGCTCTTTGCTAAGAGTTTCAGCAATGTTCACCTTCTCAGGTCCCTCTAACCTTTTTAATTGAATCAGCGGAATCTCTGAAGTCCGCGATGTTGGCAAATCAGGTTCGCTAGTGTCCTCCATCATCACTACTGCTACAATATGTGTCTCAGTACTTGGCGCTCTGTCAACATACTTTTTCAATATATTGGCATGGTACAACCGTTCACTGTCACCAATGGCGACACGGTAATCATAGTCGTTGACCTTGTCAGTGACTATGTATGGTCCACGCCAAGTCATTTGGAGTTTATTAGCTTTGTTTGGGAGAAGGAGCAGCACCTTTTCTCCTACGCTGAAAGAACGAGCTTTTGTCTTCTTGTTAAAGAATTTCGCTTGTTTAGCTGCGTCTTTCCACAGATTTTCTCTGGCAATCGCGCATGTCTCCTCAATTCTGTTGCGCAGGTCAACTACATATTGAAATGTAGTGCGAACTTCTTCGTTCTGGTCATCTTTAGTCCAAAGTTCTTTCAGTATCTGCATCGGACCGCGTACAGTTCTTCCATACAGAAATTCGAAAGGAGAGAACTGTAGCGATTCCTGCGGTACTTCCCGTATTGCGAAAAGCAAAGCCGGAATGAAACGATCCCATTCCCGCGTCTGTTCTTGGCATAGATGTTTTAGCATACTCTTGATCGTACCGTTGAACCGTTCGACCAAGCCATTATCCTGCGCGTGATATGGTGTCGTGCGCAATCCTTTAATACTGAGCAGACGGTTGACCTCATCAGCTAAGTTTCCAACAAATTGAGAACCGCGATCTGTAAGGATTTCCTTTGGTATTCCGAGGCGGGTCCACATCTCCCACAACGCTTCCGAAACCTCCTCGGCCTTGATCGATTTAAGAGGTTTAGCTTCAGCATACCGAGTGGCATAGTCAATCATCGTTACAATGTAACGATGTCCGCGATTCGAAATTGGGATAATCGGCCCAATTAGATCCACGGCAACTCTCTCGAATGGTGTGTTTATCACTGGCATTCGGCCGATAGGGATTTTACGTGTGTTACCTCTGGGTGTTGTCCTTTAACATACGTCACATGACGCACAGTATCGCCGTATGTTACCACAAATCCCAGGCCATGTAAAATCATCCCAAATCCGACCCCTGGTTTTTCTGATACCCAAATGTCCGGCCATTGGTGTATCATGCGCTAATCGCAAGACTTCAGCGCGATATTTAGACGGAACAACAACTTGGCGAGTCAGCTTTCCGTTCACATCGAAAAATCTGTATAAAATATTCTTGGACAATCGATAGTCCGACAGAATTTTCTTTCCTTTCTTTCCTCGGTCAGCTTCGGTTGTTCCCGTCTCTGCTAACTTCCTGATTTTCTCTAGAGTGGGATCTTTCTTCTGTTCCTGACTCAAATCCTCTGGAGTCACATCGCCTAATAACGACCCGGAGATCTTGAGAACTCGGTCCGACTTTTTCTCATCTCCTCTTGTCTGCACTGCAGAACACCTTGACCGTACGGCATAAACAGGGATAGGTACTGTTCTGTATTCAGATTCGGATTTTGTTTTCTTCTAGTTAAAAGACGTTCTTTTGTTGGTTGTGAAAGAGTTACTTCCCATTTTTGCCCCTGCTTCCCTTCATGTTTGCCCCAAACATGTCTGCATGCCCCATGCATATTTCTGTTATTGTGAGCATCCGAAGTTATATTGAGAAGGCTCCACACGTTGTAAGTTCTTCAGTTAATTATTTAAAGTTGATTTAAAGTTGTTGATGCACCGTTCGTTTTATGGAATGGACAAGCAGTAATTTGGAGCAAATCGATTATTTTGATTAGGCCAGCACTTGGACATATGATGTTACGTAGCCCCACGTGGTCGGCCTCCCAATTTTGTAAGCGTCTTGAAAGTATCGGAGGTTTTTTCTTCAGGGCATAAATTTACTTTGGTTGAATGAATCTGATGTAAAGCCTTATTTTGCTAGAGTTGGGAAGCCTAAGATCAACAACTTCGCTTATTTTGGTTTCTTATAGTATAGCGGAAGCACGTTTTCTGTACTCCGATAGTAATGCTTAGCAGCACTTCCGGTGTCAGTTGTTTGTGGTGTGGCATAGTGGTATAGACTAAGTCGCGATTTTATGTTACATTTTATTTGTTTAGCTTTGTCACCTATGTTAGTTTATTTCCTTACCGTGCTTTGTATTCCTTTTTCAGTTTTCACCGTTCCATGCACGTCTATCCACGGTTAATTCTATGGTGAAATAAAGTGCTTTGGTGACACTATCTGCAAGTTCTTCTGCTTTTTGAACGCGAGGCAGAATAGTGAAAAAACGTGTGAGCAGCATTGCTGACCTGCTCTACTGCTGCCCCAGCATCGACACGTCTACTGCTGCCCCAGCATCGACACGTCTACTGCTGCCCCAGCATCGACACGTCTGCTGCTGCCCCAGCATCGACACGTCTGCTGCTGCCCCAGCATCGACACGTCTGCTGCTGCTCCAGCATCGACACGTCTGCTGCTGCCCCAGCATCGACACGTCTGCTGCTGCCCCAGCATCGACACGTGTACTACTGCCCAACATGGATGAAACTAAATCAGTCAAAAGTCGTAAAAGTGGTAGCAGTCACAGAAGTGCTTCCACTACATCTAGCAGTGCATCAAGTCGCATCCGCGCAAAAGCTGAAGCATCTAGAGCACGAGCAGAATTTGCTAGGATGGAGTTCAACTTAAAACATAGGTTGACACTAATAGAAGAGGAGAGTAGGATGGCTGCAGCCAGAACGGAGCGTTTGAAGGCAGAATGTGCAGCAGAGCTGTGCCTGTTAGCGGAGCAAAAAGAGGCTGCGGCTAATGAAGCGGAAGCCGCTGCCTTGGAGGAAGCCGAGAATCATGCTGCTTTGGATTTTGAAGGCCAAGACGTCATAAATCTTCCGACCGGTGACGTATCCCAAGATAGAACTAGGAAGTATGTTGAGAGCTTCCAAGAGAACTACCTTAATCCTGGTGCTCGAGAGTTTAAACCAAGCGAGGTGTCATACAGCAGCATTCCGTACGACTTCACCAAGTTTCTGATGAGAAAGGACCTGTACATGTCAAGGTTGTCCACATTCAATGAACAACCTGAGTCCTTTTCAATGTGGAAGAACAGTTTCACGTCAGTAATGAGAGAACTAGATGTGTCGCCACAAGAAGAGCTAGACTTATTGGTCAAGTTTCTCGGCCCTGAATCATCCAGATATGCTCAAAGCATCCGAGCAGCAAATTCTAGAGACTATGCTAAAGGACTGGAACTTATCTGGCAACGTCTGGGGGAGCGTTATGGCTCTCCTGAGCTCATTGAGGCTTGTCTTCGACAGAGACTGGAGAACTTTCCCCAGATAGCGTACAAAAATACCAAGAAACTGTTTGACCTGTGTGACCTTTTGGACGAGATCAGATGTGCCAAGGAGGATCCAATGTTGGTTCCGCTCTTCGCAGTGTACGACACATCAGTGGGCGCCAACAAGGTGGTGGAAAAACTTCCTTATGGACTCAAGCAAAAATGGATAAATAGAGCAGCTTCTTTTAAAGAGGAAAATAGGGTGGCCTTCCCACCTTTCTCCTTCTTGGTGGCATTTGTACGAACCCAGAGCAAAATCCAGAATGATCCTGCATTTCATTTTGAAAAAGATATTGAGCGACAACAGCACACCAAGATAGTTGCACGAAAGTCAGAAATAGAAGAACACAACACACCAGAAACTGAGCTCCTTGGTAAGGAAAAGTGTCCGATTCACAAAGCACTACACGCTTTAGCAGTCTGCAACGCCTTCAAGAAAAGAACCTGGGATGACCGAAGAAAATTTATCAAGGACAATAACATTTGTTTCAGGTGCCTGTCAACTGGGCACTTGTCCAAAAATTGTAGAGCAACTGTCAAGTGCGAAAAATGTGCAAGAAGTCACCACACTGTGATGCACAGAGAATCGAACAGTGAGTCGTCCCCGGCAAACCATGGCGGGGAGAATCCGATCTCGACTGGTGTTACAGCAAAGTGCACCAAGCTCTGTGGGAAAAGCTTCATGGGTCGGTCGTGCGGAAAAATTGTCCTAGTCAATGTTTTTCCAGAAGGGCACCCTCGGAACAGCATTCTGGTGTACGCAGTAGTTGACGACCAAAGCAACAGATCGCTAGCCTCACCTGAGTTGATGGATGAGCTTGGAATTTCATCGGAGGAAATCTCGTACACTGTGTCTTCCTGCTCTGGAACAAGAAGTATGAGTGGTCGTCAAGCAATTAATGTTTGTGTTCAGTCCATTGATAAGAAGAAAATCCTGAAAATACCTACGTTGATCGAGTGTGATAGCATACCAGATGATAGGTCCGAAATTCCTACGCCTGAAATCGCTCATCACCATGCGCATCTCAAGAAAATAGAAAAGAACCTTCCGAATTTGACAGAAGCAGCAAGCATTGGTTTGCTTATTGGTCGTGACTTACCGGAAGCACACCACGTGTTGGAGCAAGTGACTGGGCCCCCCATGTCTCCTTTTGCTCAGCATCTTCCCCTAGGTTGGGTGATTGTGGGCGACGTTTGCTTAGAAAAGAAACACAAGCCCTCAGTAGTTCGCGTGAACAAAACATATGTGCATCACAACGAAAAAGGGTCAATTTTTTCGCCATGCCCGAACGCCTTGAAAGTTGAAGAACTTGATCCAGTGGGGGCCAACGTTTTCGAGAAAAGAAGAGATGATGAGAAGCCAGGCATGTCCATCGAGGATAGGAAGTTCATTGCAATGATGGACATCCATTTTCAAAAGGATAACAATGGTCATTGGTCTGCGCCTCTTCCCTTCAGATCAACAGTGTCCCTCACAACCCACAACAAAACACAAGCTCTCAGTCGTGCACATGCTTTGGAGAAGTCCCTCGAAAAGGACCCCTTGAAAAGAGAACACTTCTTCAAGTTCATGAGTAAGGTTTTAAATAGTGGTGCTGCGGAAAAGGCACCTTCGCTTGACGACAAAGCAAGTCGTTGGTATCTTCCTCTTTTTGGAGTCTACAACCTCAAGAGACCAGACAAGATAAGAGGTGTTTTCGACTCTTCGGCAACCTTCGAAGGGTTCTCATTAAACACTCTACTGCTTTCAGGCCCAGACCTGACTAACAGTCTCGTTGGTATCCTCTTGAGATTACGACGGGATGCCTGCGCCTTGTCAGCCGATGTGGAACAAATGTTCTACCAATTTTTTGTACATGAGAAACACAGAGACTTTCTCAGATTCTTCTGGTATGAAGACAACGACTGGAACAAACCACTCACCGAATTCCGAATGTGCGTTCATGTATTCGGAAATAGTCCGTCGCCAGCAGTGGCTACTTACGGACTGAGGAGAATTGTAGCGTCCAGTCAAGATGATGTGAAGCAGTTCGTCGCTCGAGACTTCTACGTCGACGATGGCGTCACTTCCCTACCTCGGACAGAACAAATTGTGAGTCTAGTCAAACGTACACAAAACGATCTCATGAAGAACGGAAAAGTCAAGCTTCACAAATTAGCGTCCAACGACAGGGATTTTTTAAGAGCCTTCGCCACTGCTGATCTTTCTGAAGAGCTGCAATCGATAGACCTCTCCGACCCTTCAACGCTGCTTCCAGTGCACAACTGCTTGGGTCTTTCATGGGACCTGAACAAAGACACCTTTGTTATGCTTCCTACGCTAGCCGATGCTCCATTCACGCGCAGAGGACTCCTTTCTATCCTGAATGGCATCTTCGACCCTCTTGGGTTCTTGTCACCAGCGGTTATCGCCGGAAAGATCCTCTTTCGAAAGATCTCCCCTAACGGAAAATCTTGGGATGAGCCTCTCTCTGAATCCTTTCTTCAAGAATGGCTGCTGTGGAAACAGTCAGTTGAATTGCTTCAAATGCCAGAAGTCTCCCGCATGTATGTCCCTTTCTCTTTGACTCAGACTCAAGACATCGAGTTCCACATTTTCTGTGATGCTTCAGAAAAGGCCATAGCATCGGTCGTGTACGTAGAAGTTTTTGCCAATTCCAGCCCATCTTGCGGCTTTGTCATGGGAAAAGCCAAAGTTGCTCCTGTGTCTGGGCACACCGTTCCTCGTCTTGAGCTTTGTGGAGCACTTTTGGCTACTGAACTTTGGCGGCTAGTTTCTGATCAGTTGGATGTAACGCCAAGGAAAGTGAATTTCTACACGGACAGCATGGTAGTGTTAGGCTACATCAACAATGAGACCCGCAGGTTCCATACTTACGTCAGTAATCGAGTGGAACGCATTAGACGTGTGACTGAACCAAATCAGTGGAAGTATGTTCCTACAGAAATAAATCCTGCGGATGCAGCAACCAGAAGCTTGGATGGAGATCTCAGTTCGAAACAGTGCGTTTGGTTACAGGGTCCAAAAGAATGGTTAGCTAACCCTTCCCGGCCAAAGCCCACTCCCTCTTTTCCCCTGATCCTCCCTGACGAGGATAAAGAACTCAGACCATGCGTGCGTAAAACCGAAGTCAAAGTGGATCTCACTTCTATGTGTACTCATCTTGAGAAGTTCTCTTCTTTGGACACCATCATCAATTCCATTGCCCTGCTCCGGCACATCTGTCAGAGTTTTCACGCTCCTTCAGGCCCCTGTAAAGGTTGGCATCGTTGTTCCAATCATCGTAGTGTGGACAATTTGACAGCTTCCAAGATTTTCATCATCAAAGCTGTACAGAATGAAGCCTTTGTAGAGGAGCTACAATGTTTGCGTAAAGGGATGACTTTGCACAAGTCCTCTTCGATCTATTCTCTTTCCCCCTACCTGTGCGACGAGGGCCTCCTCAGAGTAGGAGGTAGACTTTGTGAAGCAAAAGAGAGTTTGGGTTTCTTGAGTGTGCATCCGGTGATTCTTCCTAAGAAACATCATGTGTCTACACTTCTTGTTCAACACTTTCACGAGGCGGTGAAACACCAAGGTCGACACTTCACGGAGGGAGCACTTCGGACTGGTGGTTTTTGGATTATTGGAGCAAAACGACTTGTAGCATCTGAGATTCAGCGTTGCTTCAAGTGCAAGAGACTTCGTGGAACTTTAGCTCAGCAGCAGATGGCCAACTTGCCCTTTGACAAGGTGGTTCCTTCCGCCCCCTTTTCTCATACTGGTGTTGATGTGTTCGGACCCTGGGAGGTTGTAGCACGAAAGACTAGAGGTGGCCTTGCCCACGCCAAGAGATGGGCGGTCATCTTTACATGCATGGCGATACGCGCTGTGCACATAGAAGTCATCGAAGAAATGAGCAGCTCATCCTTCATCAACGCTTTAACCAGATTCATCGCCCTGCGTGGACCAGTCAAGGAGTTGCGTTCGGATCGCGGTACAAACTTTGTGGGAGCGGCGAAAGAACTCGGTGCAGACGCCCTTTTTGTTGAAGAGGGCCCAGTGCTCAAACACGTCTCAAAATCTGGGATCGGATGGAAGTTTAACCCCCCTCATGCGTCCCACATGGGCGGCTCTTGGGAAAGAATGATCGGAGTGGTTAGAAGAATTTTAGATTCAATGCTCCTGGACATGAGACGAAAACCACTGACACATGAGGTTTTGTGTACCTTGATGACAGAGGTTTCTGCAGTCGTGAATAATAGACCGATCGTCCCAATCGCGCATGACCCGGCTTCCCCCTTTGTGCTTTCTCCATCAGTGCTCCTCACAGGAAAAACTGGTAACGCTCAGGTGGCATGCACCTCTAGTGACTTAAAAGAGATCTATAAACATCAATGGAAACATGTGCAGGTTCTGTCGAACATCTTCTGGAAGCATTGGAAGAATGAGTACTTACAGTCGCTGCAACAGAGGAGGAAATGTCAAAGTGTCGAACCCAACATCAAGGAGGGAGATCTGGTACTCGTCAGAGATAAAGATGCTCATAGAAATCAATGGCCAATAGGTCTCGTGATTCGTACCTTTCCAAGCAAAAGTGACTCCTTAGTTAGGTCAGTCGAAATTCGCGTCGTCAAAGATGACATTTCAGCCAATTACATTAGGCCTGTGACCGAATTAGTTGTGCTGTAAACTGCTTGTTTCTGTAGGCAAACTGTACCTTTTCAAACTTTCGGTGAACGATAATGATTTGGAATCTACTGGAAGTTATAAATCGAGAGACAATGAAAGGCAGACTTATAACCTGTTTTGAAATGATAGACAGATTGTCTAGTTTGTTTTATTTCAGGATATAACTGGTTCAATCTTTTGGTGTTTCTTACTTATTGGTTTTGAAACTATTTTATGACGTGTTATTGTTAAGATTTATAATGGTAATATCCTTCGATATTAGACGGGGAGTGTTCTGTATTCAGATTCGGATTTTGTTTTCTTCTAGTTAAAAGACGTTCTTTTGTTGGTTGTGAAAGAGTTACTTCCCATTTTTGCCCCTGCTTCCCTTCATGTTTGCCCCAAACATGTCTGCATGCCCCATGCATATTTCTGTTATTGTGAGCATCCGAAGTTATATTGAGAAGGCTCCACACGTTGTAAGTTCTTCAGTTAATTATTTAAAGTTGATTTAAAGTTGTTGATGCACCGTTCGTTTTATGGAATGGACAAGCAGTAATTTGGAGCAAATCGATTATTTTGATTAGGCCAGCACTTGGACATATGATGTTACGTAGCCCCACGTGGTCGGCCTCCCAATTTTGTAAGCGTCTTGAAAGTATCGGAGGTTTTTTCTTCAGGGCATAAATTTACTTTGGTTGAATGAATCTGATGTAAAGCCTTATTTTGCTAGAGTTGGGAAGCCTAAGATCAACAACTTCGCTTATTTTGGTTTCTTATAGTATAGCGGAAGCACGTTTTCTGTACTCCGATAGTAATGCTTAGCAGCACTTCCGGTGTCAGTTGTTTGTGGTGTGGCATAGTGGTATAGACTAAGTCGCGATTTTATGTTACATTTTATTTGTTTAGCTTTGTCACCTATGTTAGTTTATTTCCTTACCGTGCTTTGTATTCCTTTTTCAGTTTTCACCGTTCCATGCACGTCTATCCACGGTTAATTCTATGGTGAAATAAAGTGCTTTGGTGACACTATCTGCAAGTTCTTCTGCTTTTTGAACGCGAGGCAGAATAGGTACAATCTCACCTAGTTCTGTGGTACGATAATTCCCGATTAAAACCGGACAAACAGGATTATCCATCATAGCAACTTCCGTCTTTCCGCTGAAAAACGGAGTCTCTAACTGAACCAAAGCGATGGGCAAACTCATCCGTTCAGTACTGGACGCAAGCATAACATCAAGAGTCTTTCCAGTCTTATATGTGTCGGGTATAAGACTCGACTGTACGATTGTTACAGATGCTCCCGTGTCGCGTATTGCTAACGCGACTTTGCCTTCCACCTTCACTTCACACTCAGGTGAAAATGGAATCTTTGTGCACGATTCACACAATTCACTACTCGCAACCATACTAGACTGGACCATGTCTGGTACAAATACGGCTGCTGATTGTTTGGTCGACCTTTTTGGACAGTATTTCGATACATGTCCTTGTTCGTTACAACTATAACAAGTTCTGACAGTAAACCTATTCCTGTTACCTTGACCTTGCGCGAACCGGTTTGAATCCGGTCTATACAGTTGCGGTTCGACATTGTCATTTTTAGGTTTCAGATCTCTCAGCTTGTTTCTCGCATCAAAAGAATTCTTTGGGCGTTCATGGCTTGAACTTGCAGTTAGTTTTGCTGACTCAAAAATCAGACCTTGTTCAACAGCTTCTTCTATGTCACTAGGTGACTTCTCAAGAATGAACCTTGCTTGGTCATAAGGAATCCCTTCAATGAATTTCTCCACCATGAAGAGATCTCTTAATTCCTTATATGTGTCAACCTTATAAGCTAGTTGCTGCCAACGCGTCAACCAAAAGTCAAGCTTGGTCGCAAATTCTTGAGTAGTTTCACTGCTTTGACGTTTGGCCGAACGAAATTTCTTTCTATACTCCTCTGCGGTCAAACGAAATCTATGCAGTAGAGCTTTCTTGAGTTCGTCATAATTTGCGGCTTTCTCATCTGACATTAGCGAGTAAACCTCCCGTGCTTTACCTTTCAATAAAGTGCTGAGTTTCAAAGCCCAAATATCTTCCTCCCACTTCAGCTGTTTGGCTGTTCTCTCGAATGTACGGATATGTTTCAAGGTCGTCCTTATCTTCTAAAAATGGTAATTTAACCTTGAGGAAATCTTGTTGTAGGTGATTGGAATGACTAACTCTGACTCCATTATCAGCTGTTCTTTCAGAATGATCAGTTTGGATTTTCAATCGTTCTATTTCGTATTCCTGATCATCTCGGCGCTTCCTTTCTTCGACTTCTGCTTGAAGTTGTAGCTTCTTTTGCTCAGCCTCAAGTTGTAACTTCTTTTGCTCAGCCTCAAGTTGTAACTTCTTTTGCTCAGCCTCAAGTTGTAACTTCTTTTCTTCTAATTCAAAATTCCTTTTCTGTTCTTCTTTCTTTTCTTCAACTTCAGCTAAACGCTCTCTCTCTTCTCTTTCGAATTTAGCCAAACGGTCTTTCTCGTCCCTGATATATTGGAGTAAATCCGCTCCAGATAAACCCAAACTCTCACCTTCAGCTTTAAACCTAGCTGTTGGGTTATCTCCCTCTATCAGACGAGACTGTGATCGAGTCGTCATACTCATAGATGTAGACTGGTCAGCCATAATCCAGAAAAGATATTATAGGTTGAAATAAAGTAAGTGGATTGCTAACCCTACTCAAGGAACCAAATTACATGAATTAGAAAAACTAAAATAATTATGTATTTCTCTTTCACTACGTCTTATACTATATTTAATAATGCACCCTCAGCAATTATTAAAACACTTCGCAGTTACTGGTACTAGATTCTGCAACCGTCTATACTAGCCAACAACAATTGCTCTATCTGTACTCTCCAGTTCTATAGACTAACTGAACAATGGACTTACTCTCCTGCCATTGCAGATACGGCCTGCTTCGAATAAATACATAAAACTTACGAAGACTTTATTCGTATATAAGCATACCCACGTGATTATATACCTAACATAATTCAGCCGGTCATTCCTTTATGGTGACCCGAATTTGCTAGACCTTGCGAACGCAATGCAAAGTTCCCTGATAACTAATCCTATAGCCTCTACTTCTTATGAGACAAAGATTGTTATACTAATTTCAAACTTTAATGGCCCTTATTGTAGAACTCCCTGCTACAATCTATCTAACCTATTAAAGTATACGCCTTTAACATATTGTCTAAATGACTGTTTCACAAATAAACAATGTTCACTAGATCTCCATCTAGCTGTCAAAAACGACTAGGTAACTTAGTTCTACATAATTAAGTTCAACCTAAACTACACTCTAGATTAACACAGGTCCTCGTGTTTCCGAATTCATATTTTACCAATGACCGATACTTGATAAATAAATTCAATCTAGCACACGACTAATCAACTGTATGACTAATCAGACGAACAAATCTATCCGTCGATTTTTCCCCTTCAATAGAATATTTCCCCGACAGAATTCAATCGCCAAAATATAAACTGGATACACTGCTAGAACTATCCTTTTAGATGGTTAACTTACATGCTGTTAACGATGGCAAGGTTATTACAACATGTACAAAATATGCATAAACATGATGATAACAAGATTATTAAAACCAGTAAAAAGTTCAAAATTGTGACAGAATTTCCGCAACTTAGAAAATAGAGATACACTCGTTATAATTTCGTTATAATTACGTTATAAACTATCCCAGACGAAGCCCCCACTTGTTGCGTTTATTGTTTGATTTATTTTGTTATAAGCAGAAAAGTTTACAGATGTTATGTTACAATATGTTAATGCGTGCAGTGGCTCAATACATAAACTTCCGCTCGCTATCAAACTCTTCTTTTACATATAAAAAGAAGCTAAAATACTGTCACAGAAAATGAACGATATTTATTAGTGATAATAAAATCACCTTCCTCGACGGGTAGGCAATTTCAAGATGACAACTTATTCGATTTGTGACGAGGTCGAGACCGAGTACGCGTTTGAGTCAAATGTTCTTGTAGAATAACTCGACACTCGAATCTGGCACAGTCAAGGTTCTTCTTAGATGTCTTGACCGTAGCCCTTCCCAATGGATGGTAAACAACACACCCGTAGAAGTACGGTGAAGTTTCAGGAACAGGTTCCAGAATAAAGGTGAAAAGGAAAGAGGTCCCACCTGTATTATCGAAGCACAGGTGAGTAACACGAAACCCCTATTATAACGGTTGCCAGGTTATTCGCTTGGAAAGCGATTTTATTATTTACAATCAGCCTCTTGGCGATAAACAATGAAATGAAAATCCTGGCCCTAAATTATCAAATCACCCAACTCAACAATTATTTATTTACATTTAACAAAAGAGCATTGCGCGAACAGACCATTAATAATTCATTCAAATGTATTTCTATTATCGAAGACGCAATCTCTAAGAAAACGGTAACTCCATGGCAACCGGCTAACAGTTCGTATTGCGCGACTCGCAATCACAACTTCTTCATTTATAATCATCGTCATTGCGTAAATAATTACCATTTATTTACCCGCAAGGATCCCTCACTTAATGCATAAATTAAATGAATATAAACAACAACATTTTGAAACTTAGATGAACTAGAAAATTACATAACTTATTGTTTTCATTGCGATTCCCGCACGAAAAGAACGACAAATTATTTTCTGTTGCACCTTCTGCGACCAGAATAATACCTACACATATAAAAATCGTTCCGCTAATTAATTACCCATAATTAAATGAAGCAATTCTCTTACAAATGATAGTGTCCAAGTATAGAACTAGACTCTCTACCATTTATTTTATTCCTAGAGTTTCACCCACGAGTTACAAGACCTCTTCAGTTCGTAGCAATTCGACCCTCAGATCGTCAGTGGACAATGTGATCAGCGTTCTTCTCTCAAAGACGAGTTACAGGACATCGAAGTAGACAGTGGCTATAGCTGCAACAGGTCTACGTTCGACATCGCCTGCTCCCGGCTGTCTTCCATCCCTGGCCACAGGCTGTGAAGTCCGTAGGCCTTGACTCAATTACATACTATACATAGAAGGTCCTCCACTCCTTTCAACGTCCGGTTTCGACTGACCCCTCAAAAACGACTTTCCTACCTTTTGTGCCCACTTCAAACTCAAACGGAGGGGCCAGACGAATCACAAACACTCATAGCAACACATTCGTTACACTTCCAACGATGTCGGCTCCAAATTCACTGCGAATTTGGTCGCCACGCCGTTCGTCGATACTATATATAGCAATTCCTTTACGAACTTTCATTGGTCGCTAAGAATACGCTCTATTAAGCCTAATGAAGGGTGGACTACTCTAAAACTTAAAAACCTTTTAACAAATTCGAAAGTCGCCAACGATCTTTTGTTTATATCGCTAGAGTGGTCTGCCCTTCATTAGGCCTAATAGCGCGTATTTTTAGGTGACCAATGAATATATATAGTATCGACGAACGGCATGGTGTCCAAATTCGAACCAGCTTATGTGACTGCGTTTTTAACCAAATTCGCAGTGAAAATTGGAGCCGACATCGTTGGAAGTGTAACGAATGTGTTGCTATGAGTGTTTGTGATTCGTCTGGCCCCTCCGTTTGAGTTTGAAGTGGGCACAAAAGGTAGGAAAGTCGTTTTTTGGGGTCAGTCGAAACCGGACGTTAAAAGGAGTGGAGGACCTTCTATGTATAGTATGTAATTGAGGCAAGGCCTACGGACTTCACAGCCTGTGCTCTGGCATCAATCTTGTCAATCTTCTTCGGCAAAGGTGTCCAAACGGTTCTCTGTGGTACTATCATCAACAACACGTCGCCGAAGGGAAAAAAAAGACGACGAGCCTAGATTGAACGTTCAGATTTCCCAATATTTTTGGATGACGGTTTTCGACCGTTGAAAAGCAGAGCTCGGAGAGTGTGGTCCTCTCGCTTTGAAGTCTGAGTCACAAGTGTTGGTAAACAAATGTGCCTACGATGAAATACCTGTGCACCTCGTTGTCAATACCAACTTTACGTCCCACGAATATGAGAAGAGTACTACGTCAAAAGTCTTCAAAACAAAAATGGCTGCTCTAAGGATACGTCACTTTTATTGTGAGGTCATAGATTCTTGACTAGATTGTCTTTTTACTATCATTCATATTTAATATACAGTAACTTCAAATAATATAAACAACTACAATTATACTTTACTTCTCAGTTTAGAAGAGAATAATAATTCTAGATTATCTCGAGTGCTACGTCCAAAACTGAAATAACTTAATTTCATTACACTGGGAGACTTTAATCACTGCGATCTGCGTCGGGCCCTTCCATCATTCAAGCAGTACGTGAATGTTACCACACGTCTTGATGCCACGCTAGACCTATGTTATGGTAATATGAAAGACGCATACAAATCTTTCCATCTGCCAAAGACAGGAAAGTCAGACCATGACACTATCCACCTAGTCCCTTCCTTTAAACCGAAAATAAAGACTGAAAGTGATGTGAGTAAGACAGTGAAAGTGTGGACGAAAGATGCGAGTGAAAGGTTGAAAGGCTGCTTTGAGTGTACTGATTAGAAGGTGTCCTTGGAGTCCACAGATTATGTAGATAAAGCCACAGACGTTATTACTGATTATATTACCTTTTGTGAAAACATGATTATTCCTACTAGAACAATAAAAATGTATCCAAACAACAAACCCTGGATCTCAAAGTCAATTAAGAGTACAATTAGTGAGAAAAAGGTAGCATTTCAGATGGGGGACAGAGAAGAAAGGATAAGAGTACAGAAGAAACTTAGAGATGAAATTAGGCATGCTAAACTAGAGTATAAGGACAAAGTAGAGGAAAAGTTTAAGTCAGGCAACATGCGGAAGGCGTGGAACGGGTTAAAAGTATTGACTGGTCAAAATAAGCCTAATTGTCAGAAAAGAGGAGCGAGTTTGCAGAAGAACTAAATGACTTCTATTGCTGCTTTGAGCGTAGCGATGTAGCAGACGACCTGCTAAATGTGATATCTGATCTGCAATGGAGGGTGGAGGGATTAGCGGCAGATAACCTAGGCATCTTGGACTGTGAGATCGAGGCGAACAAAGTCCCTTTTTCGTTAAGGTCAACCCCCGAAAAGCTTTTGGCCCTGACAACGTCTGTGGTAAATTGTTAAAATCGTGTGCTTCCCAGATGTGTGAGGTTTTTAGCAAGTTGTTCACTTGGTCTTTAAAAACCTCTGTTGTTCCATCTGTGTTGAAAAATTCAACTATATGTCCCGTTCCCAAGTCCAGGAGCCCATCAGAACTAAATGATTATAGACCAGTAGCCCTCACTAGTATAGTGATGAAGTGTTTTGAACGCATTGTGTTGAAGTTTCTCCTCCTTAGTAACAAACGTCCCTTGATCCACTTCAGTTTGCATACAAGCACAATAGATCAACCGATGACGCAACACTCACTCTCCTCAACAATGCCTACGTCCACCTTGAACAACCTGGTTCTTTTGTTAGGATTCTATTCATAGACTTCTCTTCCGCTTTTAACACCATACAACCCCACCTCATGGCTCGCAAACTTCTGGCTCTGAATGTCAGCCCGAGACTGGTTTTTTGGATTGTCAACTTTCTTGTCAACCGCTCACAGTCTGTCCGCTTTCAACACTGTCTTTCTTTCTCCCGTTCCACCTCCACTGGCTCTCCCCAAGGCACTGTTCTCTCCCCTGTTCTATTCACACTCTACACAAACGACTGCTCTGGCTCCATCGACACCCTTTTCATCAAATACTCTGACGACACTGCTCTACAAAATCTCTCAAATTCTCACTCCGTCTATTTGTCTCTAAGTTCACTCTCTATCCCTGTGTCACTGTTTCATCTCTATTATAATCTCTCACACCATGGTGCAATAAATAACTAATTCAACACACTGATGTAACAAGAATGTCTAGAATTCTCAGAAGCTTCGTCATATGTCAGCCAACTACAGAGATGACCAGAATGTGAAAGTGAGTGAGAAAACAAGAGTATAACAGACACCATTGGTAAACAATAAATTTTGTGAACGTCACACATACAAGATTCACCACATGTCTACACAAGAATATGCCTCATCATCCAACAATGTCAGTTCAAGAAAACTTTTGTCAATCAGATGTTTTTGTTCACTGTTGTTCTGCTATGTATGTGTTTATGTGTTAAAAAAAAAAAAAAAAATTTAAAAAAAAAAAAAAAAAAAAAATTGTTATATATTATAAACTTATCAGGTTTCTGGGCATTAAAAGTCACCCGAGCCATGTTCTGGCTACACACTATGAACTCATGCCGTCAGGGCGCAGACATCGAATGCCAAAAATGTCCACAGTGAGAGCAAGAAAGACTTTTGTGCCCAATTCCATTCATGTTATAAATATGTCGCGAGCAAGATTGTAGGAATGGGTGTTCATGATCTATGTACAATTGTGTTTATTGTGAGATATATATATATATATATATATATATATATATATATATATATATATATATAGAGAGAGAGAGAGAGAGAGAGAGAGAGAGAGAGAGAGAGAGAGAGAGAGAGAGAGAGAGAGAGAGATGCAATGTTTAAGTGATATTTGGAACATATCCTAGTTAATAATGTTTGCTCCTAGCTACTATGGGTGTGTGCGTGTGTGTATGTGTGTGTGTTAATGTGTGTGTGTGTGTGAAGGATGAGCAGGTATTTTGGAATAAACGTTGTAATAATATGCAGTGAGAAAGGCAATCTCTAGTCTATGTATTTTAGAGAAATGACATGTTTAATGTTGGAATAAATGTGATAGCAAGTGTGCTGTACGAAAGGCAATATTTAGTCTATGTATCTTAGAGAAATGACATGTTCAGTGTGGGAATAAATGTGATAGTAAGTGTGCTGTGCAAGAACTTCAAAGTAATGTCCAGTCTATGTGCTGTATAAGCAGTAAGGAAATGAATATGTTGTGTTATATAATTATGTATGCATAATATGCTAATACGTTTCTTAGTTCTTGTCCATGTACTCTTAAGTTTTATGTCGGATTGCAGTCCATGTATTGAATTTCTCAGTTTGAGATCAATAAAGTTATATTGTAATGATAAAACATGGCAAGACTTCACAAACATAATCCAATAATAATATCAATAAATCGCAGTGAAACAAAAGAATGATCATTTACCTTTTTGACAATGTCAGACTCTAGCCATACTGCGATGAATTGAATTTCACCCGTCACCTGCGTAGCCTACTGCTTGAGAGATCTTTTAGAGCGTTGCTCCTTCTCGTGTGAGGTTCAGACAAGGAATGCCCACCTAACCGTGTGGTCAGCCAAGGCCCGCAAAATTTCCTGATATACCTGTAGCCCCTCTAGGGGGGGGGGGGGTTCTGGCTATATGTCAGCTAGATAAGGTCACTGCCTACCTAGTGAAGAGTTAGCCTTACCTATGCTTAGCACAGTCCTGACTTCTGTCATCTGCAAGGCAGCTACTTTAAGTTACAAGAGCTACAGCAGGAACTATTTGAGGCATGAAGCCTTAGTGCTGGGTCCAAACTAGCCTTGTGTGACACTGATTCCCCCTATTTCAAATAATTCCAAATAAACCTGGAAATACAAAATAACACTTCTATATTAGTCGTGATCTAAACCTTATATTGTAAAAGTATATAGTGTATTGAAAATTCCTTTTATGTAGTTTTAAAGCACATGTAATGAAAACTAGGGGAAAATGTATGCCTGACCACATAGAACAGATTCACAGATTTGGCTCACCTGAGTGGACGTCCCGGTCATCTTAATGTGAAAAGCAATATTACTTCGCGTCTCCATGCAATGTTCGCTTCGGTATTCTTAAAACTCCAACTTAACAGAGCACTTTTGTTCTTGCGCAGAATATTATAAATTGATTGCTTAAAAAGCATATACTGGGCTTTGCCCTTCTAGTTGTGCTACCCGTTTTAAGCATTAGTTCCATTTATCGTGGATTCGTCAAGTTTGCCGGTACAGTAGTAAAGCTTGTTCCTGTTTATACAGAGGGAAAATGTGCCAACTTCGACGCTGACGCTAAGCAGTGCATTATTCCCTACCGAGAGGCAAGGGACGCATTAGTTGGGGAATGGAGATTGTGCGAGTAAGTTTCACGTCACACTTAAAGACCTTACAGACAACTTTGTCAAAATATAAATAATATATGGGTCGAGCTAGTCGAGTGAGTAAATCATAGCTAACACATGCCGACAGCTGCTCGCGACAGCAAGTGCCCCTACTCTTTACAATGAGAGTGTAAACTCAGAAATATGATGGCCTACTAGCGCCAAAACCGAGAGTTACCATTATCACGAGATAATTGAAATTATCACGTGTTCTGTGTAATTTACAGAGATATCGGTAATCCAGAGTTTTAATTAATAATTATCAGTATTTGCCACGCCTTCCCAGCGCCAAAACCTGTTAATTACAAATATGATGAGATAATTACACATATCATTGGAAAATTACAATTATCAAGGGACCATTACCATTATCATTGAAAAATTAAAAAATATTTTCCCATGTTTAATTTTCGAGTTTTGGCTCTAGCAATCCGTCTGCAAATGAGCCAAAATTTAAAATTGTAATTTTTACTTCATAGTTACAATTTGTACGTGTTAATTATAAATATGTCATCGATATTTATAATTATCACATGATATTTGTAATTATCAGGTTTTGGCACTAGTAGGCCGTCATAATGTGTATTACACAATACACGTGTTAATTACTATTATCACTGATACTTGTACATGCACGTTTTGGTGCTAGTAAGCTGCCTTAGTCAGAATTAAGCATGATCACCTAAAAATTGTAATTACGAAGTGAAAATTGTAATTATTATGTGATCATTACAATTTTCGGTTTTGGCGCATTTCCAGGAGGATTGCTAGAGTCAAAACTGAAAATTAAACATGATCACACAAAGTTATTTATAATTGTTCAATGGGAAGTGTAATTATCCCTTGATAATTGTAATTTTCACTTGATAATTGTAATTATCCCATGATATTTGTAAGTATCTAATGATTTTTGTAATTATCAGGTGTTGGCGCTAGTAGGCCGTTATACAGAACTAATAATTCCATTGCACAGATTTAAAGTTCTTAACACATGTGACCTAGACGGGTAAGTGCCAGATACAAAAACACAAGCAAACAAAAGCACTACATTCTACTCCCTTTCATCCCGAGTTTGTGGCTTCCTCACTTCCGCTAAGAAGGCAACCCGAATTTTACCCAAAAGGGTGACATTTATCCCAACTAATAAAAAAAAATCAAATTGTTATCCATGTTTTGTAAATCATTCTATTTTTTATTATTGTTTTATGGATGACAAAATTTATCCAAAATTTATCCAAACAAACAAAAAAACCAATGGGAACTAAAAGATTTTTCATGGTTTGTAAATCGCTGTTTTTTAAAGTTGTCTCGTTTAGTGAGTAGACTTCCAGTCATAATGTTGACCATTTGAATGACTGTACCTGGAATCGGCACGCGCAAATCTTCAGCCGAAGAAAATAACAAACACCACTTCAGATGCTTTTGAAGTCCCCAATAAATTAAACTGGATCTTGTTTATCGAGCTCTTTTTTAATGCATTAGAGTGGAACCAAAATATTAATGCTCCATATAAAGTGACTATAGTACTCTACAGTAATAAACCAGGCTATAATTGTAAAATAAGGGAAACTCTTGACAACTGTATTTAGCTCCCTATACCAAGACATGCAAATAATAATTATACTGAAATAATTGAAAAGATCTGTTTTTTTTTTACATTTCAGTGCCTTGGACAACACGAAGAGATGCTTGGAGGAGCTTGGGAACAATTGTTTCCTGTCTAACATGCAGAACAAAACTATCACAAATATGTTGAGCTTCGCTAATTACGAGTTTAATACCTGTGGCTGGAGCAATATTGTTTGGGGTGCTTGAACGCCTTTTTGTTTTTGACGTTATTTTATTATATTATGTTCTGTTTTTTGAGTGTTTTTAAAAGCAAGAAAAATCCTTCACATTCTGGTACACAACGCACAATCAACCCACGTACGCATGCACCATAAGCCTAAGCTTCGGTACACGCAGCAAGAGACGGCCGGGTCGATATTGTTGTTTTCAGAATGCAAAAGTACAAAGTACGCCAGCCGATCTGACTTGTTTGGCAAAGTCTGCGCATTAATTTTGTTGACAATTATTTTGTGTAGGTTTGGTGACTTAGTGTAAGTAATAAATGAAATTGGATAGTGGTATTAGGATGCATATGGTTATTTAGGATTTAAAAATATGTTAAATTTTATGAATTATAAGTGCACAGACTACATTGATAGGGACTTTTTTTGTGGCGGATGTTTCCTGAGTAAAATGGTGCTAGTGGAAGCAAACCTGACTGGGGCACTTCCTTTGCTAGTTGGCATTGGCTGTGTGTGGTTGTGTGTGTTGACTAGAAGTGTTTTTTTTTTAAATAGTGAGCAAAGGAACGTTACATTCTTGGTAAAATAGTAATGATGATTATGAACAATCTATTTGAATGCAAGGAAAAGATTTCTATTACAGAAGATATCAAATATTAATACTGAAGAAATGACAGACAAGAGCTAGGCCTATGATAATACTGTTTTATTGGCTTCAGTAAAACCAGTCATTTCTGAACAGAAGAAGGTAAAATCGTGAAATTTAACATTCTCTTTATTTAGCCTTCAACAACTGATGCTGTTGTTATGATGAGGCCTTGAGGGGGAAACAGATTCTTTTTGTGTGTTAAGTCTACAATGAATGTTCATTGCTAGTGTGAACAGAACAATGTAACAATGACGCAGCAGCCGTTATTGATCCGCATGGCGCGCTGGATAACGTATGCCAAGGCCTCAGGGTAAACAGAGCATTAAGTCAGTTGATGAAATGGACAGTTAAAATATATAGTTTAAAAAAACAAAACATCACATAACAACTAGCAAAGCTGTTGTTCTAACGAGGCTGAACAGCAAGGGCGAAACAGCTTCTTTTTTTAAAATCTACAAGCTCTAGAACAGAACGAAGTCACAGTGACGCAGCATTTTTCAAAACAACAGTTATTGATTGCCAACGTTTTAGTGACAGTTTGCAATCCATTGCAGTGGATCGCAAAGGTCAAGGTCAAGGTCAAAACGGTGGTGAGACAAGGCACTTTAGTTTGCAATCCGTTGCAGTGGATTGCAAAGGTTAAGGTCAAGGTCAGAACGGTGGTGAGACCTGGTATTTTTAGCTCGCAATCCTTGCAGTGGATCAAGAATGCCAACGTCACAATGCCAACGTCACTAGCTATGGCGAGACATGGTATTTTTAGCTCGCGATCCGTTGCTGTGTATCAAGAATGCCAACGTCACAAGCTATGACGAGACATAATATATTTAGCTCGCGATCCGTTGCAGTGGATCGAGAATGCCAACGCCACTAGCTATGACGAGACATGGTATTTTTAGTTTGTGATCCGTTGCAGTGGATCTAGAATGCCAACGTCACTAGTTATGACGAGACATGGTATTTTTAGCTCGCGATCCGTCGCACCGGATCAACTGTACAACGGCGATTAAAGGTGATGGCCATCAACAACAGCAAGATGAAGGCAAAAGGGCACCAATAAAATGAATGTATGCCCTCTCCCACACTCACATCAATTAGGCCCATGCACAAAACATCAATCAATATGAGACCCGCTCCCTTTCCCATACCCCCATTGTTTAGCCATTGGTTAGCTAAAAAGTCGCTCGTAATATCTGGGTTGAGGTAATGATTAAAAATATTATGGGGGCTAGTTTCGAAATGGATGTTGGCCACCACAGCTATTGTCAGCTTGGTTATGTCGACTGCTTTTTAGTAATAATAAGGCCCTGTAGTATACTTTGCAGCTTTGTTATATTTATAAGGCACTTACATTTTTATTATATTAAAAAATATATGTTTGTAACTTTCAAATCTGTAAAATCAGGTGTACCCATTGAACTTCGTCATCCTATTGACAACACAAACAGTGACCTTAAAGTAGACGTAATCCTACATGAAATATTCTACACGGTTAAATGGGTAAATATTAGACATGATCTAAACAAATGGATAATGGTTAATAAAACAGGCACTTTATTCATGCTGGCTATTATGACTTCTGCAGACTTACTGAAGAATTATTTAAACCTCATTCGATTGAAGCAAAAATAAACCCTGCAAACTTGATAGTAACTTTAACTTTCCATAAAAAACAGCATAAAGACATTACCAGTGTTACATTTGCGCCAAAGCTGGCAGAAATATTAGGTTTTCGTGGCAATGAATTATTTTTTGACTCCAGCATCAGCGGCGGCTATAACAGTGAATTCGTTGGCAGTTCTATAAGATTTATTGGATCAAAACCTATGAATTTGTTAATTAATAATAGATTGTTTGTGTTCCTTCATCAACTGAAGACATCGGAAAACTTAGTAAATGGAACTCCTAGTACATTGCTAAGAATAATTTCAACTCAGAGAGAATCTTACTGTGATCCAGTTTCATTAAAATTTCTGCCTCAAAAACGCCACTTAAGTCAGGACGATCATACTAGTGTCTGCTTCAAAATAACTAACCAAAACAGCAAAATTGTAGACTTTGAGGATCTTACAATTATTCTTGAGATAAAATAAAGTTTAATTTTAATATATTTAAAAAATACAACGTCGAACGGCCCTATAATTCCAGTAACCTGTCCTACCATTGAACTGAAAGACCTAGCAGACACTATCGACTATGATGCAAATGCTATTGTTGGGTCTATTTACGGTTTCGAATTTACACCAAATGGATATTATAAACGAATACTAGTACCGTCAGTGCCAGAAAAACCGTCTATTGATCAGCAGAGGATTTTAATGCCGGTAAAGTAGAGCCCGATTTTAAGTATGCTATTACTAAACGAGAAAATACCTGGTCTTTAACACCTGTAGACACAGACTTAGATTGGCTTATTAAATTCAAGTGCGAAAGCCCTTACACTTTTA
The DNA here is from genome assembly GCA_036898135.1 of Oncomelania hupensis. Lineage (NCBI taxonomy): Eukaryota > Metazoa > Mollusca > Gastropoda > Littorinimorpha > Pomatiopsidae > Oncomelania > Oncomelania hupensis. The sequence continues at coordinate 98,979,849 of CM072511.1, read as the reverse complement.
TGGGACCAGACAATAAATTTAAGAAAATTATTAATGCCGGGCCTATGTTAGTTAGTCTAGTGCCGGATGAAAATAATCGAGAAAACATAGAAATCAAAGCCTACAAAAAAACTATATGTTTTACATAAGCGTGATACAGCCTGGAAAAATGTTAGAGTTGTTCTACAGCCTCCTTTACAGCTAGGCAGTGCAGCTATGATAGTACTTGACATAATTGCTCACAAACCCACACAGAGAAATGTTCATATAATTCCGCATGTAACTCTAAGTTGGACCGATTTAGATGAGGAACCCAGACGAATTACAGTATTTATGAAGAAAAGGGAAAATGAAGACCAGTACCCTGTATTTGCTTCCTCACCCAAGATAACTTTTGTCCCTGTCACAAATCCTATTGAAAGAATAGTGCAAATTAACCTAGACAACGTAGATCTGTTAGCAATTTATTTCAGTGATCAGATATTTTCTGATAGTCAAATAGAATATTTTGCTAATAAACTAAAATCAAGTTCATTATTGTTAATTAATAAAAAGCCTTTTTTCACACTAAAAATATGACGACAAAATTGTATCCTGCTATAGTGGAAGCAGTAGGGGAAGAACAACCAATGCAACCAATTATACAGCCTAGTGCTCCAACATTAGATTTAAGTAACGTAAATACCGTTCAAACGTTCAGGCTGGAAGAAATAAGAAAAGTTAGGACTCAAATTGAATCAGATATCCAAAAGTACTCTAGATGCAGACGACGGTATTCCGGCGCTTTTAACGGAATTAATTAGTGTCTACTGGTCTAAATGTTATTAATACAGCGAAAGCTGCTATCAATGTGGGATTATTGGTGACTGGAATTGGTATACCAATTAGTATTGGATTAGGGGTTGCTGCCAGTTTATCTGCAGTGATGTCAGCTCTACTAGGTGTAATTAATACTAAAGTATCTAAGAAACTAGAAAAACACGACCTCATTTCTAGCCTGGCGATAGCTAAACTTACTAGCATGAACTTGATAATTTCGAAAGCTCTAGAAGACACTCAGATTACAGCCCAAGAGTTTGTAATTATCCAGCAAGATTTTGAAGAATATAAAAAGTTGAAGCACGACATACAATCTAAATCTAGGTCTGCACCTGTTAATGTTGAAGAAATTTAAAAACAATTAATAGAGGAAGGGAGACTACTAAGACTGAAGGAGCAACTAGATGCTTTGAAGAAAAAGCTCGGTGCTTCAGAATAAATACAGTTAACATTTACTCAAGCTTTGCTGGCATTCAAGGCCTTCCTCCCTATTCATATTCATAGTCATATTCATAGTCGTAGTTTCTACTTGTAATTTATTGTGGCCTAGAGCGTATGCGAACTCCTTAGTTACTCTTACCCGCTTTGTGTCATTGGCGCACAATGTTTTTTTTTAGTCGTCACTGCAGTGGATAGAACATGGTTTTTAGACTTTATAGTTGTGTTAGGGTATGGTTTAACTTCTTTCCCATCTAAGGCTTCCAGGTAGTTTTCGTGCCTGATAACTGTTTTTTATTGCAGCTTTTTGGGTGCCTTTTGCTTTTGAAGATTCTCCCAATTCGTGTTTAATACTGTACTGCTTAGATCGCAAACCTGCGTATTCTTCTATTAGTTTTCCGTTCATTTCATCTTTCATCAAACATATTTTCTTTTGGTTTGTTTTGCTGTACAAAGGATGACTTTCATGATAATCACTAGTATCATAATGTGGTAGTTCCCATTATAAGTCTTTATAAATGTCTTCAGTAGGGATGTCTAGTATAAGGGAGGCTGTGTCTGTGTATAAAACTCTGGCCTCGGGGTATTTAGGTTTAAAGTAATCATAGTAAAATTCGAACATTAGCAATTTAGAAAGGTCAAGAATAGTCATTATCATAAACACTGGTTTGTCTAGATTAACTTGCGTGGTTTTCATGGTACTGGCATACAGGTAGTCATGAAACTCTTTGTAACTAAGGTATTGAGGCTTAGATGTTAATTTAATTGCTTGATTGGGTGATGTATTTAGCCTGACGTCTTTTCGCTTGTATGGGTTCTCAAAAGTTTTACCAAAACAGCTGTTATTCAGCAGCCTAAAGAAATCTTTGTCAAACGTAGATTGCGCTTGTTTTCTGAGCTCTGTGTTTTTATTGATGTACCCGGCCAAGACGTTCGTTTGCTTAAAGTATAAAAGCTTATGAATCGCTGTGCACTTCATGCCATGTCTGATGTAGAACTGCAGGTTCTGTAGTGACAGACGTAATTAGATTTATTATAGAGGTTGAGAATAAATTTAAGTTGCTTGTCTGTACCATGCATTCTTTCCGGTGCTAATGGGTAATCATTATGTAGGTCATGTAAGGCATTGGGATAGTCTAGGTCAACTTCGACAATAAACCCTATAGTATGATCTTTAGGGTGATTTAAAATACTGTTTAACCACGTCAAGTTTGTGGGGTTTGGATTAACATGTAATTTGAAATCTAAAACCGGTAAAAGCTCACTCATTGCCCAACCGTATAAATTGTTGGCGTCTAAGTACATTATATAATTAGATTTCTGTGAGGGGTCATAGTGCTTCAGGTATTTATTATTGGCTTTGCAATAATTATGGGCTGCCACGCTTATTCTGCCGCGAATGCCTGACTCAATCATTGTCATCATTACCTGGCCAGTTATAAGATCAATTTTAGAACCACTAAGTTTTAAGAAAGCATCCCAACTCATTCCTGGTGAAGAAATATAATGAGAAGGGTCGAGGGAGTAATGATGTAAACTCGTTTCTCTGTATTTTTCAAACACATCGCCAACCAACAGATGACAGCTTTTAAATATTGTCATGGTGGTCACAAGGTTTTTACAGCGGAGTGCATTCCAGACGTTGTGAGCGTGTTGGTAATCAGAATCAGTTATAAACGTTTTATTGAGTGAAGAATAGAAGTTTTCTTTAGGGGGTAATTCCAATTCTTCACACTTCCCAAGAATCCATGTATTCATAAGTATACACACCTTTCCGAATAAGTGTAACGTCCTGAAAGTATTTACTAGTGATAGGGTAGCTGGGTAAGTTCTTAGCTAGTGTTTCTAAACTGGAAGACAAGTGTTGAAAGCTGTCGTAAAACTTTAATTTAATCAGAGTGAAAGTTTTATATTTTTCTTCTGTCTTGGCAATACATGACACTCTGTATGCGTTTGTCACTGCCTGCATGATTAAATGTGAGTCATAATTTCGAAGATTGTGAATGAAAATAGGCAGAGAGAAATGTTTTATTCCATATTCTAAGTTGCATTTCTGGTGAGCGGCACCTCTAAATGCCCTGGTTATATGACAATGATCTCTCACCCTTGAGTCCTTCGGGTCAAACTCATTGTTACAAATGTGGCAATGTGTAGCTGCTTTAAAATTATTGGAGTCAGATTCAGTAAATATCATGGGCACTGGATCATCTAGCTGCAGTAAACACAATTTGTATATTTTGTTTATCTCATCTAAGAACTTCCGAGCTGCATCGGGCCCTCTGTAAATAACAGGCTCTGTATGTTGTCTGTCAGCTCTGACAACTACATACCCAAAACTGCAGACTTCGTGAAGGTGTGTGAAGAATGAATTAGGCCTACTAAATCCTTGCGGGCCTTGATATTTTAAAATCAATGATTCCAAGTTGGCATAAACTATATAAGATTGCTTGAATTGTTTGTTGATGTTTTTAAAATATACTTGAGAAACTGGCTTCAGTAACACAAGAAGGGTTTGAATATCTGTCATGCTTTTGCATATTTTACTATGCTTGTCAGCCACTTGGAGATTAGATACTCTGGTTAAACAGCGCCTGCACAAATATTGTTTGCCACCATGTTTTGAAGTGTGTCCTAGTAATCTAGAAATGTTTCGTATCAGAGTATAATGTTGCATGCTAGGGTCTTGAGGGTCTGTTATGAGTAAAAGATCAATGTGGTGATTGTGGTCTGAAAACAATGAAGCATTAGGAGAGATTCTTAAAGGCATAAGTTTTGATTCAGGGTCCCAAAATTATACATTGACTGTTGTAGGGGAGTTTGGGGATTCAAATTTGTCAATGGCATCAAGTCTAACAGGGAAATTAATGTCTTTAAGATTTAAGTTCGTTACTTTATCTTTGTACAGCGACACTCTTTCGGGATGTTCTTTAGACTGAATAGGATATAATTTAGCCAGAACACACCACATAAAACACTTGTTGTCCGTGTTTTTAATATTCAATACAGCCTTCTTGTCAAGAATTTCTTTGGGAAGAGGGATATAAGTTTTTCCTTTGATTGGATTATACTTTGCAATGTTCAGTTCTAATGATTCTAAAGTTCCTTCTGCCCACCCGGACCCTTTCATAGTTGCGCGCTCTATACTTCCTTGTAACTGATTGATCAAGATGTTGTTATAAGCATTGTCTAGGTCTGAAGATTTTAACACTTCAATTTGACTGGAAGAAACCCACACAGTCAATGGCCAATTATTATAGACAGATTTAATAACATTTTGACTGTCAAGAATGGGAAGTTGTAATGTCTGGAAGATGTCTTTAAACAAAGGAGAGTGCGAAAGACTTTTTGTGTCCATCATTTTTATACTGATGACAAAACTTTAAATTAAAAAAAATTAATTAAATAATTAAATAAACTGTAATTTAAGCTTAAATCTACATGTAATTATCTAGGGGAAAAACAGCATTCGCATTAACAAACATGATGTTGGTTCATTTTACGAACCTTGTGAACCTTGCTGATAAAATTTCCCCACAATCTCTCGAAGTAAAATGTATATGGTAGTAAAAGGTTTTTAGTATAATTTCCACACTCAACAATTCTATTAAAATCGTTTTGAAATTCTATTTCGCATGCAAATTTGAATTCTTTATTAATATGGTGTTGTTTAGTATAGTTATTATACATAAAGATGTATTTTGTAGGTAAGCCTGTGAAAAAGGTGGTCCAATATTCATCATTCAATATTGTAAACATTGGTGAAAGGTCTTCTTATATGCTTGGCAAGCTCCTTACTGTGTCTGTAATTTTAGATATTTTTATTTTCTTAATTAGAAAATCTTAATGGCTCTGTGTCTGGTGGAACAATCTGAAGTTCTTCTTTTACAAAATTTCTTTGTGGTGTTCTACGATCGCTTCTTGGTCTTAAATAATATACAGGCGGATCAGTAGATAATGCTCTGTCAACTTCATAAACGCTTAATAACAGATAACAGATAACAGATAACAGAACTTTATTTCGCCAGGTGACAAGCACGAGGAATACACTTTGATGTTGGCACACATATTTATACAAAACACAATAACAAAGCCAACCACACCTACGCGCAACCATCCACTTGCTGACACACTCATACAAGACTAGGAATAATACTGACTGGAATTGATTGATTGATTGATTGATTTATTGTTGCTTTAGGTCCAGCGGACTCTTCCGAGCCAAATCAGGACCGGACTGACTGGAATATAGTAGAAACAGAATGATCAAATCAAATATAGAATAATACACACACATCCACACACACGTTATCTCTCGCTCTCTCAATTCTCTTCTCTTATCTTACACACTCTACATACATCTATAAATTCTCTCTCTATCACTTCCTCTACTCACTCTCTCTCTCTCTCTCTCTCTCTGACTCTCTCTTCCTCTCTTTCTTTCTGTCTTTCTTTCACACACTTCTCCCTCCCTCCCTCCCTCCCTCTTTCTCTCTCACTCTCTCTCTCTCTTTCTCTCTCTCTCTCTCTCTTATGCATAAGTCACTGAGATAGTCAGGGATCATCGGGTGCCAGACAAGGAGTTGAGGTTTGACACTGCTTGTGGAAAAAAACTGTTCTTGAAGCGGCAGGTACGGGTCTTCATAGTTCTGAGCCTTTTGCCAGAAGGAAGCAGCTCGAAGAGGTGGTATCCGGGGTGGGAGGCATCATCCACTATCTTTCTGGCTCTGCTCATCAGGCGTTTGGTATAGATGGAGGCCAGAGAGGGGAGATCGGTGTCAATGATCTTGCTGGCAGTGGAGACAATATGGTCTAGTTTTTCTTTCTGTTGTTGGGATGCACCCCCATACCACACACAGATGGAAAATGTTAGAACACTTTCTACCACAGAGCGGTAGAACTGGGTGAGGATTTCCTTCCTCAGGCCAAATTTTTTCAGCTGCCTGAGAAAGTACATCCTCTGCTGTGCTCGCTTGATGATGGAGTCGGTATTGAGATCCCAGGTGAGGTCGCACGAAATGAGTGAGCCCAGAAACTTGAATGACTCAACTGTCTCGATGGGCTGGCCGTTGATGAAGAGGGGGTCAATGGGAGTGGCGTTCCGACGAAAGTCGATCACCATCTCTTTGGTCTTGGAGGCGTTCAACTCGAGACTGTTGTAATTGCACCATGACACCAGCAGGTCGACTTCCTGCCTGTAGGCTGACTCATCTCCATTGGATATGATGCCCTCAACGGTGGTGTCATCGGCAAACTTTACGAGTTGAACTGACTCGTGATGGGAGGTGCAGTCGTTGGTGTACAGGCAGTATAGAAAAGGAGACAGGACACACCCCTGGGGTGCGCCTGTGCTCAGGGTCAGGAACTGCGAGATGTTGCTGCCTATTTTCACTGACTGGGGGCGGTTGAGGAGGAAGCTCAGAATCCAGAAAGAGATGGAGGGGGAGAGGTTGAAGAGCTGAAGCTTGTCGAACAGGGTCTGGGGGACGATGGTGTTGAAAGCAGACGAGTAGTCTACGAAGAGGAGGCGGGCGTAGCGATTAGGGGTTTCTAGCTGCTGGAGGATGAAGTGAAGGGCCAGGGCGACGGCATCGTCGACAGACCGGTTAGCTTGGTAAGCAAACTGGCACGGGTCCAGTTTGCCCTTGGTAGCGGACTGGAGGTGCTTGAGTACCAGGCGCTCCAGCACTTTCATCACCAGCGAGGTCAGGGCCACAGGGCGGTAGTCATTGAGGGAGCTAATTTGGGGTTTCTTGGGAACAGGTACGATGGTGGAGGTCTTGAAACAGCGGGGGACAGTGGACAAGAGAAGGGAGGAGTTGAAAATCTGGGTAAAAACTGGAGCCAGTTGGGAGGAGCAGTGTTTGAGAGTGGGGGCTGATACTCCGTCAGGACCACCTGCCTTTCTGCTGTTCTGCCTCTTGAAGAGAGACTCCACCTCCGACTCTGTGATGGTGAAAGGTGGAGGCTGGTGGGAAGCGGAATCAGGAGGGGAGACTGTGACAGGGATGGTGTTCTGTCTGTCGAATCTGGCATAGAACTCGTTCAGCTTATCTGGGAGCTGCTTGTCGTCAGCATCAGCTTGGCGTCCTTTCTTCTTGTAGTCAGTGATGGTTTGCAGACCTTGCCAAACTGCCCTGATGTTGTTGGACTGAAAGTGGGCCTCTAGCTTTTTCTTATAATCCCACTTTGCACGTCTGATGGCCTTTTCTAACTCATATTTGGCCCTTTTGTAGCTGATCTTGTCGCCGCTTCTATGAGCTTCTTCCTTTGCTCTCAGGCTTGACTTGAGGCTGTTGTTGAACCATGGCTTGTCATTTGGCCAAGATCTGACTTCTTTTGTTGGAATGCAGCCTTGTTCACAGAAACTAATGTAGGAAGTTACCACATCAGCTTGCTCATGGATGTCAGCACAGGAGGTGGTCAGTGCCTGCCAGTCCGTACAGTCAAAACACGCCTGTAGTTCCTGGATAGAGTCTTGATTCCAGCGCTTGACAGTACGGACCTGTGGTTTGCCTGACTTTAGTTTCTGGCGGTAGGAGGGAAGAAGGAACACCATCACGTGATCAGATCGGCCGAGTGGGGGGCGGGGTATAGAGCGGTAAGCGCCGCTAATTGTGCTGTAGCATAGGTCAAGGGTCGCTTTCTCTCTCGTTGCACATTTGACGTGTTGTTTAAACTTGGGCTGTTGTTTTCTCAAGTCAGCATGGTTGAAATCACCCAGAACGATAATGTGACAGTCAGGGTGTGAATTTTCAATGTTTGTGATCTGTTTGGAAAGTTCTTTGATGGCAGAAGTAGCGTGCGCTTTGTCAGGGACGTAGACGCCAACCAAAACAATGGAGGAAAACTCTCGTGGAAGGTAGAAGGGTCGACACTTTACAGTGATAGTTTCAAGGTTGGGTGCACAGTGTTTGGATAAGATAGACACATCTGTACACCATCGGTCGTTGATCATAAAACAAATGCCGCCACCTGACTTTTTCTGTGAATCGTCAGGCGTGCGATCGGCGCGATGAAGCGAAAAGCCTTCGGGTTGTACTGCAGCGTCGGGAGTAGAGGGAGACAACCACGTTTCCGTGAAGCAAAATACCGAACAATCAGTAAAGTCTCTTTGAATGTTTATCAGGTAGCGCAACTCATCTTTCTTGTTGTCTAGGGATCTTACATTTGACAAACAGATGGCAGGGACCAAATTGGGTCTGTTGCTCTTCTTCTAGTGTCGTTAGCAACTTCTCCAGGCTGATAAAGGTATCTAACAGTTTTGTTAATCAATGTTAGATCCGGCTGACCAGGCTTTAAAACAGCAACAACAGTCTGTTTCTTTTTAATAACCTCAACTGGTTTTAATCCTGTAACTCTGGTTGGCTCTGAATAAATTTCCCTTAAAACTCGAGGCAGCCTAATAGTCAAGACACTTTATTACCCAATGAATTCAAAATACATAAGATTTTGTTTTGGTGATGCGGTAAAACATTCAGTTCCTCTACAACAACAAACAACCTTCCACTGGACATTAAAACATTAAAATACTCTAATAGAGGAAGATATTTTAAGGAGTAAAGCACAGGCACACGCCCTCTCGCAACCCCCACATGCACACGCATACTCACGCATACCCACATGGGTATCTAAATTAAAACGTAGTAAAATAAAATACATTAAAGAATCAGAATTGCACCACTAACACATTATCGCAACTAATAAATTGGCATTTAAGTATAACACCTAGCTCATGCTATGTGGATAACTGAGGAAACTGGTACTGAGAGGGCAGCCTCGGGGAAGAAACTGCGTCTAAACCGGCTAGTTGTAACTTTTAGTGCTCTGAAGCGTTTGCCTGATGGGAGGAGCTCGAACAGATGGTTGGCTGGATGGGATGGGTCGCCAGTAATGTTGCTGGCCCTTCTTGCCAAACGCCTGCTGTATAAGGAGCGAGGGATAATAAATCGCAACCTATGATTTTTGCGCACGTTTCACAATTCTTTCACCCAAAGTGGCGCCTCCAAACCAGACTGTGATACTGAAGCACAGGATACTCTCAATCACGGCGCGATAGAAATGCGTGAGTATTGTCTGGTTAGGTCCGAGCCTCTTGAGCTGTCTCAAGAAATGGAGGCGCTGCTGACACTTCTTGATAATGGACATGCTGTTATTGTCCCAAGATAGGTTGCTGGAAATGACCGTTCCAAGAAATTTAAATGAATCAACCTGTTTTACGCATTCACTGTTATTCATAAGAGGTGAGATTGTGCTTTTATTCCTGCGGAAGTCGATGACCATTTCTTTTATTTTAGATACATTGAGCTCAAGATTGTTTTTAGAGCACCAGTCAACCAGCCGCCCGACCTCCTCGCGATATGCACTTTCATCTTCACCCGAAATGAGACCCTCGATTGTAGTGTCATCAGAGAACTTGACCACTAGCACCGACGGATCTGACGACCCACAATCGTTTGTGAAAAGGGTAAATAAAAGCGGTGACAAAACACAACCTTGCGGAGCCCCAGTATTTAGGACTTGAGAGCATGATGTGTCTTTATTGACTCTCACGACCTGTGGTCGGTCCAACAGAAAATCAAGGACCCAATGACAAATGGAGAGATGGACGTTCAACAGCGCCAGTTTATCAAACAGTTTATGAGGAATGATTGTATTAAAAGCAGAACTAAAATCAATAAACAGTACTCTAGCGTATGTACGCGAGTTCTCCAGATGTTGGAGGATGTGGTAGAGGCCCAGAGCGACAGCGTCCTCAACTGACCCATTCTGTATTAGTGGTTTCAGTAAACAACTCCTTTGAATACTGATAAGTGAATAATCTTTCTGCCAGTTGCGATTAAAGTTTTCTACAATACCCTGTGATCTGTGTAATCCAACAACTCCTCTTCTAACAGCTACATTATGTTTTAACAAAAGCTGGTTAACAGCTCCTTTGAATTCAGACCCTTCATCACATTGAATAAGTCTAGGGAACCTTAGAGGCCCTCTTGAATAAATTGCATTTAAGGCTTGAGCGACCTCAGCAGAATTTTTAGTCCTAAGAGCATAAGCGTCTTTAAATCTGGTAGCTATATCAATAAAAGTAAGGGCATACCTGTATTTCTTTCTATGTATTTTGTCATGGGGAAGATATAACAAATCTATTTGGTGTGTGTCATTTGGTCTGGAGTTTTCAAATTTTGGTCTTATTATTTTCTTTGGGGGTGGAAGATAGATTTGCCATACAGCTTGATTCGATAACCATTGTTTAACTACGTTTGCTGACAAGCAAGTCTTTTCTACTAGTTTATTAACTGCCGTCATCCCTTTCCAATATCCCGATTGAGAATAATATAATCTAGACAAACGCGAAGTCATATTTTATTTAGATTTATATTTTTGTTTAACAAGGTAATCAACTATTGTTATTCCAAACACAATTAAAATTAATTCTCCGGTTTCTGACATTGTAGGTGCAATGTTAGACGTGTAGTAGTCAGATAACACTGGCTGTTTTAATAAAGGTAGTGTCGTGCCAGTGAATAAATAATATTGGTGCAAAGCTTCATCAACGTCTTCGAATGTTTTATCAGTATGGCCTTCTTCTTTCAATCTTTAATTAACAAAATCAAGCTGCATTAGTCTGTTTTTCTCGTATTCAGCCTGATATTGTTGTAATTTTTCCATTGCTAAGTTATGCCGTTTTGATTCTTCTTTACTGTCTAGTTTTGAAAACAAATAATTTGATACTGAAAAAGCTAAGGCATTGACAGCAGCAGAACCAAGCACCATTGCAGCACCGGACATTGTTTAATTTTTTTTTAAAATTTGTATTTAAAATGAATTGCGATGACTTGTTAATGCAAGAAGCTATTAATGTCACAGCTACAGGTGTTGACAACAAGAAAAAAGACAGGCTGGTTGATTAATAGCTTCCGGAAAGTCAAAGTATTATCTCGGTGTTGACTTAACAGCTGAACAAGTACAAGACTGAGGCCCGAAGAGATCATTATATTACATAATAAATATGATAAAGTTCTCGGTGCTTTAATGGTTAAAAGTTTAGGGCGTTCGATTGTGAAGTTATATAATAATAATAATAATAATAATAATAATAATAATAATAATAATAATAATAATAATAATAATAATAATAATAACGGATTTTTATATAGCGGGTACTCCAGCCTATGACCAGACTCACCACGCTTTGCATAATCATTAAATATATAATACATGCACTCGATAAAACATTGCTTTTGCTACAATACACCAAAAGACAGAACAGTAAGGGTACAACTATTTACAACTATGTACACAAATTACAAAAAAAAGACAGAAATAGACTATTTACAACTATGTACACAAATGACAGAAAAGACAGAAATAGAATAGCAAAAAAACCTATTCACAGCTATTTATATGCCCGGTTAGGCCCAAGAGGAAAAACAGTATAAGTATGTACAGCCGTGTATACACTTACGGATCAGACAGAGACAAAAGAGGAGAGAATGGCAGCGGGATACAAATCAGTCTGAATAATGCAGTTTGAAGAGGTGGGTTTTGAGGGCCTTTTTGAATGCTTGTGTTGATTGTATGTTGCGGATATGGGAGGGAAGGGAATTCCACTGCTTAGGTGCGGCGTAGGCGAATGCACGTTGGCCGTATGTCTTAGTGCGGGTGACGGGAACCTTGAGTGTGCGAGTTTCAGCAGAAGATCTTAAAGTGCGTGAAGGGGAGTAGACAGACAGCAGGTCAGCAAGGTAGGAGGGACAAGAATCAGTGAAGAAGTTGTGACAGAGAACAGAGAGTTTGTACTCTATGCGTGCTTGCACAGGAAGCCAGTGAAGGGAATGTAGTAGAGGTGTGATGTGATCGCGTTTCTTAGCTCGGAATACTAGTCTAGCTGCTGAGTTCTGAACTTTTTGTAGCTTGTCAATGATGTGTTTTGGGGAGCCAGCGAGGAGAGAGTTGCAATAGTCAAGACGAGAAAGGACGAGAGCGCAGACTAGGGTTTTGGTGGCAGTGAGTGTAAGATAGTGGCGAAAGGAGCTGATTTGGCGTATGGCCGTGTATGCAGAGCGACAGACGTTGGAGATGTGGTTGTTGAGGGACAGGTCATCGGAGATAATGTAGCCGAGATTTCTTGCTGAGGATGAGAATTGAATGTTTGTTGTAATAATAATAATAATAATAATAATAATAATAATAATAATAATAATAATAATAATAATAATGTATATTTAATATAGCGCGTTTTCATATAAATGCTCAACGCGCTTTACAATAACAGCCATTTACACAAACATGCTACACATAGAAAGCACAATATTTAAAAACAACATCAGCAAACAAGCAAAGCATACCAAGCAAGACCTCAACAACATAGCCATACATACAAAGCGCAAAAGGATATACAAGCACACAGTTAAACCATGGCAATACAAACAACAGGGTCATAAAGACAAAAACACTAAGCATACAAACAAATCATAGTACATGTACAACATAATCAGAGCAAGACAATTAAACAACATTAACAATTAAACCATACGAACAATTAGCATATCACACGTAAATAATCAGCAACATACATGACAAAACACAAGCAGGGCATACTCGCGGGCAAAGTAAGTCACTGAGATGCAGGCACGGACATGAGGGGTGGAAGGGTGCGGGGGGAGGGGGAGGAATGTTTATGTGTATGCAAGTGGGAAAAGATGAGTTTTTAGGCCTGTGCGGAAAGAGTCAGGGGAGGGAGAGTGACGAAGACTGGCAGGGAGAGAATTCCAGACGAGAGGAGCAGCCACGGTAAAAGAGCGTTCACCAAAGGATTTAGTGTTAACTCTAGGGGTGAAAAGAATGGAGGTGTCTGCTGAGGAGCGGAGTGTTCTGGATGGTGTGTATGTCTGAATCATATCTGTGAGGTATGCGGGTCCCGTTTGTGTAAATGCACCAAAAGTAAGGCATGCGATTTTGTATTTGATGCGTGTCTCTATAGGAAGCCAGTGAAGTGCTTGAAGGTGAGGGGAAATGTGCTCAGACTTGCGGATTCTCAGAATTAGGCGGGCAGCATTATTCTGCAGTTTCTGTAACCTGATAAGGAGGTACTGGGGACAGCCATGCAGCAAGGCATTACAATAGTCCAGACGAGACAATATGAACGCAGAGACAAGAGTCTTTGCAGCTTGCTCAGACAGATAGTGCCGAATCGAACCAATACGGCGGAGTTCAAAGTTGACAGCACGAATGATGCTCAGTACCTGTGCATGCATAGTAAGGTGGGAGTCTAGCGTGACGCCTAGGTTCTTTACTGTATCAGAGAAAGGGACAATAGCATTGCCTATGGTAATGTACTCTGGGAGTTGAATGGAGGAAGACACGCGTGGAGAAGAGACAACCATGACTTCCGTTTTTTCGTCATTTAGTTTTAGCTTGTTAAATGCCATCCAGGATTTAACATCCAGGATACATTCTTGCATTGAGCGCACCAGAGTGTCAAAACTTTTAGGATCGGCAGACTTCTGTAGCTGGGTATCATCTGCATAGGAATGATGAAGAACTGAGTGGGCAGCCATGACATCAGCGAGAGGCGAGGTGTATAAAACAAACAATACAGGACCCAATACGGACCCTTGGGGCACGCCATGGCGCAGCAGAACAGGATCAGATGTGCTACTGTTTATGGAGACAGACTGAGTACGGTTGGACAAGTAGGAAGAAAACCAAAGAAGCGCAGAATCGCGGACTCCAAAAAACATATTCCAGGCGACTGAGGAGAAAACCGTGGTCAATGGTGTCAAATGCTGCTGATAGATCAAGCTGCATTAGAATAGAAACTTTTCCTTGATCTAAGGCAAGTAGGAGGTCATTTACAATTTTCACTAAAGCCGTTTCCGTACTGTGTCCAGACCTATACGCAGACTGCAGGGGGTTGAACAGATGGTTTGATGTGAGGTGATCAGAGAGCCGGGACAGGACAACTTTTTCTATTAGTTTAGAGACACATGACAAGTTGCTGACGGGACGAAAGTTTTTCAACTCATTGTGATCACACGAAGGTTTCTTCAACAGTGGGGTGACAAGAGCAGTTTTGTGGACGTCCGGAAAAGTTCCAGAAGCAAGGGAGTCGTTTACGATCTTAGTCAGGGTGGGGAGCACTACATCTAAACACTCAAAAAGGAAGGGGGTCGGGATCGGGTCAAGATCGCAGGTTTTAGGGGTTGAACTGGTCAAGATCTTCCTGACGTCTGATTCAGTGACAGGGGTGAACGATACTAGGGGATCGCCACTGAATGGTCTACCAAGGGGTTGTGGGACAGAGGGCTGAGAATCAATATCATCTCTTAGCTTTTCTACCTTGGTCACAAAGTAGTTGGAGAACACGCCAGGGAGTGAGGACAATTGGAAAACAGTGGGGAGATGGGTAGCACTATTTCTGGCACACAGATCATTAGTAATGCGATACAACTCTTTGCTTGATTGTGCCTGGCTGATCTGATTAGTGTAAAAAAACAGACTTTGCTTTGTGAACGAGGAAGGTCACAACATTCTTGGCTTTTTTGTACAATTGCTCATATACAGTCAAAAACCAGACACCCTCCACTCTTTCTCGGCACGACGACGATCTCTCTTGGCCTGAAGCAGGTCATCACCAAGAAGACCAAACCACGGAGTCACCTTTCTCGATGACACCTTGCGTCTGGAAGCAGGGGCATGCTTATCTAGTACGGCCTTAAGGGCAGTATTATATTGATCAGCAGAGCAGTCTTCAAAGCGAGCCAACTCAGTGCTGAGATCGTTCTGGAATGCCACTCTATCAATGGCACTTAGGTTACGCACAACACGGTACACGGGGACAGGAGACGGTAGGACCATGTCAAACTGCGCTAACACACAGAAGTGGTCTGACTCCAGAGCCCGCGTCACCTCTGACACACGGTGAATTCCATCAGAAGGTCTCTCGATCACCAAGTCCAGAGTATGACCATGCTTATGGGTGGGTTCTACCACCGTCTGACGAAGATTGTACAGAGATCGAGGAGCTTTCTAGCACTCCGATCTTGCGGAGAGTCCACATGAAAGTTAAAGTCACCCAACAGACACACATGACCATGCAGTAAATTACAATAATCTAGCATACTCGGGCATCTGTTCGAAGAACATGACCTCAGTTAGCTTGTTCTTTGAGGTCGGCCACGGTCTATATAAACACATGAAGTGAACAACACTGTGCACAGATGTAAGCGACACCTGTACAAGCTCAAACGACGCATGTTCAAACGAAAAAGTATTTGTGAAGGTGAGGTGAGGTGTGAAGCTGTTTCTAAAAATCACGGCTATGCCCCCACCACGCCCAGTCGGGCGAGGGAAGGACTTGAATGCGTAACCACTCGGAGTAAGGTCCGCACACGCAGCCTCGTCGCCCCGGGCCTTCAACCACGTCTCCACCACAAACATGATGTCAAGATCATTCTCAAGAATGAATGATGAGATTTCAGTACGTTTCTCTCCACAGTTGGGGCCTACAGACTGTGCATTAAAAGATGCGACTTTTAGTCCGTCAGACTTCTGATCAGGTAAGATAGAAACGACGGGAACAAGGATCAAATTATTGCGATTCACTGAGGGCTGACCATTGCGGTGTTGATCAAGAGTCGAAACAGACGATGGCGTGCGGTGGGGTCGAACAGTACAAACGCCACGATGACGGCAAGAGGCGACCACAGGAATAGGCCTACCTTGTTGATACCGGCGACGCCCAGCTCGATACGGCCGCTGTTTTCTCTTCCTGGACGAACACGAAAGTTGACTGTGTAATCCCAAACAACGCAGTGTGGAAGGGCAAGTACAGAAGCACGAGGTTGGAGTGACAACAGTTGCTGTCTGTCATATATAACCCGGGCGGGCGGCATGGTCACTGAATCGAGAGTCAAGGCTAGACTAGCACGTGCGGGCTGGTTATGGTCGACTGGTCGATCAACAAGACGCTGGCTGAGTAGTGCGATTTGGTAGAAGAAAAAGAAAAATGTCAGGTACAGAAATCTTGTCGCCAGACGCCTGTCCATGGACAATATATGCCAAAAAAACACACCAAAATGACCGCTGCTCCATTATAAAGACGACGATACTGGTTACAATCCCAGACTTTCTCTCAGTCTTTCACAAACAAGCAAAAACATAGAGCAGACCCTCTCAAGCGCACATAGGCGACGACAGCTCACACCACATTCACACCCTACTGTAAGCGATGTTGGGAGAGGCGGGAGTGAGGAGGAGGTGTTGTGCTTGTGAATGAGGAGGGCTTCGGTTTTATCGTCATTAAGCTTAAGCTTGTTGAGTGTCATCCATGACTTAATGTCTGTGATGCAGTTCTCCAAAGTCTGAACAGTGGAATTAATGAGAGAGGGGGCAGTGGATTTATAAAGTTGTGTGTCGTCTGCAAATGACTGACTCTCAACAGCATGCTTTCTAAGCAGGAGAAGCAGTGGCTTGGTGTACAGAGTGAACAACACCGGCCCTAAGACGGAACCCTGAGGCACGCCGCACACCAATTCTGCTGTGCTGGAGAAACAGCCATCGGCAGTGACTGCTTGTGATCTGTCAGAAAGATATGAGTGGAACCAAGCCAGAACCGAGCCGGAGATTCCAAAGTAGTGTTGAATAGTGTTAAAGAGAATGTGGTGGTCGACTGTGTCAAAGGCAGCTGAGAGGTCTAGTAAGGTGAGAACGGAGACGTTACCATTATCTAAGGCCAGCAACAGATCATTGGTTACCTTTAGGAGGGCTGTCTCAGTGCTGTGGAAGGGTCGGTAGGCAGACTGGTTGGGGCAAAGTAAAGCGTTATCATATAGGTAGGCAAACAGTTGTTTGAGAACAATTTTTTCTATGACTTTGGACAGGGAGGAGAGGTTTGAAACAGGTCTATAGTTCTTTAGATTATTTTTGTCTAAACTTGGCTATTTAAGGAGGGGTTTGATGACAGCCGCTTTGAGCACAGACGGAACAACACCAGAGGACAGACTCTCGTTGATATTGTGGGTAATGGTCGGGAGTAGAGGGTCAAGATTCTCTATCAACATGGGGGTAGGAATGGGGTCAAGAGAGCAAGATGTTGGTTTTGAGCTTAAGATGACTTTCTTGACTTCTTGCTCTGTTATTGGTTGAAAAACCAAAGCTGTGTCGACCTTGTTACTTTAGATTTGAGATTGATTTATTTGATGATTTGATTCAAGATCCTGTTATTGTCAATGGGATTAGTGAGGTATCAAGAAATTTGTATTATAAGTTTGGAAGCTTGTTGGCACCATTTTCAGCCAGGTTAATTACTTTTCAACACATAAATGTATCTGCTATTAAAAATGGACTCTTCCAATCCAGAGAAGGAGATGGAGACGGAGGTGAAGAATTCGGAGAACCAACAGAACCCAGTGACAGTGACAGTCACTAAACAAAAGAGCCTAGGAAGAATTGCAGCTGGAAAGAAGTTAGCAGAATTTAACAAGTTACATAGATGGAATAGACAAATAAAAGCAAACATATTAAGAAAAAAGGAATCACCAAAAGAAGAAACAATAACGCAACAAACATTACCAACAAACAAAGAAGAACCAATACAGCCAATACAACCAGTACAACCAGTACAATCTTCAAATAAGATATATTATTTATGTATAGCAGGTGTAGTAGGTGCAAGTGGGTACATAATATATAAATACCGCCAAGGAAAAAAGAAACAGAAACCCCCAGAACCACTTGAAGAAAAAGAAATTGAATCATCTCCATCATTGAAGCCATCATTAGATTTGTTTTCAATGCAGTAATAATTTATTATTTTTTATTATATATAAAAATGAGTGTACCATAGGAACATGCAATTGTAAATCTTGGATACCATAGTGTTGTCCTAGTGGGCTTAAATATAGCTTACGCTATGATTGCAAAATCTCTTTTAAAAATGAAACCTATTGAATTGGGAAAGATGGATCTTTCAGATGTTGGTAAACTGGTTGGTATATTTTCATTATTGTTATTTACTCAGGACTATCTTGTTAAACAAAAGATTATTCCGGTGGACAGGAACGTGTAATGTTGCAACCACAATGCAACATGTTTTTAAAAAGAAGGGTTGTAATTTTTTATGCTTAAAAGAAAAGTTTTTTTGCTTTCAATTAAAGACGTAAGAAATACGAATTTATTTGTAGCAAATGACTATTTCCATAGCGTTATGAAGTGCGTTTAAAACCTCTTAAAACAGCATATTATGTAATAAAATGGGGTCAGTACAACAGCTGGGGTTAAAGCAGCATAACTGCTATCTCTGCTGGTAGACATAATTATGTATTACGTCCCTTCTCGATAACCTTATGTAACCTATGCAATTCAAAATTTAGATTACATTAAATCTTCTGTCAAAGCTAAATCATAAATTCATAACGTAACTTCATGCATCTTAGCAAGGCAAACAAACATAAATTCTTGCATCTCATCAATGCACAAAACTATAAATTCCGTTATCTTACCAACGCAAATAAGCCTACACGCAGAAGGACCTATTCCAAATTCAGTAAATGGTTGTGATCCAGCCATCGCCTGCATGATGATGAAACTTCAGTCTGAAATTGTTGCCAAATTTTCGACCCTTGTGCTTTTGGCGGATTGCAGGATTGTGGTTGTTTGTTTTGTTTGTTTCATGTGTTATTGTTGTCGATTGTTGTTATCTCCTAACATGAATAAGATTATCTTACAACTTACAATGATTTGCTTTTTTCCCTCCAGAGAAGATTAAAATTACGCAATGATATAATCAAGAGCTGTTTTCTTTTCCTTACTTTGCCAGTTCTTTTGTTCTTTTCTTTGGTGTGTTGAACGAAAAGTATGGATGATTTCCGTTCAAGTGTGGGTTTAATTAAAAATAAATTAAACATAAAACGATTAATTTGATTGTTGGTACACAGGTACTTCAAATGATTACCATTCAGTAGCATTCTGGTTGTCGGTCGACCAGTCCGTCCGTTACTCTGTGTCACGTCACCCGAATGGGCTCAGTGACTTCAGCTCATACAGCGAGTGAAAGGATTCAAACTCAAATTAAAATACTAACATAGATGCCAGATGAACAATCACAATCTTTTATTCAACACACATACAGGAAAATGGGAAATCTAACCCAACCTCAACCCTTAACCGGTCCCAAAACCCCAACAATTAACAAATAATTACCTCCCTTGACTAATCCATAACCCCTTAGACACTGGACATAAGATGCCAACACAACCAATATATAACAATATGAAAATAAAGATGAAGTAATACAACAGATGGCTTATATATACAATCACCAAGATTGGAAGAAATATATTTAATTAATATCCAACTCTGTATACACCGCACCAATTCGTTATTCAATACAAAACCTAACTAAATCGTCTGAAATTGGCACTACAAGACCTTTGCCGTTTCACCACTATAATCCAGAAAGTCACTACACTGTTCCAAATTTATCACAGACTATAAAGAGACACTGTTTAAATATTCACTAAGGGTTTAAAATGTTTTTATTTGCGTGTAATGTGTGTGTAGTTGATAGTGTGTGTGAGGCCCTGAATACCGTGACCCAAGTACAAGATACAAGAAAACTTTATTATCTCACTCTGAAAAATTAAGATATGTTTTGCAGGCAGTTAATGGCCGGACGTCATCAATCAATAAAAAGAAAACATAACACCTGTGCCCTACACAGTTGGCACTTCACATTCTTACTGGACATCTATATATAATTTTCCTTCTCGCTTATATTAATGTACAGATAGCAGGTTAAAAAGTTAATTACATTAAAGGAAAAGAACATTCATATTGTGTTTTTACATGTATATATCATACAAATAAATTCTAATCACAGAGATAACTACACAAGCAAAGAAAGGAGGACTTATATTTTACAAACCTACATAACAGTGTCATTGCACAAATTAGCACCACAAGTGACTAAATGATTAAAAGAAATAGTATAAATAAAGGCACTCTCTTTTTCTTACACACACACACACACACACACCCACACACCTACACCGTCAAAGATTATTTATACTCATTCAGAAGTTCGATCGACTTTGGTACAAAGCTGTATTTGATTCTAACAGTGGAAAATTTAGGCACTCGAAAACGGCGATAAGATGGTAAAAGTGTATAATGCTTTGCAAGGACGTGTATGGTGTCTCTCGCAATCTCTTAATCCTTTCGCATCGCACGGCACTCATACAACTCAGTCAGACTCTTCTGTTTCTCTCCAATCACTTGGCAGTGGTCCCACAAGCGAGTCGAGTTGTCGCCTCCCGGCAGCAAATTTGTTTTTTCCAACCTAGTTCCAGTCATTCGCCCAAAAAGGCAATCACCGAAGTCGAACGAAGCTCTCCGATGTGTTACGAAATGATGCTTGCTTGCATGACTACGACTAGTTGACATTAAAAATGATCGCTGTTGCTTCTAATTCTGTTCGATTTACACAGATTAGCATTTCGCAACGGTATACTTTGTTAATATGAGCACAATTATTATCGACCATATTTAATAGTTGCGTTCCTTGATTTGCATTTTGTTAGTTCTCAGTCTCAGCAGTAGGCTAATAATAGTATTCCCCATTTCCTGCCAAGAAGCAAGTAGGCACTGTTATACAGTATACATAGCTAGGCTTAATCTACATTATATATTATAAGCCAGTCTCCGCTCAGCGAAGAAGCTCACTAGCTGAATATAATTATTAGACCTGTATTGTTTGTTTTATACGTAAATAAATGTATAAACTATATCTATTCTAATTAATAATAATAATTAGGCCTATACTTTATAATATTCGAATCTTTAAATTTCCGGAGAAGGACGAGTAGGCTAAGCGAATTTTTTTTATAACTCGAGATCAGAGTTAAATTAATAGCTAATTAGTTATTCATTGCTTACAGGGTCCAGCGGACTGCAAAGAGCCGAATCAGGACCACAAAATCAAGACCACAATTTCGCTAGTATTATTATTATTATTATTATTATTAGTAGTAGTAGTAGTAGTAGTAGTAGTAGTAGTAGTAGTAGTAGTAGTAGTAGTAGTAGTAGTAGTAGTAGCAGTAGTAATATAGTTATTTAGTTGAATCTTTAATTTAGTTATTTGTTTTGTTTGTTATTTTTATTATTATTGTTGTTATTATTATTGTTGTTATTATTATTATTATTATTATTATTATTATTATTATTATTATTATTATTATTATTATTATTATTATTATTATTATTCCTACTTTTAAAAAAAGAAAAGAATAGTGTGCTGCTGTGCGTGCTCAATGACGTAAATATGGTCAGTGACGTTTTGTTTGTTTTTGCTGAAGTTGGGTGTAACCCGTAATATTCAGATGGTGTTACTGGTTATTTTTTTTTTTCTTACAGATTTACCAAAGTTTCAGATGATTTATGGAAATTTTCGCCAGCCACGCAACATTTTTTTAATACGTGTTTCTCATTAAAATACATATAATTGAAATACATATAACACATTTATTGTATCAGTTAAAAAGAATAATATTAGTTAAATAAATAATTGCTTTGGTGCTTGCAATAAAAATGTCACTGTTTTTTGAGACCATTATAAACTTGTTTCGCCTTGTTGTGCTGAAGGGACATCAACGTATCCATAGCGCTTTGAAGTTTTGCCATGGTTTTATTGTTGATATAGATGTGAAATCGTTATATGTGTGCATTATGTGTTATGTATTACTTTTACTCTTTATTACTAATTGTATCAATATATCATATAATAATATTAATACTAACTGCTTCAAAATGCGAATCTCGACTTGACTTACAGCTTGAAGCTGTGCAGATCGAAACAGAATTAGATCTAGAAGCAACAGCGGCTATTTTTATGCTCAGATGTTTCACCACAGGCTTTGAAGTCTTTTCTTTTGTCTTTGTAAACTCATGGGCCTCCTACATACGTACGTAGTATAGTATGTAATTGCGGCCTACGAAAGACGAGACTTCCCAGCCTGTGGTTTCACGTAGTCTTGCCAGCATTCGTTCGTAAAACAATCGGATAGCTTCGCTCGCTTCGTTTGACTTCGGTAATTGCCTTTTTCGGCGAATGACTGGAACTAGGTTGGAAAAAACAAGTTCGCCTCCCGGCAGCAGAAGCCGAAGTACGTAGAACGCAGCAACAGAAGTAATCGTAGTACATAGAAGTGGAACGTAGGACTTGGAACGTAGTAACAGAGGTAGCGTACTAGAAGTAGAAGTAGAACGTATAACCTAGTGCGCAGTAACCAAAGCAGAAGTAGTAGAACATAGGTAGGTACAGTAGATAGGTAGTCGTACGTAGAAAATAGAAGTAGTACCAATCTGGTCAACATAATAAAGCATCTTACTAAGCTATCCATATATCATGTAAACATAACATGGGAAATAACTCCTTCCGCCGTCCGCCATCTTGACCTGTTTATTTATACAATACAACAATTCATCTTTTCTCTATAATTTATACTAATTTCTCATGAACATGATTATTTATACAAATACAGATGCATTATAAATCCCTTCCTGATCAACAATCTTGATTCATCCTCTCTCTCACATTCATCACCCCTCTAACATACTATAATACATCATCACCCTTCTCTCATATTCATCACCATTCATATTCATCACCCCTCTAGCATACTATAATACATCATCACCCTTCTCTCATATTCATCACAACTCTCTCATATTCATCACCCCTCTAACATACAATAATACATCATCACCCTTCTCTCATATTCATCACCCCTCTCTCATATTCATCAATCCTCTAACATACTATAATACATCATCACCCTTCTCTCATATTCATCACCACTCATATTCATCCCCCTCTAGCATACTATAATACATCATCACCCTTCTCTCATATTCATCACACCTCTCTCATATTCATCACCCCTCTAACATACAATAATACATCATCACCCTTCACTCATATTCATCACCCCTCATATTCATCACCCCTCTAACATACTATAATACATCATCACCCTTCTGTCATATGCATCACCCCTCTCTCATATTATAATACATCATCATCTTTGACATCATTCTTGCAACAGCGTCAACAACATTCCATTCTACCTATCCAATCAAGAAAATCATATTAAAAATACTATTTATCAAAATACCCTTTCCCCCTCATCCATCATCTTTCATTCACGTATGCATGCTCAGAGTGTATAGCCACTAAAGAATTAGGTTACTGGGCACCACTCACCTTTAGTTCTTGGCCTTTGAAGCTACAGACACACAAAACACCACAATACAACACAACACAGTCTGTAGAGAGTTGATGGTTCGTTACTACTGTCTTATCATGATCTTAGGTCATCCTACATGTAGCATCGCCGAGATGCCTAGGCCTTGGGAGGTCTCTAAAATAAGAACACACACCCTTAGGAACACACTCTACACCTATCACACAGAAGTGGTGGCAGTGATATTTCTTCTAAAACTACAGCACACTGGCCATTCTTGCCCTTCTTAAGGAACAAGACCTCGGGTGGTTTTAAACACAAAACATAACCATTATAAATGGACTGTCACGATGGTGTAGTGTGGGGTTTAAAAGTTTACATCTATATATTCACGCGAAAGAACACCCTAACGAAAAAGAATAGAAGATAGAAATGATAGTGAAGGCCTGTTCTATAAATCTGTAACGTGGTGTTTATTTGTTGCTGGGCTCTGCACAATGGAATGCTGTAACCCCCACGTCTATTCTATGGGAACCGCTAGTGAGTCACCCTGTGAATTACTTTAATACATTTATTTGTTTAGCTCGGTCTGTGTTAAGGCTGGGGTACAGAGATAGATAGAAAAATGGTAAAAGATTACTGTCACACTAGCTTTCACACGGCTATGAATCATATGTAGTCCAGCAACTTGATAACAGTAAAAATCATATATTTATTTCTTCTACTCTATACACGATCTTCGAAGTATGAATCTAACTTAAAAGTTCAATTGTCAATGCAAATGGTCGCTCACTGATAATCTAGGCAGCTATTATTTCTTTATAGGGCACTGGCTACTACCGTTCATGAAGAGTGGACTACTGTGGTCCTTTTGCTACAGTTTTAGTGCACTGTTTCCTGGGCACTTAATGGAAGGGTGGTGTGTTTGAAGCACTGCGTTGTGGTAGCTTCTGGTACACGCTGGGTCGTCGTGTAGTCTTTGACTTGGGGTACGACGTTTGAGGCTGTCTGCGCACGATGCTGTAGATACCTCGGCAGCTAACTCGAATAGTAGATTAGTTTCTGTTCTTCTGTTGAATTGGGCTCACGATATCCTGCCTGCTCGTCTGTAACATATGAGACGAAATTCTGCACAACCCTGAATAATAGGTCTGTGCAGAGCATCTCACTGAAAGCCAAAGTAGCCCTCAGTGATAGCTCCACATCTCTATACATAAGCGACGAACATTCTGCTAGGTCCGTGGTCACTGGAATCTCCACTCTTATTTCCTATACATACATAAATATAAATCGTGGCTAACTATACACATAAAGAATTAATATTATTATAAACATTCACTGGTACAGCCACTGGTCTGCAAGCATACATATAGGTTAAACAACAGTGGTTCCGTCAGGTATACAACATGGCGTCAAAACCGGTCGTGCTTAACACGTGTTCGGCTTCTCCACATGGTAAGGCAAAGTCGGATTAACAATTCAAATTAATGCATAGCAAATTACACAAACATAATTTCAACAATAATATAAATACATCATGATGAAACAGAAGTATGTTCATTTACCTGTTCGACAATGTCAGGCCCGTGGCTACTTGATTGAATTCAAAAATCCAACAAGCACTGCTTCCCTGTTCTATCAGTGGAGAGATTTCTCTGCTCTAGTGATACTGTGCACTTGTCAGAGCTTTCCACACAACTGACCTTTACTTGGTTTGGACTGAATCAGCCAGAACTGGTTTAAACCCTTTACCTGTGTCACGATTGGCTGAAATAATCTTAATTGGCTATAAAGTTCGAAACCCCATCTAGGCCGCGATGATGTCACTCTACGGCTCGCGTCAGCTCGCAGTGTGTGTGTACACATCAGTTATACCTTAATCGTCTGCTATAGACTACAGTAACCTTCTAAGTTTTACTACTGTTAAACAAGCAAAAGCTCAAATAGTGAGGGGTAAACGGGTCTTTTTGTGACAAAATCTGCGATGATGACTGAGAACAATAAACAACAATAATGTATTTGCGTGTCTGTCTCCTCTATATCACTATATGAAAGAATGGTGTACTTTAAGTCTGTTTACAGACAATCATCTCAGCCTCTCGCATTTGTATGTAACCCAAAGAAATGTATGTTTTCTTGCTCAACGTTCGTTATTCATACACATAACTCAAACATACATATAACTCAAATACACACTAATAGTTACATACAACAATCCAACAAAAATATCAAACATACACAGGCAGTCCTTGCCTGGGGTCTTGTCTATTGCTTGTGGCAATCGTCATAGGGGTAGACAAAACAGAACAGAGATCGTGTACTCACGATTTTTCCCCATTGGATATATGGCTCATGTAGTCAGTCGACGTTATTACACACAACGTAGATACATGTCCTCCTCACTAATACAGCTCGCATCAGTACTGTAGGTGCCAGAAAACTAGGCACCGGCCTGAAGCGTAGCAGCTCCAGACTGCAGTCGATTGACAGATTGGCAGTCCTCTTCAAGTCTCAGCCTCGTCACTGTGGAAGCGGCCCCAGGTACGTCTCTGCATAGGGCCCCTTGCCCCCACACTGGTTGCTGTGAAATAGTTCATTCATTATTTCCACTGTCTACTTATTCGTAGTTTCCTTTATAGTCATGTCCTTTCTGTTCTGTTGGTTATTCCGTAACCTTTTCTTCGTCTCCACGTTTGTCTGTCTGTCCCCCTATTGCCACAATACCTTAACTTATTCTTACCATATGTATACGCTCACTCATTCACTTCATACCAAAATACATTATATCTCTATTTTACATCAGCCACTAATTATTTAATTATTTAATGAAGTGAAAATTGTTCGCTCACTGACATTTATAATTTGTTTACACGGATTCGAACCTATATCGCCCATCACAGGTTCGAATCACGTATTGGGCGATTTAAAATGTGGCCATTTTTACTGTCCATTTTAGCAGTATGATTGCTTTGGTGGTTCAGTGTTGATTCAGGTCCCTACCCCTCTTTCCCTGGGATGGTTATCCCCGTCTGCCATATCGCCAATGGTGGATGTAGACGTTAAACGTCAATGTTCATTCACAGACCGAGCTAAACTTATACATGTATTAAGATTAGTCATAGGGTGATTACACTAGCTGATCTCCGCAGACGATAGACGAGTGGGTAATAGTATTCCATTGTGCAATAGACCCACCGTCACAGAAGAAAACAACAATAACAACAACAACAGAATCAAGTATTTAACTGGGTATCAAATATCTAGATAAAAAAAGTAATAAAAATGTTTAGACAATTGAAAATTAGATAAGGAGATAAGAGAGAGAGAGAAAGGGAGAGAGAGAGTTTGAGCTGGACACAGGGACGCTTGTGCGATGAAGTGGAGAATTTCGCCCAAACCCTAACCTAACCCTAATCCTAAAACAGCTGTAACTCTATGGAGCACTATTTTGACGTCAAAATAACGGGGTGTGACGTGGGGTTTTATTGTTGCTGGTCTCTGCACAATGGACTGTTATAACCTTCACGTCTTATTCTATGGAGACTGCTAGTGAATCACCCTGTGAATTACTTTAATACATTTATTTGTTTAGCTCGGTCTGTGTTTAGGCTGGGGTACAGAGATAGATAGAAAAATTGTAAAAGATCACTGTCACACTAGCTTTCACACGGCTATGAAACATCTGTAGTCCAGCCACTTGATAACATTAAAAATCACATTTATTTCCTCTACTCTATACACGATCTTCGAAGTACGAAACTAACTTAAAAGTTCAATTGTCAATGCGAATGGTTCGCTCGCTTATAGTCTAGGAGCTACATTTTCTTCATCGGGCACTGGCTACTAGCGTTCATGAAGAGTGCACTAATGTGGTCCTGTTTATACAGAGTTTTAGTGCACGGTTTCTTGTTGCACTTAACTGTGGGGTTGAAGCGCTGCGTTGAGGTCGCTTCTATGACACGCTGTGTTGTCGTTGCTTGTGTTCGACGGGTGGGCTAGATCTGCGCAAAATGCTGTAGATGCCTCGGCAGCCAACAATTCTCTCCTGAGACTTGACGTACTCCGTCAGCTGCTTGCCTTTTAGATTCAGTTCAATCCATCTCTGCCAGAAGTCAGCCATCTTGATGCTTTTCTGGAAAGTTCTATTCTGGAAAGTTCTTGACTGTGCTGGACATTTCTAGACTGTTCTAGAACAGCACACTTTCTGCAGTAGCGCTGATGCTTGCCACTAGTCGCTTTCACTGACGCAGGCCCCGCTGTCCTCGTCGTATGCGACGCTGCACCACGCTGGTGTTGATGTACACGCTCCTGTGCTGAAGTAGACGCCCACTCGTCGCTCTCTCTAATACTGGCGATGTAGCTCCGAGACTGTCCCTCGACGTAATCTTGCGGCAGCCACGTAGTCCCGATCTGTTGTTCGCTCACGAAGCAACTCTTCAGCGACTACACACGCCCTTGCAGTCAACCCGAATCTATCGGGGATGTAGTCCCAGTATGTTGGCCCCTCCCGACGCAACTCGTTGGCGGCTACACTCGATGACTGCCTCTCGTAACGTTGACTCGCTTGTTGTAGCAGTTGAACCCTTGGCTATGGCGTGAATCGCAGCTTGGCCCCCAAAATGTTACACTCAATTGATGTTGGTGTTTTTCTATCAGTATTTGATTCATCCCCGATGCTTGAAATCCTGATAGGTGTAACTCTGATTCGTTTATCCACGCAGCCTGCTCACTCATCAACAAGTCAGGAGTCGTCGTATGAAGTTTCCCACTTTTTACTTTCAACACACACACACACTTATTTTGAAACAGTGCGGCACGTATATAGTCTCTACATACTCGAGAACAAACGAGAATATCCTACATGAAACACCACAACCAATCAAAATTTATTTCATCATCACTGTCTCACGTCACACAACCCTATTTGGAATGGAAGCTTCCATGGTTACCAATAGAACAATCCATACGCTTCGATCGATAGTAAACAACCAATTCTCGAAAATTCTCAAATAATATCGACCAACTAAAAACACCAACGTTACACAAAGCCTCTACTAATAACAACGCAAAATCAAATCAAAGATAAATACACTCTATTACTGCATGCGTTGCAAAATAAAACGAACAGATCTATCGCGCGCATCACACATAATATTGTGCGCATTTCACACGCACCATCATGCGCGTTTCAACGTAACAATATTATTCAGGAATAAAGTTATCTTCTTTGAGAAATGGGCCAAAGTGGGCATTAATTTTGTCGAAGACGTGTGGGTGAACGGTGATTTGCGTCCATTAGGTAAAATCGCTAAAGTGGTTGGTCATAGCCCATCGCTGTACTTTGAGTACGGAGCTTTGGGTACTGCACTGCGTGCGGCGTGGAGGTTACAGCAGAGAGAGAGAGCGCAAGACAGAAACACAGCCACTGTATGGCGAGGCCTGTAACCCCAATGATATTACACCCCGCAACTTTAGGACGCTCTTGACTCAAGACAAAGTATGTCCCCCTATAAGTATTAATTTTTGGAGAAACAAATTCAACATTACTATTGACAAATGTTATTGGTCCTTACCTAACGTGTGTACTAGGGAAGAACGCCTGCGGTTACTGCAGTGGAAGCTGCTTCTCAATATTTATCCAACAAGCATTCTCCTACATAAAATGAAAATTAAAGACTCAAACAGGTGTGACCTTTGCAACGAAGTGGATTATATAGAGCTTTTTTTCTGTAAATGCGACAAACTACGTAACTTCTGGGAGCATGATAAAAAGGAAATTGCTTTCTACACAGGAAAAAACATACAACTTACTGAACAAGATATTTTACTTGGCTATAATATAGAGAACATGCGAAGAAAAGAAGTGCAATTAATTAACCATACTTTATTAATTGGAAAAATGTGTGTCAGTAAATTCAGATATGGAGACAGATTGATAATTGAATATATTTTTGATTATGAAATGAAGCTTAGAGGCTTTAAAAAAGATTAATAATGACGAACATAATTATGCCATGACAAGCGGAAAACTGCCTATTGCTTTTGATATTATAAATGTACATGTATACATTTATGTTATTATTTTTTTTAATGTTTCCACCTAAAGAAACATTTTAAAAAAGAACCAATGAAGAAGACTTAAAATAACCTGATTTTTTTAAAGAGAATTTGGTCTGCATGCAACTGAGGTTCAAAAAAAATTTAAATATCAAGGGAAAATAACAATTTTTGGTTTTGTACAATTTCCAGATGGATTGCTAGAGCCCAAACTCAAAATTGAACATGATGGTTGGTTGGTTGTTTTATTAACGTCTTTTTTCATCGAGATGATAAATACCATACATACAGATTCACGTATTTAAACAGACACATATAAACACATACATACACACAGGGACTATTACTATCTATCTAACAGAACAATAACAATGTCAGTTAAATAAAGCGAGCAACTGGAGAATTGATTAAAGCTTTTGCCAATCCCACACTTAATTCATTGCTAATGTTTTTAACTGATGTTATAGTATTTACTTCAAGGGGCAAAAGAGGATGAATCTGAATGCAATCAAATAATATATGTTTTAGAGTTAGAGTTTCATCACAAATGCATTTTAATTTTTTTCAATATTTGGTTTTAATTGAATTTAATAATATTCTGTTTCCCGTAGATGAAACTGATCTGGGAAATCCACGAAGATTTATATAGTTTGTATAGACCTGAAGTTTCTTTACAAGATCATTTTCAATATTATTTTGAATTTCTTTGGAAGACAGATTTAATTTAATTGATAAGGAATTAACATTTAATGCACCTAATTTTGCAGCATGATCAGCCCAATCATATAGAAATCCACAATGTGATGGAATCCAACAAAAGGTCACTTCAGTACCACTAATTATCAATCCATGAATAATGTTCTTAATCTCAAAAATAATCTCTTTTCGTTCACAGTTAATATTAGCTTTTAGAGCATCTAAAACAGATAGAGAATCTACGCATATTAGAATTAGAATTAGAATTAGAATTTATTTTATTTCCAAGAAAGGCCAACGCCCGTTATGGAACGGGGGCGTTTACAAAAACAAACAATACTACAAGTTACAAATATTACGCACACAAAGTCAGATATGCACACAATCATTACAATCATGAGCTAGCGTGATCTAGTCGTCTTAAGGCTTTATACAAATATATTGCCAAATTACACAGAGTGTTCACGTTCCTTGATGCCAACAGCAATGCAAGTTTAAATTTCGATGGGTGTCTAAAAAACTTTGGAGGAATAAAATCGTGTCTTAAATCTTGAAGAGCCGAGCAACACAGTACAAAGTGAACTTCATCTTCTACAGAAGACGTACATAAACGACACACATTATTCACAATGATAGTACAGTATCTATGAGAATGTACAGCAATGCTGGATACGCCAATTCTAAATTTTACAAGAGCCTTCAAAACATGGCTATTAACTGCTACAGAAAGATACATTTCTTCTAAAATCGTTGTTTTAAATGTGCGATAAGCCTCAAACCTGTCACTAGTTTGAATATGGTTATTCCAGTCTTGCCAACGGCAGTCAATGATTCTCTGTTTGAAACAAGACAAAAAAGTCTTTACACATCCAACACCCTGATATAGCCAGACATAATGAAAACCATAATGACTCAGACATAATCTAATATTTGTTGCCCATGTGCTTTTACCTTTGTTATCTAAGTTTTGCAACATCACATATGCTTTATAAGGCAGTCTGTCTGTATTCATTCTAGTTAATTTTAGCCAAAAGCTTATACAACGTACATAGGAATTTAAATAGATTGGATAACGTCCAAATTCCCCATATACTAAATCATTGGGAGTACGTCTGTCAACACCAAGAAATCGTTTCAGAGCAAACAAATGCACTTTTTCCACAACTGTTGAATAAGTCAGACCCCATACTTCAGCACCATATTGAACAATAGGTTGAACCTGTGCATCAAACAATTTAATAAAAACATGGACAGACGCTTTATCAAATTTAAATAGACTACTTAAAATACTTAATACAGCTCGTTTTGCTCTAGAAACCAGGTCATGACAAGCAAAATTAAAACTCAACTTAGTGGAAAAATATAAACCAAGATATTTGTATGAATTTACTACTTCCATTTTCTGAGCACCAAAATACCATTTTTCACGAGCTGCTAAATACCCACCCTTACGAAAAACAACAATATTGCTCTTGCCCATATTGACTTTCAACTGTAATTTTGCCGCAGCAGAATATAAATTATTTAACTGTGACTGTAGACCAACAACTGTTTCAGCTATTAAGGCAATATCATCTGCAAAAAGCAAAATAAATAACTCAATGACTTCAGCAGATAAAGCAACACCATGTTTACCATTATTAATAATTTCAAGAGCTAGCTCGTTTATAAAAAGAGAAAACAAAATAGGACTACATACATCTCCCTGCTTCACGCCCTTTGTGCAGTTAATAAAATCAGAAAACGTAGCACCACATCTTATCTGAGCTTTGACATGTGAGTACATATTTTTAACACATCGATACAGCTTACCCTTTATACCATTCTTCATCAAAATCGGCCAAAGTAATTTTCTAGAAATACTGTCAAAAGCTTTTTCAAAGTCAATAAAGGCAACGTATAATTTGCGATTACTTGAGAATTGTTTTTGCACAGCAGCAAGCAGTGTAAAAATATGGTCCATAGTAGAGAAATCTTGTTTAAATCCTGCTTGGTATTCACCCGTTGTGTTATTTAACTTTATCCAATCTTGAAGCCTACTGTTAATAATAGAACCATATAATTTACTGCTAACATCACATAGAGAAATTCCTCTATAATTATTCGGGTCATTTATGTCACCTTTCTTAAATAACGGCAAAATTATTGATTTACACCAATTTTCAGGATAACTACCTGTATCAAACAATGTATTAAATAATTTTACCAGAAATTCAACTACTGTATCACCAGAAAATTTGAAAAATTCACCAATTAATTTATCAGGTCCAGCAGCTTTTTTATTTTTAAGTTTTCTAATTGCAAGAATAACTTCATCTTTGGATATAGGTCTATCAAGTACATTATTATTATATTCATCATCACCACCACCACCGTCATCATTATTTTCAACATCATCATCAACACCAACACAATCATCATCAACACCAACACAATCAATAAAATCATCTTTTTCTAGGATACATTTAAAATGCTGAAACCAATCGTCCACTGTTATATTGTTCTGTTGAACTTTAATACTAGACAGTTTCTTCATTTGCTGCCAAAAGTCCTTTTGGTTCTTAACAGCATTCATAAGATTATTAAACAAAACGTCATTATACAATTTCTTTTTATTATGTAACATGTATTTGTATTCTCGTCTTACTTTGCAATAAGTGTGCCTATCAGCAGATTCTAACGATTTACGAAATTTCCTTAACAGCTGACGCACGTTACGCCTTGCGAGAAGACAGTCATAATCAAACCAATCATGTTTACGGGGACCTGTATTTAACACGATTTTAGACATCATACACGAGGCACAGTCTTTCACTGCATCATTGAACACGTTCAAAGCATCATTAACATTAACTTCTAACAAACCTGCTGCATGCTCTAGTTTGGCCTTGAACTCGTCCCCTTTCAGTTCATCACGATACTGCTGCTCACAATCAGAATTCCAGGAAAACGTTTCCAATATTTGCTTACCAATTTTCGTCTTGTTAGATTGTGCAATGCTATTATGTATAGATACTGTGAATACCAGTGGCATGTGTTGGGACTCCGTATGATCAGCAACGGTCAAGTGGCATGTATCAAATATGGCATCAAACAAATCATGTGAGACTAGGAAGTAATCGTTAACACTATTTCCAAAATCACTGATGAATGTGTAACGACCCTCTTGGTCGCCATTACAAGCACCATTCAAAATGTAAAGTCCTAGAGAACTACACATGTTTAACAGGCATTTCCCATATGAATTTAACACCGTATCCTGAGAACATCGAACAAAGTTCGAGTCATTAGTTTTTGATGTACGATCAAACAACAAACTTTCGTCGTAGACCTCGGGGAAAACATTAGAAGTTCTGCCGTTCAAATCGCCGCACAACAGCACAGGCATTTTGCCATGCGTACAAAAGCAATCAACCAAATAATCTTCCAACAAATTAATCCCATTATCTATATCAAAATGCGCATAGAACCGAGAGTTATCAGGGGGAACATAGGTACAAACAAACAGTACATCAGCCGACAGACCAAACAATCTTTTATCAAAAATAAATGAAAGAAAATTACCAGGACAACCGCCACCACCAGCACCACCACCATCCAAATGACGAATGTATTTCATAAGTGTAGAACGAAACAGACATACAATACCACCCGATTCCCTCCCCTGCCTACCTAGATCGACTGAGGATTTGACAAAAACAGTATGATCCGGAAACAGTGATGACTTAAAATCTTTCACAAAAGTCTCAACAAGGCATATAAAGTCAAACGATTGTATATAACTTACAAAATTATAGTCATTAAGTTTTGCAATTAACCCCCCGATATTCCAGTGGAGAAAAGTACAACTGCTCTGAGGAGCAACTGTTCCCATCGCATTATCACTCTCATTAGCACTATCATTTAGGCCTATAAGTAATGAATCACAAATGAGCGTATCTCGTGTAGTAGTCCTATTTGATCGTTTATCGTTTTCGTTGATCAATGTATCAGGCGTATGTTGAATCGTACCTACATCCGTGCGTGATCTTGAGAGTTCTTGTACTACACTTTCTACAGCATTAACACTAGCACGGTTAAACCGATCTTTAGCACGTGCAGAAATCACTGAAGCAATTCAATTCAATTATCATCAGAAATCACTGAAGCGTCATAATTGTGATTACAGGTAACACAGGTAGGCGCAGCAATCAAATTTTCAACACAACAGTTGTCCGGTGTAGGGTTACTTTTAGTTGCCTCCGCTGAAACATTACTTTGAGATTTACTGGACTGGCCACATCGTTATTGTGGTTTCTGATTGCGGACTTCCTTAAGTGAACCATCGCCATCAAGAACGTACTTTTTCCCGTCAATCAGGAGATGATTAAAGATCATGGTCGCCTGCTTTCCAGCACTCTTGGCAGCCTTCAGGTGTGGAGTCAGCTTCTTCCTGATGTCGCGAATCCTCGTAGTGAAATCTTCACCAATGAAGATGTTTGACCCTTTCAGCCTGTCTTTGGCCTTCAGGATGGCGACCTTGTCCTTGTAGAATGTGCAACTCGCCACAACAGGAGCATTAGGCTTGTTACTCGTACGGTGCACACGGTCGAACTGCACAGTCTCAGCAAACTCCAGCCTGCCGGTCAGAAATTCTTGAACAGTGTGTTCACATTCTTGAGGCGTTTCCTTGGGTGTTAATTTATGCAGTCCGTAGAAAAGCAAGTTATTCCGTCTAGATCTGCTCTCCAAATCATCCACTTTTAGGTCGATGTCAACGAGCTTGGACTTCAGTTCTGCATTTTCTTGCCTCAGTTCCGCCACCTCCTCACGAAGACCATCCACTTCTTCCTTCACCTTGGAATATGCCGAATGAAACTCTTCACTCAAATCTGCTAACTTCTTATCAAGATTGGAGTCTGTGTTAGCAAACTTCTCGTTGATGTTGGAGTCCATAGTAGCAAACTTCATCTCAATGTTGGAATCTACAGCAGCCAATCGTTGCATAACGTCACTCAAAGTAAAGTCTTTAGCAGCGACTACTTCCGGCTCATTCTCTTTCCCCACACTGAGTACCACCCACATCACTCTTATTGGCTAGTCGTGTCTGTCGCATCTGCTGGTTTGGCCCTGGGTTGGACTCAACATCACCACATTGTTGCAGTAGGTTGCAGTAGAATATTTGTGCGAGGAGAAAACCAACAATTACACCGGCATGTAGACTTCTCATTTTCAATGTACTTATGGTTACCTTGTTTTTTGCCCGACGATACATGAAGGCAATCAATACTGCCACAAAACAGCCACATCTTGCCCTAAACTCCAATTGTACGGCAGGCATGGTCACTTAGCTAGTAGCTGACCAAAGCTTGAGAGAATCTACGCATAGAACTATACTAAATATATTCAGACATAAACTATACATTTTATTTAGAGCCATTAATATAGCAATTAATTCCGCAGTAAAGATAGAATAACCTTTTCCTATATAAAACGATTCTGATATTTTCAAATCTGGAATAACAAAAGCAGCTCCTGTTTCCCCTGTTTCTGTCACAGGGCAGCCTGTGATGAAACCAGGTAGAAAGTGTGGGTGGAGAGTTAATGAGTTGGGGTAGTAACTGCGCGATGTCGTATGTATGGTTATGCGTGGAAAGCGTGATTTTTGAACAGCATAGTTTGGCCAGCCAGTTTTGGGAATGTGTTCACTGTTAGTCAGAACACGTTTTGCAGAGTGATAGAGAAGACGTACGGTCTTAGTTCTCTGGGTATTTTGTTCTGGAAGTAAGGTTGGAACAGTTATTAACGTAAATAATAATTGGTTCTAAGGAAAGCCTAGTTGGAAATGTTACTGTGGTAGTAGCAAGCTCGAGGAAAAGTGTGAGCAAATAACTAAGTTTGTGAGTTTGTGGTAGGTTAGTGTCGAGGTTATTGTCCACTAACGGAAACTACTACACACTGGATACCTTACTTGGAGTACTTTGTAGGCAAGCAGTCGGAAGTTCGCTAGCTACAGGTACTTTACAATCGAGCCGTTGGGTAAGTGTGATGGTGATCTTCCTTTACTGTGCTAATGACCGATGGCCGGCTGTTTGGGGTGTTGAACGATAGCTGTGCGTGAGGCTGGGGGGAAGGATGGTTGCACTGAGGAGAGGAAGGGTGCGACTGAAGGAGGGAGAATGAGGGAGGAGAATGGGGGTGAAGTGTGATGAAGGTAGGATGGAAGTGGTTGCTGTTGTTGAGGTTGCGGTTGCTCAAGATGGATAATGTGTTGATGATTTCATGTATTCATTTGCAGCATTGTTCATTTCATGCATTCATAATGTCATTTAGTTTTTGAATTATGTGTTTGATTACAAGAGACAGTAAATGTAGTCAAGGGAAGTGAAATGGACAGCAGTGGCGCTTCCTCAAGGTACCGGAATTAGTTAGTGTAGTGAGGGGGGAGAGTGTGAGGAGGGAGGGGGACAGAATCTGGTGGACTTGACATTAACAATACGGCAAGCATGTTGCAGGTTCGAAAGTCTTTGTTCGTCGCTCGGAAGTTTGTCGAATTCTTCAGCGCGACGACGACGACGACATCCGGTCGTTGGACCCACATCATCATCACCATCCATTCGTCCACGTCCACGTTTGTGACATCCTCATTGTTCCACCACCCCATCTTTCCCGCGTGATCGTGACGTCTGTTACGGGACCTAGCCTCGGCGTTACAAGGTAGCCGACAGGAGGAGTCAGGCTGAGAGGCGTCGACGGCGGCAGGGCTGCCGCAACTACAGCGTCATCATCATCATCATCGTCATCGTCGGCGGCGGAGGGAGTGGCGACACCACTACACCTGGATTTAACAGCGACAGTCCGGTGACAACCACAAGGAGGGGCAGCTACTTTCCGGAGACATCAACGGGGACACCCTACTATCAGGTCGGCTTGTTCTTTGTTGTCCCCCTCTTGACGCTTGACCCCCTCTGTGCTCGGACATTAGCATTGCACAGTCGTTAGTTAGACGTGGTTGATCAGCAACCCTCGTTCATCTGACATTCCATTTCATTGTTCATCGACCCATTGATTGTTTCCATCACCATTGTTCTCGTTTCATGTGTAAATGTTGTATGTGTATGAGTGTGTGGTATGAATGAATAAATAGCTTGAAAGTTGTATATATAATTGTTGTGTTATCATCACTTCACGTCTGCGGGAAACTGTCATTCTGTCTGGGTTGTCTGCGTGTGTAAGGTGTTTGTTTGTGGCGTCTACCCAGGGAGAGTCGTGGCGGTGACATATGGTGGAGATGCAGGGTATGGTGTGAGTGTGCCCAGACGTGAAGTTGTCTTGTGATTGTCTTGTGGTGTCCGAGTGTGTGAGGCGTGAGTCGGTGAGAGTGTGCACCCCAGCGGGTGGTTGGAGGGAGTCAGGTCGCTGTTCAGCGGAGGCTCACAGCCGGCCTGGGTTCGACCACACGTGAGGGAAGGGGCCATTGCACTCTCCAACCGGTTCGCTACCTTGCAGGCCAGTTTCCACTGTTTGAGTGGGAGGAGGTGGGTGATAGGTAAGGAAGATAGCTTAGGTAGGTAAGTTAGTATCTAGGGCTAGGCTAGGTAAGGTTAGGGTACGTAGGGTTTTTGACTTGTTGTTGTTGTTGTTGGTTGTTGTTGCTTCCCTTGTTAAGCAGGATGGCATCGATCGAGGAGGCTGAAGGAGTGTCACCGATCGCGGCTCGTACGCGTTCTCGCGTGGGTGTCACGATGGACGAGCGCACGACGGGAGCAGCTGATACGGGAGTCACCGACTTGCCTTCTGCGGTCGAGCAGCGGAGATCGCCAGTCAGGTCATCGCGTCGTGGGTCAGCAGACGACGAGTCGACGACGATGGAAGCCAGAGACACAGTGAGTGACTCTTTTGTGACGGGATTTGGCGCGACTGGCGGGATGTCAGCAGGCATCGACGTCTACGGAGACCAGGATCGTCCGAGTGACGCGACGAGGCCGAAGAGGTTCGAGACCAATCCCTACCGTTCGATCTACAAGGTCGAGGCGGCACCGACGCCGAGGACAGGATTGTTCGCGGACGAGACGCCGATGGAGAGGATCTTGAGGCTCGCCAAGCGCGAAGGGTTGAAAGGTCAGGCGGCGTTAGACTACGCGATAGACCAAGCAGCTAGGGAGGAGGAGGCAAACCAGAGGATGAGGGAGAGAGACGCAGAGCTGCGGGCGAGCGCGAAAGACGCAGACCGGAGAGAGAGGGAGAGAGAGATAGCGCTGAGGGAGAGAGAGATGGAACACGAACTAGCGATGGCGCAACTTAGGTTGCAGGAAGGCGCCGGGAACCGCAGGAATCGTCAACCCGAGTTTGAGACGGTCAAGCTCAGGTTGCCTTTCTTCGAGGATAAGGATGACCTAGAAACCTACTTGTGTCAGTTCGAGCGATTCGCAAAGGCTCAAGACTGGAAGAAGGACACGTGGGCTATTCGCTTGGGGACCTTGTTGAAGGGGAAGGCGAGGGAAGTTTACGTTGGCCTGAACGAGGACGACTCTGCCGACTATGAGATCCTGAAGGCAGCGTTGTTGGTACGATTCAACCTGACGGCCGAGACGTATCGGAAGAAGTTTCGCCAGCTACGAAGGGAGCCACCAGAGACTTTCAAACAGTATCTGCGGAAGTCAGAGTTGTTCCTGGAACGCTGGATGGGGCTAGCGAACAAGAAGGCCACGTACGCGGATTTACTGGACCTAGTGCTGATGGAGCAGATGGTCAACGGTTTGACGCCAGAGCTCGTCACGTTTGTGCGCGAGCGCAACCCAGCGACGGTGGAGGAGGCCGCGACGTTAGCACAGCAGTACGTCGACGCCAGAGCCGGGACCAACCTACGTTTCCCACCACGTCAACCCTTTACGCCCAGGGACAAGAGCGAGGGTCGCCAGCCGGCGGGACCACGACCCAACTCGCCGGACAAGCGTGAATGCTATAGCTGCGGACAGAAAGGGCACATGAAGCGAGATTGTCCGAAACGCAGCGAGCGAAGTGGAGCAGCGTTGCGCATCTTGAAGGAGGCAGGCAAGGAGGGAGATCCTCGGTTCCAGAGCCAAGTGGTAGTGGAAGGTGTTCCGCTGACGGCTGTGAGGGACACGGGGGCCGACTTGATTTGCCTGCGGAAGGGAGAGGTTGCCAACCTTGTGTACACGGGACGCACGCGGCGTGTCGGATTCGCCATTCGCCAGCTATCCAAGTCACTGCCAACAGCGTGGGTGCAGTTTGAGTCGCCATTCTACGCCGGGAGAGTGGAGGTGGTGGTGGTGCCGGACTTGATCTACCCAGTGGTGATCGGCAACTGATCGAGGACAGAACAGCAACGTGATACAGCACTGCCAGTGTTTGCCGAGGGGAGTGCTGAGTGTTGCGCTGTGCAGACGCGAGCGCAGCCAGCCAAGGAGCAAGTCGCTACGGAACCATTGGTAGTCGGACCAAGCAAGAACATCGTCGCGACGCCAAAGGAGATTCGTCAACTACAGGTAGAAGACAACGAACTTGCAAAGGTGCGACAGCTGGCGGACCGGAAGGCAGGAAAGGAGCAACGAGGCAAAGGGCAAGTGGCATTTGTCTGGAAGCGGGGCCTGTTGTACCGCGAATACACGGGACAGGACAAAGTGGATCGCAGTCAGTTGGTGGTACCAGCCAAGCTTCGACCGGAGGTGCTACGCGTGGGACACGACACGCCTATGGCTGAACACCGAGGAGCCAAGGGGACCCTAGATCAGGTGTGGACCAAATACTACTGGCCAGGGATGTGCCGCGATGTCCGGAAGTTCTGTACTTCATGCGACGCATGTCAACGAACGACACCCAAGGGGCGCATCAGGAAAGCGCGTGTGCAGAGAGTCGGCAGGAACAGGAAGCCGTACCACACGATCGTGCGGAAGCGCTATGAGGAACGCCGAGCAGAACCAGAACCGACGGTGGCCGTCGTGTTGGACCAAACTGAGACAGAGGGAACCACAGATATCAGCTACCAGGGCGCTGTACCACTGATACCGCTTCAAGCGAGCGAAGGGCCAGTGGACATACGGATAGACACGGAGCTATCTGCGCTACATGAGAGAGCACCGCCGCTGGACGAGTGCGAGGTGATGTCGACCGACGACAGCCCTGAACGTAACCGACAGCATCCGCTACCATTTTCGCAGATGGAAGTCGTCAAGGGTGAAGTGGAACCGATGCTGGTGTTGGGGGTTACCGAGTCGTGTACGTCGCCGTACAGAGCACCGATCGTGCGAGTAAGGAAGAAGGCAGAGGTCAACAGGAGGGAGGCGAGTGAGCCAGTGGTAAAGCTACCAGTATTGGAGGAGGAGTTCATCTGGAGGATGGACGCACCTCAACAGTGCCAGACTCACCCGATGGGCTATGCAGTTGCAGGCCTATGTCTTCACAGTTCGACCGATTCCAGGAAGAGACAACATAGAGGCGGATTTCCTCAGCAGATCTGACCCTGTGGAAGATTAAGTTTTGAACTCTCCGTAGTTTCGTCTTGGGAGGGGTGTGTGTCACAGGGCAGCCTGTGATGAAACCAGGTAGAAAGTGTGGGTGGAGAGTTAATGAGTTGGGGTAGTAACTGCGCGATGTCGTATGTATGGTTATGCGTGGAAAGCGTGATTTTTGAACAGCATAGTTTGGCCAGCAAGTTTTGGGAATGTGTTCACTGTTAGTCAGAACACGTTTTGCAGAGTGATAGAGAAGACGTACGGTCTTAGTTCTCTGGGTATTTTGTTCTGGAAGTAAGGTTGGAACAGTTATTAACGTAAATAATAATTGGTTCTAAGGGAAAGCCTAGTTGGAAATGTTACTGTGGTAGTAGCAAGCTCGAGGAAAAGTGTGAGCAAATAACTAAGTTTGTGAGTTTGTGGTAGGTTAGTGTCGAGGTTATTGTCCACTAACGGAAACTACTACACACTGGATACCTTACTTGGAGTACTTTGTAGGCAAGCAGTCGGAAGTTCGCTAGCTACAGGTACTTTACAATCGAACCGTTGGGTAAGTGTGATGGTGATCTTCCTTTACTGTGCTAATGACCGATGGCCGGCTGTTTGGGGTGTTGAACGATAGCTGTGCGTGAGGCTGGGGGGAAGGATGGTTGCACTGAGGAGAGGAAGGGTGCGACTGAAGGAGGGAGAATGAGGGAGGAGAATGGGGGTGAAGTGTGATGAAGGTAGGATGGAAGTGGTTGCTGTTGTTGAGGTTGCGGT
The DNA here is from genome assembly GCA_036898135.1 of Oncomelania hupensis. Lineage (NCBI taxonomy): Eukaryota > Metazoa > Mollusca > Gastropoda > Littorinimorpha > Pomatiopsidae > Oncomelania > Oncomelania hupensis. The sequence continues at coordinate 98,938,403 of CM072511.1, read as the reverse complement.
TGCTCAAGATGGATAATGTGTTGATGATTTCATGTATTCATTTGCAGCATTGTTCATTTCATGCATTCATAATGTCATTTAGTTTTTGAATTATGTGTTTGATTACAAGAGACAGTAAAAGTAGTCAAGGGAAGTGAAATGGACAGCAGTGGCGCTTCCTCAAGGTACCGGAATTAGTTAGTGTAGTGAGGGGGGAGAGTGTGAGGAGGGAGGGGGACAGAATCTGGTGGACTTGACATTAACAATACGGCAAGCATGTTGCAGGTTCGAAAGTCTTTGTTCGTCGCTCGGAAGTTTGTCGAATTCTTCAGCGCGACGACTACGACGACATCCGGTCGTTGGACCCACATCATCATCACCACCCATTCGTCCACGTCCACGTTTGTGACATCCTCATTGTTCCACCACCCCATCTTTCCCGCGTGATCGTTGTAGAAGATAGAGACAGACAGGGTAGTACAAAGGTATAAGCAGAGACTTGGCAAGCTTGGTGTCTAGTGTAAGTCTGATTTTAATCAACCCAAAGTTTGTGCTTTTACACAAGATGAATAAATGAACACAGTTCACCATATGACACAAATTCACACATACAAATAACCAAGCAAACGTTACTCACAAAACATATCACATTAATTATAATAATTAATAATCTGCTACATCTCCCCTCTCAAAATATAAACGACCGGCTTTAAGAAAGATGAAACAATATTGAAAGAAGTATCAAAATAAAATCCTAATCAGAGACACAAAACAATAAATTAAAGAAAGCATCTTTAACGAGATACTCAAGTTACGTGAAAGAGACAATAAACCAAGGATATGGCGTATTAGAATTAACTGTCCTTAAGGTCGCCAGGCCAATACACACTATGCAATACTTATATAGTTCATAATGCATCAAGTCCTTTGGTTTTCAGGATATCGGACAGGAGGGCGTACTTGTCTGCCATAGCGGGTTGTAACCACTGCTGGAGCTGGTTCCACAACGGCAGGTGAAGGTTCAACTTGAGCAGTGTCTGACGTCTCATGGCTTTTGACATCATCCTCGGGGTCTGACTCATGCATTTCAGGCATAGTGAAGGTCTCTTTAGTCTTTCTCAGCATGCCGCGATTACGGCGATAAGTTGCACCATCTGGAGTCTTGACGAGGTAAGATCTTGGAGTAGATGTCTCTGAAACTACAACTGAGGGCCGCCATGCTCCACCACGCTCCATTTGCACGCGGACGGCGTCGCCTGGCTGAAGCGGCGGCAGTGACGTGGGAAGTGAAGTCTTGTTGTAGTTGTTGATCAAATCTTGGTGCCTTTTGTTTAATTTCGCCTGAGTTAACCTTTGGTCTGGAACTCGGGGTTTGAGGTAGGCGTCTGTTGCTGGTAGCGTCGTTCGTAGGCGCCTGTTCATCAGTTGTTGCGCTGGCGATGGACTGTCAGGGAATGGCGTGTTTCTGTATTGCAAGAGAGCAAGGTAGGGGTCTTGGTTTGACGATTCTGCTTTCTTCAGAAGATTCTTCACTGTCTGTATGGCTCTCTCTGCCATGCCGTTGGATTGTGGATGCTTGGGGCTTGATGTAGTATGTCTAAATCCCCATGACTTAGCAAACTTAGCAAACTCCGAACAGCTGAATTGGGGACCATTGTCGCTGACCACTTCTTTAGGTATGCCATGACGTGCGAATTGCGATTTCAGCTGTACGATGACATCTGTAGATTTGACTGAAGACAGGAGGCCTACTTCAAAATACTTGCTGTAGTAGTCTACTGAAAGCACATAGTTCTTGCCTGCATGGTGGAATAGGTCTACGCCGACTTTCTCCCACGGCAACGTAGGAACGACGTGTGCAATCATTGGTTCTTTCTGCTGAGACTTTTGATATTCGTTGCACGTTGCGCACTTTGCCACAGTGTCTACAATCTGCGAAGACATGCCAGGCCAATAGAAAACCTCTCTGGCCGTTGCTAAGCATTTGTCTCTACCCAGATGACCCTGGTGAATCCGCTGTAGCATTTCTCTCTGAAGAGACTTGGGCACAACTATTTGTTCTCCCTTGAATATCAGCCCGTTTGTCTCGCTCAGTTCTTCATGGAACCCTGAATACGGACGTATTTCTGCCGGGACATCAGTCTTCCTTTGTGGCCAGCCTTCGCAAATATGATGCTTCAGAAGTTGTAAAGTTTCGTCTTGCAACGTTGCCTGCTGGAACACCTCCATCTTCTCGTCAGAGACAGGAAGACTGTTGACTACCAGGTGAATCTGGGCTTCCCAGTCGTCACTAGCCGGAGACTGTTTAGGCAAAGCTGCTCTGGAGAGGGTGTCAGGAATGAACATTTCCTTGCCAGCTTTATATGCGAGTGCAATATCATATTTCATTAGTCGAAGGAGCATCCGTTGAAGTCGAGGTGGCGCTGAAGACAACGGCTTCTTGATTATAGCTTCCAATGGCTTGTGGTCTGACTCCACCGTTACAGGGCGTCCGTAGACGTAGTAGTGAAAGTGCTCTACGCCAAAAACCACAGCCAACATCTCTCTTTCGATGTTAGCGTATCTTCTTTCACAGTCAGTCAGGGAGCGCGAAGCATAGGCTACTGGCTTGCCCTCTTGTATCAGCACGGCACCCAATCCTGTCTGAGAAGCATCGACTGACAGCCTTATTGGCTTGGAGGAATCATAGAACGCGAGGACAGGTGCTACAGTTATCAGCTTCTTCAATTCTTCAACTGCTGCCTGGTGCTGATCCATCCACTGCCATTCTGTGTCCTGCTTCAACAACTGTCGCAGCGCCGCCGTCACTTCCGACAGGTTGGGAATGAACTTCCCAAGGTAGTTCACCATACCTAGGAAACGTTCGAGCTCTTTGCGGTTGACTGGACATGGCATTGCTTGAATCGCTTCCACCTTGGAGTCGTCAGGTTTTATGCCATCTGCTGTTATGATGTGACCTACAAATTTTACCTCATTGACCCTAAGGCTGCATTTGGTTGGTTTCAGTTTGATTCCTTTTGCTCTGGCTGTGTCTAACACCTGTTTCAGTCTGTCATCATGCTCCTGCACAGTCATGCCAGCTATCAGCATTTCATCCATGTAAGTCTCCACTCCAGGAATCTTCTCAAACGCTTGATGAAATCGCTTTGCAAATACTTCTGCTGACGAGTTAAGACCAAATGGCAGGCGGAGGAATCTGTATCTCCCGAACGGCGTGTTGAACGTTGTCAGGTCTGCACAGTCCTTATTAAGCTTGATTTGCCAGAAGGCAGAATTAGCGTCCAACACGCTGAAAACCTTGCTGCCACTCAACCTGCTGGCGATTTCCTCTATGGTCGGTAACTGATAGTGTTCACGCTTGACAGCTCTGTTCAAGTCTCGAGGGTCCAAACACAACCTGAGACCTCCTCCTTTTTTCTCCACAATGACCAGCGAATTGACCCATGCTGTTGGATGATCCACTTTTTCTATCACGCTTTCAGTCTCCATTCTCTCAAGCTCGTTTTGTAGAGCACTGCGCAGTGCAGCTGGCACCTTCCTGGGAGCGTGAACTACTGGTGGAACTGACTTGTCAACCATGATCGAGTATTCTTCTTCCATGGCACCCAGACCTGTGAACACGTCCCCATAGGATGAAAGCATCTCATCCCCAATGATGTCTACACGCTGGATGAGATCTAATGTTTCGCAGCTGGGTAAACCGAGAATAGGTTTTGCTTTAGTATCCACGATCTGGAATTCTATGACTTTCATTTTGCCTTTCACGACGCAGGTGAGGTAAGCTTTTCCAAGCACATGGAGAGGCTCTCCACTGTACGTTGTCAATCGCGCGTTTGATCGTTGCAGAAATCGTCTCTTGAGCCGCTGGAATAAGCTGTTAGGCAGGATATTGACCTGTGCTCCAGTGTCTAAGGTGAAAGTAATGCGACGACCTTCAATGTCCACGACTGAAGTCCATTCTTTGGACTTACCATCCGATGTTTGGTTGACGTTGCCGACGAATACTTCTTCAGATGCTTCATGGTCAAACACAACGTCGTCAATGGATCGGACAGACGCTGACTTGCACACGAGTGCAAAATGGTTTTTCTTTCCACATTTCGTGCACAATTGTCCGAAAGCGGGACACTTCCGCGGCTGGTGCTGTCTGCCACAATAGTGACACTTGGGTGATTCTCTCTTGAATTCTTGTCGTTTCGTTTTTGTCTTTTCCAGGGCATTGACGCTGTTGTTTTCTTCATGCATCAATTTGAGTTGCGCCTCTGTAACCTCCGCAGCTCTGCAAATGTCTGCAGCCTTACTCAGCGTCAGATCAGGTTCGCGAAGAAGTCTTGCACGGACTTGGTCGCTCTTTATTCCTCCGACAATTCTGTCCTTAATTAAGGAGTCTTTCAATGTCTCAAATTCGCACGATTTTGCCTTAAGCTTCAGGTCTGTGAGAAACATGTCGAATGTTTCTCCAGTTTGCTGATCTCTACTGAAGAAGACATGTCGCTCAATCGTCACGTTCTTTCTTGGGATGCAGTATTTCCCGAACTTGGTCAGTATGCAGTCAACAGCATGAAACGATGTCGTCGTACTACAGTGTTCATTGCATTCATCTGCCTCCCACTGGAACGTGTTGTAGATGTCGACAGCATCAGGACCAACGACGTGCAGCAACGTCATACTCCGCACCTTCTCGCTTTTGGAGTCCAACCCACTTGCTGCTTGATAGATCTCAAAGGCTTGCTTAAAGCGCTTCCAGTTGTCGGCAACATTTCCTGTCAGGGACAGTTGGTCTGGTGGGTGTAGGCGATCCATCTGACACCATGTAGAAGATAGAGACAGACAGGGTAGTACAAAGGTATAAGCAGAGACTTGGCAAGCTTGGTGTCTAGTGTAAGTCTGATTTTAATCAACCCAAAGTTTGTGCTTTTACACAAGATGAATAAATGAACACAGTTCACCATATGACACAAATTCACACATACAAATAACCAAGCAAACGTTACTCACAAAACATATCACATTAATTATAATAATTAATAATCTGCTACAATCGTGACGTCTGTTACGGGACCTAGCCTCGGCGTTACAAGGTAGCCGACAGGAGGAGTCAGGCTGAGAGGCGTCGACGGCGGCAGGGCTGCCGCAACTACAGCGTCATCATCATCATCATCGTCATCGTCGGCGGCGGAGGGAGTGGCGACACCACTACGCCTGGATTTAACAGCGACAGTCCGGTGACAACCACAAGGAGGGGCAGCTACTTTCCGGAGACATCAACGGGGACACCCTACTATCAGGTCGGCTTGTTCTTTGTTGTCCCCCTCTTGACGCTTGACCCCCTCTGTGCTCGGACATTAGCATTGCACAGTCGTTAGTTAGACGTGGTTGATCAGCAACCCTCGTTCATCTGACATTCCATTTCATTGTTCATCGACCCATTGATTGTTCCATCACCATTGTTCTCGTTTCATGTGTAAATGTTGTATGTGTATGAGTGTGTGGTATGAATGAATAAATAGCTTGAAAGTTGTATATATAATTCTGCCGTGATTTGACAAAACCGAGTAAGTCCACCTAAGGTCGAAAATGAGTTTTTTGCGCCATCAAACTTGCAAGAGAATGACGCATCTTACCTGTAAAAATCAAATCCGAACTATGTTTAGATTTGGAGATATCATAGAGTAAGTCCTTGTTAAAAAAATTTTAAGTGGGGGAATAAACTGATAAAACCAAGCAAGTCCCCTGCGATTTTGTTTCGGCGATCCTCTGGCTGATGCTCGAGTTGGCATGATGACGTCATTTTCTACAATAACCTGACAAAGAAAAGTAAGTCCTCCCGACCAATGAGAAAGCGCGTTAAGATAAAGTGGACCAGTGAGAATCCATGTTATTGCTGCTGTGCAATATTATTTTCCTGTGAAAATGATGACGAAATTTCGGTCAGCAAAGGACGTGTTCGGCTTTTTGAAAAAGAGTTTTCTTCATGTACTTTCCTGCCCACCATGAAGGATCCTGTAGATCTTCCGCCTACGCGGCAACTTCCACGAGGTGTGGAAATAAACAAACAAACTATCCTATCCTATCCTATCCTATCCTGTCCCGTAACCCTGAGGTCGTAGGGGCACCACAGATGATCGTTTAACCAGCATACTCCATCTCTCTCTGTCCTTAGCTGCCCTGATGGCTTCGCTCAGTGTCAAACCAGTCCATTCTCGAATGTTGTCCTCCCACCTCTTTTTCGGTCTCCCTCTTCTTCTACCTCCTTGCACTGTGCCTTGCATAATAGTCTTTGCAAGGCCTGATGATCTGGTGACGTGGCCATACCATCGGAGTTTCCGTTTCTTCACCACTGTGAGCAGGTCATCGTGTTGTCAAATGGCTTGTGTGATGGTCTGTCGGACTTCGTCGTTGGTGATGTCTTGGGTATAGGAAATGCCCAGAAGTCTTCTGTAGCACCCCATCTCCATACTTTGTATTCTTCGTTGTAGATCTGCTGTGAGGGTCCATGCTTCGCAAGCATATAGAAAGATAGAGATGACAAGGGAGCGCAGCAGTCTTACTTTGGAATGTAGAATGATGGTCCTGTCTTTCCAAATGGCTTCAACCTTGTCAGGGCAGCAGTTGTTTGTGCGATCCTGGAGAGGACTTCCTGTCGGGACCCATTGTCTGATACAATGGCTCCTAAATATTTGAAGCTATGCACTGTGTTGAGGGATTGGCCTTGGACTTTGATGTCCGTGTTGATGCCATTGGTGTTGTTGGTCATCATTTCGGTCTTCTCTGCACTTATTTAAATTCCACAAGCTTTGGAGGTGGTGTCAAGCCTCTGTACCAGCTGTTCAAGTTCTTGTTCCTCTCTAGCCAATCCATCAATGTCATCCGCAAAACGACGATTGGAGATTGCTCTACCCCCTATGCTGACTGTGCCTTCGTGATCTGCAAGAGCAGCTGACATGATGCGCTCTAGGAAGATGTTGAAGGGTGTTGGAGAGAGTAGGCATCCTTGACGCACACCGATTGTTATTCTAAACCAGTTCCCGATGGCGCTGTTGTGGAGGACTGCACTGGTAGCCTTGTCATACAGGTTTTTGATGACTTCAATAATTTTAGGTCTGATGTTGTACGCTTTCATTGTTGTCCATAGAGCTGCATGCCAGACTCGGTCAAACGTTTTCTTGAAGTCTATGAACATAGATGTTGTTGGTGCTATAGGTATTTCTCACAGATTATTCTGAGGTTGAAAATCTGTTCAGTGGTACTTCACCCTGCCCTGAATCCTGCTTGTTCTTCAGCTATGATTTGTTCAGCTTGGGGTTTCAACCTGTTGAGTATTATTTTCAGGAGGACCTTCCTGGGATGGCTGATGAGGCTGATGGTGCGGTAATTTTCACACTCCTGAAGGTTACCTTTTTTGGGAAGAGTGATGACAAGCACTTGGTCCATGGTATAGGCCACTCCCCACTCTGCCAGATATTGTTACAGATAATGGTGAGGGCATCAATCATCGCTTCTCCTCCTGCTTGTAGCAGTTCCGCGGGTATGTTGTCCACTCCCGCTGACTTCCCTTTCTTTAGCGATTGCACTGCTGCCTCAACTTCTTCCCGGAGAATTGGGAGAATTTCTTCTTCTCTGTTCTCGGGACATGCTAGAACTGATGGGTCTCCATTTGGTGTATTGTTGTAAAGGTCAGAGCAGTACTCTGTCCATCTGTCCAAGACTTCTTGTTCTTCTGTAAGGCATATGCCAGACTTGCTTTGGATCGTGGAGACTTTGGGCTGTTTGAAACTTGTCAGCCGCTTTACAGTCTGGTAGGCCTTCTTGCTGTTGTTCTTGTTCAGACTGTTCTCTATTTCCTGGCATTGATCTTTTATCCAGTTATCCCTTTGCTGTGCGCATGCCTTTTCGGATGTCATTGTTGATTTTTCGGTAGACATCAGCTCCCTGTGAGGTGTTCTTTTTCTTTTCTTTTTTCATCTCTCTTCGTTTATCACACAGATCCAAAAGTTCAGGTGTGATCCACGGCTTCTTCTTTGGTCGGTGCTTGCCAAGGATCTCAGTGGCGGCATCTGTCACAGCTGAGTTGAAGGTGGTGGTCATGGTATTGACATCTATTTCACCAGCCCCCAAAATGAGCAGTGGTGCAATTTTCCCTTCAACTGTGGCCTGAAATAGTTCTGCCACCTCCGGGTCTTGCAGTTTGTCCAGGTCGAACTTCAGTCTAGTGCAGTATTTACTCTCTTCAAGTGGAGCCTGAAAGACATCAAGAGATCGTGGTCACTTCCGATGTCTGCTCCTGGAAAAGTGCGTGTCCTGCCAATGTTGATACTTGATCTGAAGCGTTTCTTGACCATGATGTAGTCTATTTGGTTGTGATGCTCCCCCCCTGGGACTGTGCCATATCCATCGTCTGGAGTTTTTGTGGAGACCAAGCGTGTTTGCCAGTACCAGATTGTTGTATCTGGTAAACTCTAAGAATCTCAGACCCCTGTCATTTGTCTCGTTGTTGCAGTGGAGTCCACATGTGTCTCCCCAGTTGTGGTGCGCATCTTGGCCAACCTTGGCATTCCTGTCGCCATGCACTATGACTATGTCCTTCTTCGGCACTTGGTCAAGGACCGCCTGTAGATTTTCATAAAAATCCTCCACTTCGCTGTCGTCATAGTCTGATGTTGGGGCATAGGTCTGGATGATGGTGATGTTGAAAGGGGCTGCTCTCAGGCGGATGGTAATGAGTCTACTGGGCGGCAACCCATGACAGTGGCTAGATTGTTCTTGTGGACCAAGAATCCAACGCCCTGTTCGTGCCTGTATCTCTACCGCTGAAATAGAGCTTGTGGCCTTTGTCTGTCGTTGTTTCACCTAGGCCTTTCCAGCGCAGTTCGCTAATTCCTAGAACGTTCCATCGATAGCGGTCCAACTCGTGGGCCAGTTCTTCTAATTTTCCTTCCGCAGTTAGGGTCCTGACATTCCAGGTTCCTATGACGATGTTGTTTCTCGTGCGGATCTTGCTAAATTGTCCATCAGTAGCATACTTAACACCTCCGTCCTGGTGGCCAACGGAAGGCGCGGTCCTTGAGCCGGGCGACGACCTATCCGGTATGGAATTAGTGGATAGTGTCATCATGCATGTAGTGTGTCTTGGGCAAAAAAGGACCTGGCGGTGCCCAATCCTCTCCAGGCTGTTGGGCACAGCCAAAATCCACGAATACAGTGTGGCTCGCCTTGGCCACGAGCACGTGGTCGTTGAACCTGTAGCAACGTGAGGTTCCTCGCCCTGGCCGGTGACTTCTGTGTAGAAGACTTTCGCCAGTGATGCCGTGCTAACATTACCCCTGTTAGTCGCCTCTTACGACACGCCGGGAAACGTTGGGCCTATTCTATTCAGTGCCCGAACCCACAAACAAACCGCAACAAATACATTACAGGCACACAACAAGGGCAACAAAATACAAGACATACACGTGGTGTAAAGGCAGGAAGATCGCTACAATAGGAAACTGAAAGGAAAATAGTTTTGTATTTTTAAAATTAAATTGGCTGCATCTAATATTATTTTGAAGGGAGAGCAAAAAAAACCCATGACTCCTGCATACCAACCCAGGAATATTAAGTGAAGAATGGCTAAAAACAATAAACAGGCACACATATACACTCACTGTAACTGCCGCACCCACATCTTACAAAACCCAACTTATGTGACTCATCTCGTCAGACTTTTTTTAACAAAGAAACGAAACGGCCTATGGGACTTACTTGGTTTGGTGAATTTTGAAAACAAGGATTTACTTAATAATAAACTGACAAAACCAAGCGGATTTGACTTACTTGGTTTTGTGAATTTTTTTAACAAGGATTTAATTCAATAATAAACTGACAAAACCAAGCGGGTGACTTGCTTGGTTTTGTCATGTTCTCAACAAAGATCTATCTCAAGAATAATCTGACAAAACAAAGCAAGTCCACAAATAGTCTTAAAACATCAAATCTATCAAACATTTCTTTAACATTCAAGGTATGCACTCTTAAATCGAGGAATTGCATTATAATATGCCCTTAAACTTCCAGAAACGATCGCGTAATATAGCGCAACACAAAACGTCGATTTTCTCGAAAGTAGGTTTTGTGGACTTGCTCGGTTTTGTCAGTTCACGGCAGAATTGTTGTGTTATCATCACTTCACGTCTGCGGGAAACTGTCATTCTGTCTGGGTTGTCTGCGTGTGTAAGGTGTTTGTTTGTGGCGTCTACCCAGGGAGAGTCGTGGCGGTGACAGTTTCTAAAACAGATCCGTCAGTGTATATTTTTAATTTTCCTGAATATTTCTCACATAAATGATTCCGAACTTTAACTGCAAGAAGATTCTGATTTTGGCTCTTTTTTCATTACAATAATGTATATCATAATGTGCTGTTTCAAGTTCCCATGGAGGTACTGGTGAAATTATATCCTTACGTAAATTATCAATATGTGTTATATCTAACTGGATAAGATCTTTAGTATATGTTGCTATTGTTTGAAAAGAGTGCACCTTTTGGGAATGTTTTGGAAAATCTACATCCGATCTAATAAAAATCTCTTCATCTGTAGCCTACTATTGTTTACAGCTTTTGCTCTGATTATATATTTCGCACAAGATAATTTCCTATAATCATCGAAGTTCATAATTCCTGCAAGTTTATATGCTTCTGGTGTTTTTGTATGAATAGGCACTCCTAAAGCTAATTTTATTGCCTTACTGTCTACGCTTTGTAACTTTTTGAGGTAACAATTTGGATAAAAACGAACACCCAAACACCGTAAACTAGAATATTTCGTGTAATTTGTTACACTTCCTCAGCTACACACACACAAAACGGAAAAATGACGTAAAAGAACCGATGACACCTATGATGACGCAAAAACAAGTCACACATCTCTCTCTCTCTCTCTCTCTCTCTCTCTCTCTCTCTCTCTCTCTCTCTCTCTCTCTCTCTCTCTCTCTCTCTCTCTCACGCAAAAGGTATACAACCGGTCACGTGCATCTATCTCTCTCTCACTCCATCTACAGGACTTTATTTTATTTCTCTCTCTCTCTCTCTCTCTCTCTCTCTCTCTCTCTCTCTCTCTCTCTCTCTCTCTCTCTGAGTCTCTCTCTCTCTCTCTCGCTCTCTCTCTCTCTCTCTCTCTCTCTCTCTCTCTCTCTCTCTCTCTCTCGCTATGTCTCTCGCTCTCTCTCTCACCACTTTATACACATACATTACTATCATCAGTAGTGAAGTTAACGCCACAAACATTAAGGTTCACAGCTATCAGCAGAAGCAAGCCGCTAGCAAGAGTTATTTAGTTATTGTTTATAGGGTCCAGCGGACTGTAAAGAGCCGAATCAGGAACACAACGTTATCAAGAGAAGAGCACACTCACAGGTAAAACCAGCTATGCAGTCAGTCAGTCAAAAACATTTAGTCCGTCTGGAAAGTTCGTCTGTAACTGGTGTCGCCAGAATTTCTCTCTCAGCCTGCATAACACCACATCATCATGATGAATTTGTTCGATCGCTGTGCATCTCATGTCCTTGATTGAATGTGCAGGTAGATTGAAATGTTTTGCAACCATTGTATCTTCTTTTATATATGCTGTTCTCTTGCTGTCGTCATTGTCGTGGTGGTCATTGAAGTGACTGATGTTATGTCTGTGTCCATAAAGTCTCTTTTTCAGTGTCTGACCAGTTTCTCCTACATACTGCACTTGGTTACATTTAGCACAGTCAATGTGTTACACTCGATTCGATGTTGGTGTTTTCTATCAGTATTTGATTCAGCCCCGATGCTTGGATCCCTGATAGGTGTGTAACTCAGATTCGTTTATCCACGCAGCCTGCTCACTCAGCAACAAGACACGGAGTCGACGTATGAAATTTTCCACTTTTATTCAGCACACATCAACAACTGCATACAATCGCCTTTCCACTCTCAACTTTTTTCTTTCCAACTCACTATCAACACCCACAACAACACACAGAGCATCGAATATATAATTTTTTCTCTAGTCCCGAACAAGGTGGAACGATCTCGTTTGACGCAATTTACCAATCGCTTTAAACTTCGTCATCACTGTCTTACGTCATACATATTTCTTCTCCTTCCGGGAACGTACTCAACTTTCTACATTTATCGGGAAATTTCCATCGACAGTAAATAAGCAGATCTAGAGAATTCTCCAACAATATCGGCCAACAAAAATTATCAACGTTATACAAAGCTTCCTCTAACCACAACGCAAACTCAAATCAAAGGTAAATAAACTCCATCATTGAATACCTTGCAAATCGAAACGATTAGATCTATCGTGCGCGCTTCAGACATAATATCGTTCGCGTTTCAACGTAACACAATGAGGTACACCAAGTTGGTTGAAGTGCAGCTAAGTTCACTACAATACAATACAATACAAGGTTATTGCTTTAGGTCCAGCGGACTCTTCCGAGCCAAATCAGGACCAGAGAGACGTTATCTTAAAATATTATAAAATGATTCAAGTCTTAAAAAACAAGCCTGTTACTCTTAAATACACAAACAAACTTTCACATGACACCTCTTTAAGAGACTTCTTTAAAACTGATGTATTAAAAATATATTCTCTTTCTTCAATCAAATCACTAAATTCAGTCCTAATAAAATCCAAACTAAACAAAACATGTCGATACAATTTATATGCGATAGAACAAACCAACATCATGTAAAAATTGAAACAGATGTTGACCATTACATACTTTAAAAATCTCTTTGAAAGGTATGGAACCAAAATATGTTTCCCTTTCCTCAATCAAATCAGCACATTCAGACATAAAATGGCGAACAGAAAAAGATTGATCACATGCAAAGCACCATGGTGGTTCTTCTCCTTTTAAAAGGAAACTGTGGGTGACATAAGTATGCCCAATATGAAGGCGAGATAACACTGTTTCCTCTCTGCGAGTGGACGCAAAGTTAGGCAAAGAAGTGGACAAATCGGGAAGAATTTGAAATAATTTGTTGTTGACATGGTTAGACCAGTCAGTCTGCCACAGTCGTTTACAATAAGATCCATTCATACAACGTAGGTCAGAGTAGGGCACAAACTGGAAAATCTCTGGAGGGAAATCGAGATGTAGAGCATCTTTAGCCGCTCTGTCTACTGCAATATTGCCGCGGATGCCCATGTGACCAGGGACCCACATAAAAACTATCTTTTTACCCTCAGAAACAAGTTGTGTATGGAGGTCATGGATCTCTGCCAGAAAAGGGTGTGATATCTTTCTCGTGGAAAGAGCCTGAAGTGCTGACAATGAATCGGACATGATTAAAAATGAGGTTCTTTTGGATTGATAAACTTGTATCAGAGCTAAATGAATTGCCTTGAGCTCAGCTGTATAAACAGAACAAAAATCAGGTAAACGCTGTTGCAAAGGCTGGTCTAAGTGTCTCTCGGAGACAGACGCAGCAGCAACTGAATCTCCTTTCTTTGACCCGTCTGTAAAAAGTTGTTCATATCCTGGGTATAATGCACACTGTTCTAAATAAAGTTGGTTATATACGGTTTCAGAGGTATTGTTTTTAAGGAAAGCGGACAACTGCCAATTAATGTTTGGGGTACATAATTTCCATGGGGGAGCTTCAGTCCGAAGTTCATCGTCGTTGATGGAAGCAACATCAATGCCTGCTTTTTCCAGATGAACTTGCATTCTGATGCCAAACGGAGGGATTGTGTTAGGTTTGGATTCAAATTTCTGAACAAAATCTGGGTTGAAAACACAGTCATAAGCAGGGTTCATAGGATCAGTTTTTAATTTTAAATAGTAATTCATTGACAATTTTGTACGTCTCAGCTCCAGCGGGGGTTCGTTAGCTTCCACATAAAGGCTTTCACAAGGGGAAGTGCGAAACGCACCCAAAGCAATGCGTAGTGCCTGATGGGCAACTGGATCTAGCATCTTAAGATAAGATTTTCTAGCAGAACCATAGACAATGCAACCATAGTCTAACTTGGATCTAATTAAAGAACGATATAACAGCAATAAAGTTTTCTTGTCAGCACCCCAGTCTGTACCACTGATAACCTTGAGCAAATTGCAGGCCTGTTGACATTTAGTTTTCAAAATTTTCAGATGAGGAATGAAAGATAGCTTTTGATCAAAAATAACACCCAAAAATTTGACTTGTTTGACCGCCTTTATTGGAGTTTTATTGAGGAGAATAGTAGGGTCTTGAATAATTCCCCGGTGCTGGGAAAAGTGAATACATTCAGTTTTTGCTTCAGAAAATTTAAAACCATTTTGTAAAACCCAGTCTTCAACGGCCTTGACACATAACTGTAGCTGACGTTCTGCAGATGCCAAAGTTTTACCTTTGGCTACCAATGCAAAATCGTCGACAAATAAAGAATTGTCAATTCCCCGTTTAACGGAACGAACAATGTTATTTATTTTAATATTAAACAGCAAGGGAGACAAGATGCTACCCTGAGGCACTCCCATCTCCTGTTCTCTCGTATCTGACAAAGATCCCCCAACCTTAACCTGAAAAATTCTGTCCGTTAGAAAATTGGATATAAACAGAGGTAAATGTCCCTTCAAACCCATATCTTGTAAATCTGAAAGAATGCCATATTTCCATGTGGTATCATAAGCTTTTTCCAAATCAAACATGATGGCAACGACATGTTCACCCTGGACGAACGCGTTACGGATAAAAGTTTCCAGTCGCACCAGGTGGACAACAGTACTTCGACCACTTCGAAAGCCACACTGAGTGTTGGATAAAATATTGTTTGTTTCTAGATACCACAGTAAGCGAGAATAAACCATTCTTTCTAGCGTCTTGCATAAGCAAGACGTTAAGGCTATTGGTCTATAGTTTGTCGGGTTAGTATGGTCTTTGCCAGGTTTAGGGATGGGTACAATAATTGCCTTTCTCCAGGAGGGAGGAAAGGTGCCAGTGATCCAGAGCTGATTGAAGATGTCCAGCAGTTGAGACCGTGAGTACCTTGTTAAATGTCTGAGAAATTGATAATGTACATCATCCGGTCCAACTGCTGAATCTGCACTTTTGTTAATTGCATCATCAAGTTCGACTAATGAAAACGGAATGTTGTAATCTTCAGAATTATCGGAGGTAAAATGTAACTGTTGTTTTTCTTTACGGGTTTTAACTGTTTGAAAAGGGACAGAATAATTTTCAGAGGAAGAATTTGCAGCAAAAGAAGAAGCCAAAAGATCAGCTACTAATTTTTTATCTCCGATTACGTCACCCTGCACAGTAAGGCATGGGCTCACCTGTTTGTTACTTCTATTTTGAGTTTGCGGACTACTTTCCACACCTTCGACAGTTTCGCTTTCGAATTAAGCGTGGAGCAGAAACCTCTCCACGATTCCCTTCTCTTTCGT
Organism: Oncomelania hupensis; assembly: GCA_036898135.1. Taxonomy (NCBI): domain Eukaryota; kingdom Metazoa; phylum Mollusca; class Gastropoda; order Littorinimorpha; family Pomatiopsidae; genus Oncomelania; species Oncomelania hupensis. Next base: position 98,923,034 of record CM072511.1, on the reverse strand, counting down.
TTGAAGAGCTGTCGGCATTGCGCTCGCAAACGTTGGTGGTTTTGTTTATTGTCAGTGCTTGGGTGTAAAAACATAGTTCGTAAAGCTTTTTTACGAGCTTGCTGAAGTTTTCTACATTCGTCGTCAAACCAGGGTTTTTTAAGTGTGTGAGGGTTTGACGAAGTTTGCGGAATGGACTCCTTGGCACTGTTAATAACTATGTCAGTATAAAGCTGTATTGGATCTAAGGCATTTGAAAATTCCTGGTTCTTAGCACGTAGCTGGGCCTCAGACAGGTTAGAAAACAGACTCCAGTTAGCTTGTTTCAGTTTCCACCTGCCATGAGTTTGCTCAAGGTTATCTGAATCATGTTTTAATAAAACCGGGAAATGGTCGCTGCCATGGAGATCTTCTAAAACTGTCCATTTAAAATCCAAAAGTAACGAGGGATCACAGATCGATATATCAATGTGGGACAAAGAAGCAGTTCTAGAACAGGAAAAAGTTGGAGCACCCTCGTTCAAAGTCACTAGGTTTAACGAGTCTAAAATGTCTTCAATTATTTTACCCTGAGAATCGGTACGATCACTACCCCACAGGGGAGAGCGTCCATTAAAATCTCCCAACAACAAAAAAGGGGTAGGTAACTGTTGGACCAAATTCTCAAGTTCACTTTTAGTTACATTTATTGATGGTGTCAAATATAGAGAACAAACTGTGAGGGATTTAAAAAGAGATACTCTAGCTGCAACTGCTGGTAAACTTGTATTAAGTAAAATTGGATTAAATGGGACATTTCTATGGATAAAGAGTGAAACGCCTCTAGAAGATAAACAATCTAGAGAGGAATAACCAGTAATATCTATAGGATGTTTTTCTGACAGGAGAGTTTCCTGAAGGGCCAATACTTCAGGTCGATGCTCTGTCAGCAGACAACATAGCTCCTCATAATTTGCCCTTATCCCTCGGATGTTCCATTGTAAAATGGACATAAAAATTAAGTAAAAGAATGCTAAAAGTTTCATCTCCGAGAGCACAATTATGTCTCTGTATCTTTTGGACCCTCGTCCATCTCTTCATGTTCCATCAACCCCCCGAAACGGTTCTCCGTTTCGAGAGGCTGCTGGGGCTTGGAAGAAAGGGGTCCGGGCCTTTGATTCTTTGTCAAAGACCCGGAACCCGAGCTGCCAGCGGACTTCCTCCCCCTCTCCCCAGCACCAGATTTTATATCTTCCCTCTCCCCTTCACCCCTGCCAATCTTTCCCTCTCCTCCTCTGACGCTCTTCTGCTGGGTAACTAGGATTTTAGTCGCCCCAGCAACTACCCGGTCGCTAAAACCGGTCGTTGCTGGTGCGGTGGCATGAGGCCTAGCCTCCTTCGTGGCAGGAATGACGGCTTTTGTCACGGCCGTCTGCGTGTTGTGGGTGACGGTTGGGGACGTGCCCGTCGGCACGTTCTCCAGTGGAATCGGTGGGGCTGGAGAAACCCCCTTCTGGGCAAACAACGCGAGCATCTTTTCTAAAGCATCCATCCGTTTGCACAACGTGTCCAAGATCTGTGTTATTTTACTCATGGCAGTGTCCAATTGCGGGTGTGTGCTAGCTTCCACATGAGATGTGGAACCCACCACAGACGCAAAGGACCTCTCTTTCAGAACTGGCCTACTTTGGAGAACTTTTTTCCTTGCGTCGCCAAAGGAGCAACTCTCAGTGGCCCGCACCTTTTGGATTTCCAGCTCCAACTGCCACTGAGGACAGTCTTTGGAGCTGGACGAATGATTCCCGGCGCAATTCACACAGCAAATCGGATTTTTGCATTCGTTTTCGTGTTTCTCTTTACCACAATCACGACATATTTCCTTGCTTTTACAGTTCTTGCTACCGTGACCAAATCTTTGGCACCGGTAGCATCGCAACGGTGATGGTACAAACGGCGTCACCTTCACCCTAAGGTACCCCACCTTGAGTGACTCCGGCAATTTGGCCATAGCGAAGGTCACAAAAAGTGTGTTGGTGGGGATACGTTGGGATCCCTTGGTGACGAAGACCCGCTGGACTGCTGTGACCCCCTGGCTGGAGAGCTCACCACGGATTTCCAATTCTGACATGTCGATCAAATCCTGACATCGGATGACTCCCTTGGAGGAATTCAACCGTCCATGCACAGAAACTTTGATTTGTCTATCAACGAAGACAGTCGAATCCCTCTTTAGAAGACTATCCGATGCCCTTTTGGTTGAGCACTCCACCAGGTAGGCCCCAGATCTCAGTTTTTTCACATCTTTGAACCCGATTGTGCAAACGGATTGAAAACCCTTCTGTATTGCGAACGGAGACAGCTTGCCTAGTGGCATAGCCGGATCCGCCCCCTCTACAACCAAAAAACGAGGCCAGACCCCTTCTACCCCCGATGCACAAGCTTTCTGTCTCGTGTCCATGTCACTGTCCGTGTCCGAGTCCGGTCCGTCATCACGCAGTCGTCGTTTATTTGTGGAAGCCATGTTATTAATTTATGAATTCATCCCCCCTGCTCCCCACCCACCACGGAGTCCAACAAGGGGATGCGTCCAAGCGGAAAATCCAGCAAGGGAGCGCACCAGGGCTACAGGGGGGATATACACCCAGACAATCCCGCACTGCCACTACGGTTTTGTTCAAGTTTGACCCATGAGCCGCAGCCTTCTAGCAGAGCTAGGGCAATACACGACCAGCCGCTTGACTGACGCGGGCCACGCCAGCCTCCCGTCTAGGAGAAGTCCGGGCCAAAGAGGTGTGTTAGTGTGAGGGACCGCAGTCCCTCAGGGACCTCAACCTCCAGGATCCCATTCTCCCCCGACACGGGTTGCCCTGCACGGCAAACGCAGGGGGCCAAGAGAAGGCCACAGAGAAAAGGAAGGGTAGAAAAAGAAGGAATGATGGGGAAAAAGAAGACAGGGAAAGTCCGGTAAGGCAGAGGAAAGGAAGTCAAAACTGCATAGTATACTGGGAGAATTTAAGGGTGAAGAGAATATAGGTGAAAGGACCAATAAGACAGAAGCAAGACAAAAGAGAAGAAAAAGGGGTAGGCAACTTGGTCACCCAGCCAGAGAGAGGCATGGGGTCCACCCCCGGCGCGCGGAGCCGAGCCCGTGGGGGCAGCTAAGTTCACTGCAAATGTTGTGTTTGCCTCCATTAACAACACTCGTAAATGTTTTGGTTGTGTTCAAAGGGTTCTGGCAGACGACACATCTTTTCGCATTACATTGATGACATCCATTAGGTAGTTTCTGCGGGTGCTGTTGCTTCAACGGTTGGTACTTCTGCTGCGGCTGATGTAGCTGTGACTGCTGCTGTTGCAACTCTAGTTGCTGTTGTTGCTGCGGCCGCTTTAGCTGTGACTGCTGCTGCTGCGATCGCTGCTGCTGCAACTGTTGTTGTTGCGACTGCTGCTGCTGCGACTGTTGCTGCTTCGACTGCTGCTGTTGTAACTGCTGTGACTGCGGCTGCGACTGCTGTAGCTGTAACTGCTGCTGCTGAGGACGATGCTGTAGCAACTGTTGTTGTTGCGAATGCTGCTGTTGCGACTGTTGATGCGTTGACTGATGATGCAGTTGAGCCTGTTGTGACAGTTGTTGTTGGTGTTCTTGTGTTTGCGGCTGTGGTTCCTATGATTTGTTCTGCTGTAGCTGCTGTTGTTCGCAGTTTTTTATCTCTTTAGGTAACTTGCTTGGCATAAGCATGGTACGCAGGTTCCTGCAGTTTCTTTCTCCAACAATGGGTGGTTCTGGGACTGCTTTTTTCATTCTGGTACTAGAATGTAGGACAGGCATGTACTCCTTGAGCCATTGTGACAGAGGGGGGTTACTAGGATTGTGTGTTATTATCACTGGAACTCTGTCTGTCTGTTGTCGTTCCTTGTAGTTCAGCGTGCTTTGTCTGGGTATTGCTGCTACCTTTTGTATGGCTTAAACAGAACAGAACAGTTGTTTTAACAGTTTTTTTGGGTAGCCCCTTCTTTTCAATTTCTCTTCGAGTTCTTTCGCTCTTTTCATGAAAGTGGAATCGTCAGAGCAGATGCGTCGAATACGCAGGCATTGTCTGTATGGAATGGAGCGTGTACAATGTCGGGGGTGACAGCTGTGGAACGGTAGACACATGTTGGCATCAGTGGGTTTTACGTATAAATCAGTAGAGAGTTTGTTGTCATTGATATTCAAACTCACATCCAGGCATGAGATGTTGCAACAACCATAGCTTGCTGTGAATTTGATTGTCGGGTGGAGATTGTTCATTCATTGGAGAAACAGTTTAAATTGGTCTTCTCCATGAAACCAAAGCATCGCAATATCATCAATGAATCTTTTCCAGCAGTTGTTGTCAATGGTCCATGGGGAGGTGGTGAGGATAGTATTCTCCACCCAGGCCATACAAATATTGGCTATTGTAGGTGCCATGGGTGTTCCCATCGCTGTGCCAAATCTTTGTCGGTATGTTTCATTGTCAAACTGGAACACATTGTTGTGGAGGACATGTTCAATAATTGGAACTAGTCGGTCTAGTGGAGGTGTCTCTGGTGCAGCGGTGTAGTGGTGTAGGGCTGCCTGAATAGACGGACCCACTTCATGGTGCGGAATGTTCGTATATAAACCCACAACATCGATCGTGACTAACAGCGCATCTTGTGGAAATGGCTCAAATGTTTGTTTCCATTCTTCAACAATCCTTAGAAAATGTGTTGTATCTTTTATAAAAGACGGAAGTTGGTGCACAACTGGTTGGAGCCAGTAGTCAACTAGCTTTGACAGGTGTTCAGTGGGTCCTCCGATTCCAGATACAATTGGGCGTCCTGGTGGATGTTCTAGACTTTTGTGAACCTTAGGAAGATGGTAGAACGTGTGGCACTTTGTGTTATTGGTATCAAGCAGTCCCCAGTTGTATGTATTGTTGTCAATATAACTTTCGTTCTTCAGTTGTTGTAAACGTTCATTGGATTTCTCTGCAATTTCTTTTGTGGGATCGGTGGAGAGTTTCTCATAGGTGGCTGGGTCGTTCAGTTGACGCATGGCTTCTTTTTTGTAGTCATTGAAGTCTTGGACCACTACTACCCCATTCTTTCTTCTACCAATTGTTTCAGCTCGTGAATTGCTTTCTGATCTGTTCGGTTAATATTTTTCTTGTTGTTGGGGACAGGTTTAAAAGCTTTAACTCTGGTTTTGATGGTAGAGCAGTATGCATCCAGGGCCTCATCCCTTCCGTTTCTAGGACACCAATATGTCTTTTTGTAGAATTTAGGTCTGGTGGAGAGTTGGGCAGGTGTGTCATCTTGTAAGAAAGACTCCTTCAGTCTTAATCTTCTCTTACCTTCACATGTGTCTTCTAATAGTTTTAGCTTGTTGATGTTGGTTGGAGTAGGGCAAAATTTGGGTCCGAGAGATAATACATGTGTTTGTTCTTCTGTCAGATGAACAGTGGACAAATTGATGACTTGCTTCTTGTCTGGTGATTGAGGAAATCTGCGAACAAATCGTCTGTTTTTCTTTATTTTTGGATTATTGTTGGTGGTAGGGAATGTCGGGACCGTTCTCCGTGTAATTGCTGGAGGTGTTGCTGGTAACAATAGGTCTGTTGATTGTGGGCCAGGTGATAGAAGGTTTTCTGGGAAATGACATGAAGATGTTGCAGATGATGATGATGTCATTGCTGCTGCGGCTAATGATTTTGATCTCCATTGCAAAAGTCTGGCCAATTTTCTTTTTTTTTCGTTGAAATAATATGGAACCTGTTACACTTTCTTTCGTTTGAAGAGTATTGATATATCTTTGTTAGCTGATAGAGTCTAATTGTGTTGCAGCGGTAGTTAAGATGGATAGTAAGTCTTGATTGAGTTTGAGTAATTTACGTTTGTAACCATCAATAACCCGCAACAAAATCTGCAATGATGTTGAGCTCAGGTATTTCCTGATTTCATCTTTCAGCTCTTGTGGAAGTTCATTTTCACCATATTTTAGTTGAAACCCAGTGGAAATGATGTTGTGATGAAAACAAACAGATAAAAAGTAAATATGAGAAATGAATGTTAAATATACTCCTACAAATTTAACCTCTTTAACATAGTTTAGTTCTTCATTGTCAATTACTAATTTTGGAAGTTGTCTTGGTTCCTGACCATTACTAAAAAGTACCAAATTTGTTTTTTTTTTGATAGTTCGAGACCATTTTGATTCATAAACTGAGTGATGTTCTTTATTTTTTTATATAATTTTTTAATCTGTTTTATTTCATACAAAGAGGTTTTCTTTTTTAAATTGACATTCATCCATATAGCTAGATCATCTGCATATTGAGCAAGCGTTACTTTATTACCTAAAACTGTTGGCAAGTCACAAATTAATATATTAAATAAAATTGGAGATATTGTAGAATCTTGTGGAATTCCCATATCAGTAGCAAAACCAGAAGAATATGAGTTCCCCACCTTAACCTTTATAATTCTATTTGTCAAAAAAGTACTAATATAATTATATGTACGACCAGACAACCCAATTTGTTTTAATTTATACATCAGTCTAGCATGCCAAACTTGGTCGTATGATTTTGTTACGTCAAAAAATGTAACCAAAACACTTTTTCTCTTTGCAAATTGTCTTTTTATATGTGTGGTAATTTTAACAATAATGATCTGTTGTGGATCTCCCTTTCTGAAACCCTGCCTGATTTACAGGTATAATAGTTTGTTTAATACAATAATACGAAATCCTTTGTAATATATTTTTTTCCATTAAATTAAACATGATCATGCAAAGATAGTTGAAAATTCTATCCTATCCTATCCCGTAACTCGGAGGTCGTAGGTGTGACGAGGCGTACAATCGACCTCTGAGCTAGGCTGCCCACAGTCACTCCTCACACACAGCCAGCGACTTCTTCCACACATCCAGTCACCCCTAGCAGGCTCGCTGGCCCACGCGCTTAAGCCCCGCCCCTCGGGGACCCCCTGTTAAAGCCTGACACACCGTTAGACTCGGGGTCAGTCGAAAACCACCCAGCCTTGAAGCCCCAACAACTTGTCCGAAGACACGTCTCCATCACCGGGCGACCTCTGAGCTACGGCAGTACTCGTGTGCTTCAACCCGTCTGAGTCAAGACGGGCTCCTGTACCGGGCGAATTACCCCGGCCCTGTATCATCTCCAAGTCGCTGACCCGCTGCAGGCCCCTGACAACCCAGGGAGTCAACGAGAAGCGTTACTCTGAATTTCATCATCTCCTAGACAGCTAGCAACGAAAGCTGAATTCTTCGCCTGTACCTCCCACAAGATCGGCACTCGTGGTCATTGCGTCATAGCGTGACCGACTAACCCGCATTGCTTCTGAACCCACGCTAAAGCCTGGTCAAGTGACCACCCAGACTATCTTGGATCAACCGCCGCCCTTCACTAAACCAGCTAAGTTACTGACCCTACGAGCATCACCACTCGCCAGATTATCTGTGAGGCTCTGAACCATACAGATACACTCCTGCCCTGTGATGATATCAGTCCACAGTAGCACTAGTCCCCCAGAAATCGATCACCCAGAATATCTCCGAGCTACTCCCTACTGATATAGACGCTACCCACCAGTGACTCACTTTAGAATTATTTGACCCAGACTACCCACTTCGAATAAATAAACTAAATAGTTATAAATTGCACCTACCCAGACTGGCCTTTGTACTTGAATTTCTCAACCAGTGTAGTCTACCATCTTTCTCGTCTATCCCCTGACCGTCTCTCATTTATTTAGTTGGCCTAGCATTAATCTCTTGAATGTCATCGCATCATTAGCCTAACAAAGGAGGTAATACAGCGCTAGAGATTAAGAGCTCACCCTCCATTCCCCCAACCCCTTTCTTTGTGACATTAACGGCACCACAGATGATCGTTTAACCAGCGTACTCCATCTTTTCCTGTCCTCAGCAACCCTGATGGTTTCACTCAGTGTTAAACTAGTATATTCTCGAACGCTTACTGAACAGCCTACAGGGCTTTTGATAACTTCAATAATTTTAGGGCTGATGTACACTCTCATGGTTGCCCACAGAGCTGCATGGCAGACTCGGACAAACGCCTTTTTGAAGTCTACGAACACATGACATTGTTGGTGCTGTAGGTATTTCTTGAAGATTATTCTGAGGTTACAAATCTGTTCAGTTGTACTGCGACCTGCCCTGAATCCTGCTTGTTCTTCAGCTATGATTTGTTCAGCTTGGGGTTTCAAACTGTTGAGTATTATTTTCAGGAGGACCTTGCTGGGATGGCTGATGATGCTGATGGTGCGGTAATTTTCACATTCCTGAAGGTTACCTTTTTTGGAAAGAGTGATGACAAGCGACTGAGTCCATGCTGTAGGCCACTCCCCACTCTGCGAGATCTTGTTACAGATAATGATGAGTGCGTCAATCATCGCTCGCTTGAAGCAGTTCCGCGGGTATGTTGTCATCTCCCGCTGACTTCCCCTTCTTCAACGATTGCACTGCTGTCTCAACTTCTTCTCGGAGAATTAGAAGGATGTCTACTTCTTCTCTGTTCGCAGGACATGCTAGAATTGATGGGTCTCCGTTTGGTGTGTGGTTGTAAAGGTCAGAGCAGTACTCTGTCCATCTGTCCAGGACTTCTAGTTTATCTGTAAGGCATATGCCAGACTTGCTTTGGATCGCGGAGACCTTGTGCTTTTTAACACTTGTCAGTCGCTTCACAGTCTTGTTGTCTTCTTGCTGTTGTTCTTGTTCAGACGGTTTTATATTTCCTGGCATTGATGTTCTATCCAGTTATCCTTTGCTGTGCGCATGCTTTTTCGGATGTTATTGTTGATTTTTCGGTAGGCATCATCTCCCTGTGAGGTGTTCTTTTTCTTTTTCATCTCTCTTCGTTTATCACACAGGTCCAAAAGTTCAGGTGTGATCCACAGCTTCTTCTTTGGCCGGTGCTTTCCAACTATCTTCGTGGCGGCATCTGTCACCGCTGAGTTGAAGGTGGTGGACATGGTGTTGACATCTATTTCATCAGCTCCCAAAATGAGCAGTGGTGCAAATGTCCCTCCAATTGTGGCCTGAAATATTTCTGCCACCTCCTGGTCTTTGAAAATTGTCAATGATATTTATAATTATATCTGGATAATTGTAAATTTCCTATGATATTTATAATTATCTCATGATAATTGTAATAATCAGGTTTTGGTGCTAGGAAGGCGTGGCAAACCTTGATAGTTACAAATATCATGAGATAATAACAAATATGGGATAATTACAATTATCAAGGCATAATAACAATTATCATTGAAAATCATAAATATCTTCGCGTGATAGTGTTTAATCTTTGAACTTGGATACTGATAATTATTAACTAACACAGTAGATTAGCGGTATCTCTGTAAATTACACAGAACACGTGTTAATTTCAATTATTTGGTGATAATGGTAACTCTCGGTTTTGGCGCTAGTAGGCCGTCATACTACATGCATTTTCATTGTGACGTTGTAAATTTGTAAATAGACATTTCTTCTTCCTGTGTTGGTCTTGGGCAATAGAGAAGTTGGAACTGATTAAAAACAGGCCCTTGTTTCTGGACACGCGATATTGCCACGGATGCCCATTTGCAATTTGACTAGGTACCCACATAAAAACTGTCTTTTTATCCTCAGAAACAAGTTGTGTGTGAAGGTCATGGATCTCTGCCAGAAAATGGTGCGATATCTTTCTCGTGGAAAGAGACTGACAAGATGACAGTGAATCAGACATTATAAAAACGAGGTTCTTTTGGATTGATAAACCTGTTTCAGAGCTAAATGAATTGCCTTGAGCTCAGTTGTATTAACAGAACAAAAATCAGGTATACGCTGTTGCAAAGGCTGGTCTGGGTATCTCCCAGAGACCGACGCAGCAGCCACTGAGTCTCCTTTCATCCACCCATCTGTAAAAGGTTTGGGGTGAGGAGGAGAGAGGTCGTGGACCAGACGTCCTCCCTTGTCCCGGAGGCGCAACAGGGTGTAGAGGTATGGTAACGGCTTTTGACGCGGCCACCGGCGCGCGTTCACCTGAGGAGGTGGCATTGTCTTAGTGATAGTCGGCTCGCTTTGGCACGACTTCTGTTGATTACTAGAGGCAACACTAACTTTCTCTTTATTTTCACTATCCAACAGACGTTTTCCTAGCGTTTGTGTCAATTCTATCAGAGAATTCAGAAGCGATCTTAAAGCACATTAATTGTCAGCAACAGAGATCATGGATGAGATAGATTTGAGCATGGTTGGCAAAGTGTTTGTTGAAGCCACTTCAGCAAAACTCGGTTTGTTCGTATCCCACGGGTTGCGAATCTCATACCGTTTTTTAAAAATATAATTATATATGTGTCCAGACAATCCTATTTGTTTAAATTTCAATAAAAATGTTGCATGCCATACCCTCTTGTAGGCTTTTTTCACGTCAAAAACATTGCTAAAATATTCTTTCTCTTATAACATTGTCTTTTAATTGTGTGGTTAATTTAACAAGGTGATATATAGTGGATCGGCCTTTTTGAAATCCTGCCTGATTAACAGGGATTATATGTTGTTTTTGACAATAATACGTCATGCGTTATAAAATTATCTTCATTAGCTTACTAACATGAGAGATTAAGGCGATAGGTCTATAATAAGCTGGGTCTGTTTTATTTGCCAGCTTTTAAAATAGGAATTACTAGAGAAGACTTCCATATTTCCGGCATGGTTCCTCGTAACCAACATTTTGGAATGACTGTATGTAGTAGATGCAACCACTTTTCTGGTAAATTAAATAATAATATATAGGACACACCATCAAGGCCAACAGCTGATTTTCTAGGTCCTAGGTTAAACGAGGCATCCTTAAATTCTGTAAAAGAAATATTAGCATTTATGAACAAGTCATTGTCTGGAAATGGATCGTTATATTCATCTAAACACGCTTTCTTTTTTCTGTCATTATACATTTGCTGAGATAAAGTATAGGAGCAGCTGATATTTAAAAAAAATGTTTACCAATTCTTCAGCTTTTTCAACCGGGGAGTGAAAAATATTATCCATTTTTCATTTCAGCTACTTTTTTCCAAGCCTTCGCACTGTCTTGTGAAGTAGCTATTTCTGTTAGATAAAACTCTGTACTTTTATTTTCAGCCGCAATTATTTTGTTGCATTCTATTTTTGCTTTTTCTTTTCTTCAAAAGACTGGATTGATTTTAATTTTTTCCAGTTTTTGTATGTTTGTGTGTTTTTTTTAACTGCTGCGTCACAGTTTATTCTGAACAATGAGTCATTTTCATTATTCAGTGACTATCTTTAGACAATTATCCAGAATATTGGGTGTTTTGAATAGTACTGTCATTGTCCCACCGCTGCAGCTCAAGTGGTAGAACGTTCGCCTGGCACACCGATGACTCAGGTTCGAATCCCGTGGTGGACGAAATAAAATGTAGCCATTTTCACTGTCCATTTTTGCAGTATCATTACTCTGGTGGCTCAGTGTTGATTCAGGTCCCTACCCCTCTTTCCTTGGGATAGTTATCCCCGTCTGCCATATCGCCAATGGTGGATGCAGACGTTAAACCTCAATGTTCATTCACTACATTCAGTGTGTGTCACGCGCCGGCTACCATACATTTTTTTTTTATACTGTACATAAACCCGTGTTTTTCGTAAGTTAGTTGCTATTCCTTATTTAGCTGTCAATTCCGAGCAAGAGTGCACGCATAAATGATAGAGAGAGAGGGAACCAGCTAAGGCCTGTGTAGCCAGAGGGTGGGTCGACTACATCCGTTTACTGAGCGTGTTCACTATTTTAGAAAGTTACAACGGGTATTGTACTGAAGTGATAGAGGTCAGTCAGTCAGAAAGCGTCAGAGAGAACGGACGTCCGCACCGTGGGTAGGACTAGGCGTATATCTATGTGTTTGATATCCTTAGTAAGCAGTAGTGGAAACTCTATTGGATCCCCTGCAAGGCCATTTTCAGTAACCCTGATTTGGATGCCCTGTGACCCGGAGGAGGTGTGGCGGAGACTGAAGGACGCCTCAACTTGTGTTGTCGTGTGTTGTGTTGTCTGCGTGCCAGTTGGGGTCTTATCACCAGTGGAGGTAAATACTCATGCTTTTCTTTAGTGGCGTGTCGCATTCTCTGGTGTATGGATGTGTAAATAGGTAAGCGTGTAGAATGTAATTGTTACGTTGAAACGTGAACGAAAGTATGTCGGAAGCGCGCACAATAGATCTAATCGTTTCGTTTTGCAAAGTATTCAATAATGGTGTTTATTTACCTTTGATTTGAGTTTGCATTGTTGTTAGGAGAGGCTTTGTATAACGTTGATAATTTGCGTTAGTCGATATTATTTGAGAATCTTCTGGATATGCGTGTTTACTCTTGATAGAAATTTCCTGATACATGTAGAAGCAAGAGGTCGTTCTGGAAGATATAAAAATATGTATTGACGTAAGTCAGTGATGACGATCTTTTATTCGATTGGTGGCAGTACGTCATTTTCTACCATGTACGAAATCTTTCCGGAAAAGAGAGAGGTTATTTAATCGTGTGCAGAGTTGCTGTTGAGAGAAAAAAGTTGTTGATAGTGATTTGGAAAGTTGCTGTGAAAGTTGTTGAGTTGAATTGAGAATTGTATGCAGTGGTTGATGTGTGCTGAATAAAAGTGGAAAACTTCATACGTGGACTTTGTGACTTGTATGCTGTTTGGACGGGCTGTGTGAATAAACGAATCTGAGTTACACAACTATCAGGAATTCAAGCATCGGGGCTGAATCAGATACTGATAGAAAACACCATCATCGAATTGAGTGTAACATTTTGGGGGCCAAGCCGGGATTCACGCCATAGCCAAGGGTTCAACTGCTACAACAAGCGAGTCAACGTTACGAGAGGCAGTCATCGAGGGTAGCCGCCAACGAGTTGCGTCGAGAGGGGCCAACACACTGGGACTACATCACCGATAGGTTCGGGTTGACTGCAAGGGCGTGTAGTCGCTGAAGAGTTGCTTCGTGAGCGAACAACAGATCAGGACTACGTGGCTGCCGCAGGACTACGTCGAGGGACAGTCTCGGAGCTACATCGCCAGTGTTAGAGAGCGGCTAGCGGACGTCGCGTCTACTTCAGCACAGGAGCGTGTACATCAACACCAGCGTGGTGCAGCGTCGCATACGACGAGGACAGCGGGGCCTGCGTCAACGAAGGCGACTAGTGACAAGCATCAGCGCTACTGCAGAAAGCGTGCTGTTCTAGAACAGTCTAGAAAGGTACAGCACAGTCAAGAACTTTCCAGAAAAAGAACTCTACAGTCAAGAACTTTCTAGAAAAAGAACTTTCTTGAAAAGAACTTTCCAGAAGCATCAAGATGGCTGACTTCTGGCAGAAAGGGATTCAACTGAATCTAAAAGGCAAACAGCTGACGGAGTACGTCAAATCCCAGGAGAGAATACAAGAACGAGAATTAGAAGAGCAGCGTCGCCGTGAAGAAAGAGAATTGGAAGAGAAGCGTCTAGAAAAAGAAATAGAACTAGAACAGAAGCGTCTAGAAATTGAACAGCAGCGGCAAGAGAAAGAAGAGCAACGACGTCGTGAAGAAAGAGAGGAAAGAGAGGCTGAGCGTCAATACCAGCTAGAGTTGGCGCGTATCCAGAACAATCAGCATGCGCCACAAGTCACCAACGACCATACGGCTCCAAGATTGCCAGCTTTCGTCGACGGGAAGGACCAGATTGACTGTTATCTGGCGAGATTTGAAAGGTTTGCCAAAAGCTCTAACTGGCAACCTCAAGACTGGGCGATTCGACTAAGTGCACTTCTGACGGGAGAAGCACTCGACGTCTACACCAGATTGTCGGACGATGACGCTAAAGACTACGACGTCTTGAAAGAGGCCCTATTGCAGTGCTACAACTTTACAGAGAAGGGCTACCGTAAACGCTTCCGTGAATGCCGGCCTAAGTCAGGCGAGACGCCAAAGCAGTTTGTGGAGCGCCTGTCGTCATATCTACACAAGTGGGTGGAGTTATCAGGCGAAACGAAGTCTTACGACAGTCTCCATGACCTGATCGTGAAGGAACAATTTCTCAATGCCTGTCACAAGGACCTAGCGACCCACTTAGAAGAACAAAAGCTGCAGACGCTTAAAGATGTGACTGAGGCTGCTGAAAGATATCTCATCGCTCATGGGAAAACCCTGGGGCCACCCAGCGCGACGAAACATTTTCAGAAGACTGGAAACCATGTGAACCAGATCCAGGGAAGCCAGACGAGCCAGAGACAGACAGACTCCACGCCTCCTCCCAGGGAAGGGCATTCAAGGGGCTGTTTCACCTGCAACGCTACAGACCACAGAGCGGCTAACTGTCCTCAAAACAAAAGTAGCGGACAGCGGAGCAGTACGGACAACGCAGCGGCGGGCAACCGGCAGAGGCGGTTCTCCAATCAACGGCAAACCAGTAGATCTGACCATCAAGTGTGCGGCGGGAGCGTCATTCTTCCGAGTGAGACCGAGCGCACAGCTACCCCTGCGGACGTGCAAGAGTGCATGACTGATGGCCAACTCCTCCTTGCCAACGGGAAATCCATCCCCGTCGTCGCCAGCGCAGCTGTGACCGTACAGAACATGCCTGTTTCCAAGGGACGCGTCGGAAATCATGAAGTGACTGTCTTAAGAGACTCTGGCTGCAGTGGGGTCATCGTCAGAGAAGACCTAATCGCTAAAGAACAGTTCACTGGCGATTCAAAATGGACACTTATGGCTGACAGCAAATGTTTGAAAGCGCCAGTTGCGAAGATTCATGTCAACACCCCTTTCTACATAGGCGAAGTCGAAGCGGTTTGCCTGAAGAAGCCGCTGTATGATTTGATGATCGGGAATATCGACGGCGCGAGACGACCCGACGACCCCGATCCAGAGTGGAGTCCTGCCTCAACCCAACGCGTCGAAGTTGTAGAGGAGGATCCATTGCCATTTCCCGATGGAGACCTTACAGAGCTGCTACGGGACAATGTGGTTACTCCGGCTCAGCCCTGCCGACCAGAGATCGTCGGTGCTGTCACTACCAGGGCCCAGGCCAAGAGAGACAAGACGTCTACGCCACTGAAGGTCGCCGACAACTCTAAAGCTGCCATCGTGGACAGAGATAAGCTGATTCAGCTCCAGGAAGCTGATAGCACTTTAAACAAGTACAGGAACCGCCAAGATCACGTGACCAAACGCAGTGGCACGGTCTATTTTGAGGTGAAGGCCAAGATCCTGTACCGAATCTTCCAGCACCCGAGGGTCAACGGAGGGAAACCACTACGTCAAGTCTTGGTACCGTTACCTCTAAGGCGCCAAGTGATGGAAGTAGCTCATGACTCTATCATGGGAGGTCACCTAGGCATCAGGAAGACGTCAGACAGAATCCAGGCGGTGTTCTACTGGCCAGGGCTTCATGCGGACGTTAGCCGTTTCTGCCGATCATGTGACATTTGCCAGAAGACCATACCTCGAGGAAGGGTCCCGAAAGTGCCTATGCAGAGGATGCCTCTGATCGACCGACCTTTCAAGAGGGTGGCCTTAGACTTAATCGGCGAAATAAGACCTCCGAGTGAAGAAGGTCATCGATGGGTACTGACTTTAGTGGACTATGCGACTCGGTACCCAGAAGCAGTGCCACTGAAGAAGATTGACACTGAAACTGTAGCAGAGGCACTGGTGGACATGTTCAGTAGACTTGGAGTGCCTGAAGAAATTCTGACAGACCTCGGGACGCAGTTCGTCTCTGACTGTATGAAGGAGGTCAACAGACTGCTTAGCATCCGGCATTTAACTACGACACCCTACCATCCGATGTGCAACGGGCTTGTCGAAAAGTTCAATGCTACGCTGAAGTCCACCCTGAAGAAACTGTGCAGCGAGCAGCCCAGACAATGGCATCGCTACATCAACGCCTTACTTTTCGCCTACAGAGAAGTACCGCAGGAGTCCACCGGTTTTTCTCCGTTCGAGCTGCTGTACGGAAGAACCATCCGAGGGCCGATGCACATCCTAAAAGAACTGTGGACGAAAGAAGTAGACACCCCAGAGGTGAAGAACAGCTACCAGTACGTGTTTGAGCTACGAGAGAAGCTGGAGCAGACTCTCGAGATAGCCAGAGAAAACCTGAAGAAGTCCCAAGACTGTGGAAAGCACTACTACGATCGTAGGGCTGTGAACAGGAAGTTCAAACCTGGCAACAAAGTGCTGGTGCTGCTACCTACCGATCATAATAAGTTGCTGATGCAGTGGAGAGGCCCGTACGAAGTGGAGACCGTGGTGGGGATCAACGACTATAAGGTGAAGGTCGGCCAGCATTCCAAAATATACCACGCCAACCTCCTTAAGCTGTACGTGGAGAGGCCGCCAGAGACTGTACATGCAGCAACAGCAGCTGTGACCGACGACAGCTTTGACAGCGAAGAACTGTTGGAACTGGGAGACTTCCACAGCAAAGAAGGCATCAATGATGTTAAGCTAGGACCGAGCTTGACGGAAGGTCAAACGTTGGAGCTCGAGGACCTTATGGGCGAGTTTCCCCCTAACTTCAGTGATGTCCCAGGCCCTACGACTTTGGTCGAACATGAAGTCCACACCCAGACCTTGAGGGAGCAGTTCCACCGTCCCGCAGAAGCCAACCTGACCGTGAGACCCAGCGAATGCATCCTGGGAGCTGACAACGTCGACTGCGTCGGACATCCGATGGAAGAAGGAGACAACGGTGGACACACTGATTCCAGGGAAGCCCACGTGATCATCGTCTTTGACCCTGGGCCGATGACGACCGCAACTGACGAGGGCGTCGATTCCTTGCGAACGAGAGAACATTGACTGTGTGGATGAACTAAGAATATTGGTAATGACAGACTTGAAAATGAAAAACGTTGACTGGGTAAATGATCTGTGAACATTGACTGTATCCAGAAAGACTTGCAGATGAGAAACATTGACCGTGTAGATAAACTGTGATCATTGACAATATCCAGGCGGATTTGAAGATGAAAACCATTGACTCTGTGTGAATGAGCTGAGAACGTTGATAGTGTTCAGACAGGCTGAGATAAGTCTTAATTCTGTACTTTGTTTGTGCATTACGTTTCAACGCTGTTGAAAGAAATTGGGTAAATTTCTTCTTGAGTGGGGGGTTATGTTACGTTGAAACGTGAACGAAAGTATGTCGGAAGCGCGCACAATAGATCTAATCGTTTCGTTTTGCAAAGTATTCAATAATGGTGTTTATTTACCTTTGATTTGAGTTTGCATTGTTGTTAGGAGAGGCTTTGTATAACGTTGATAATTTGCGTTAGTCGATATTATTTGAGAATCTTCTGGATATGCGTGTTTACTCTTGATAGAAATTTCCTGATACATGTAGAAGCAAGAGGTCGTTCTGGAAGATATAAAAATATGTATTGACGTAAGTCAGTGATGACGATCTTTTATTCGATTGGTGGCAGTACGTCATTTTCTACCATGTACGAAATCTTTCCGGAAAAGAGAGAGGTTATTTAATCGTGTGCATAGTTGCTGTTGAGAGAAAAAAGTTGTTGATAGTGATTTGGAAAGTTGCTGTGAAAGTTTTTTTGAGATGAATTGAGAATTGTATGCAGTGGTTGATGTGTGCTGAATAAAAGTGGAAAACTTCATACGTGGACTTTGTGACTTGTATGCTGTTTGGACGGGCTGTGTGAATAAACGAATCTGAGTTACACAACTATCAGGAATTCAAGCATCGGGGCTGAATCAGATACTGATAGAAAACACCATCATCGAATTGAGTGTAACAGTAATATTGTTTAGACATCATGTTAGGTCATAGGGTTGGTGGTAAAACATTCATAGGGGGGATTTTATTCTGTTATTTTATGATGGATTTTTCTTCTTATTGTTATTTATTCAATAGGAAATAAATTAATAAATGCAGTAGAATCGTTTTATTAAATGAAGGGAGAGAATTATTCTGTATATATACATTGCTTTCATTATTTTCGCAAGGGAGACAACTTGTCAGTATATTATCTGTGTTTTAAAGGGGAATTTACTAAGTATTGTAGTAGAGGAATGGCTGCATTTAAAATAAAACATAAATTGAATGGAGGTATTTTTCATTGCTATGTTATTAAAGGTTTGATTGTGGTTATAATCTAAACTGTTACGTTGAAACGCGAAGGATAGTATGTCTGAAACGCGCACGATAGATCTAATCGTTTCGTTTTGCAAAGTATTCAATAATAGAGTGTATTTACCTTTGATTTGAGTTTGCGTTGTTGTTAGAAGAAGCTTTGTATAACGTTGGTAATTTTTGTTAGTCGATATTATTGGAGAATAATCTAGATCTGCTTGTTTACTATCGATCGAAGTTTCGGGATATTTGAGAACATTCTTTTGACAGAAAGGCAGGTTGTATGACGTAAAACAGTGATGACGAAGTTAATTCTGATTGGTTGTAACGCGTCGTTCTGGAACGTCCTGAGGTTATCTCGAGTTGAGAGAAAAAAATATATAATGGACACACTGTGTTGTGAAAAGAGAGAGTTGTTGATAGTGAGTTGGAAAGTAAAAAGTTGAGAGTGAAAAGGCAATTGTATGCAGTTGTTGATGTGTGCTGAATAAAAGTGGAAAACTTCATACGAAGACTTTGCTTTGTTGCTGCTGAGTGATCAAGCTGCGTGGATAAACGAATCAGTTACACCTATCAGGATTTCAAGCATCGGGGCTGAATGCTGATAGAAAAACACCAACATCGATTTGAGTGTAACATAAGCAATTGTTGAATTTCATCTTTTATGTATTTTCATAAATAGTAAAGATTTGTGTTGGAGTATCTCAGAGTTGAAGGCAAAAGTAAACAATTTAGAGGGAGTATAGTCAAGATTGTGGACGATGAAAGACATTTAATAATCATGAATTGGAACAAGTACGAACAATTAAGCACAGACATTGACAGAGTTTTAGTGTTATGATTTTATTCATGGTGACGTTTGTGCGCGGAAAACAGTAAGGACAACACTATGGTGACAGTTTTGTAAGATATAACCGTGTTGGCAAATGTTAGGATATCTGACTGTATTTTCAGTGCACTGACGATTGTTTTGAACATCTGCCGAGACGATCCGAGCGGCTGAGGTTGAACTGGTCCGGGTTCCGGTCCGACTTGGGTTGGACGCTGAGAGGTCTGGTCAGCTACGCAGGAGTCCCAGCCAGAGTTACCTTCCCCCTGTACTGAGGACCGTGTGCGGTTCATATGGGAACCGTGTGAGGGCCGCCTATGCGCTGCTGTGTCTTCAGGGGTGGTAATTCTGTATCGTGTGCAGGAAGGTCTACGCCAAGGAGCGTTTCATTCCGGTTTGAAAAGGAAACCTGAAAAAAAAAGAACTTAAACGACTTTGAGTGATAGGTTAGGAAAGTATGAAAAAAAGGCCTTAACATGCGCATATTTTTCTCAGAGTGTTGAATAGAGCGGATATAAAAACAAGTTTTCATAAATCAGTTTGTTTATTTTCATTTCACCCTTGCATTTGTATATATCATTTGTCTATGGTTAAATATGTTGGGTATGCTTGTGAGTATGAGTGAGGGAAGTGTGTGCTGTTAGAGGGGCGGGTGGGTAGTTAGTGCGTTTGTAGAATAAAAGAATTGTTTTCGTTAACTTACCACTGGTGTTTGTGTTCTTATTTAGTGTGTTGGTGGGGTGTGCTCGGGTCGTATGGACTAACAATGTTCGCGGGATTCTGACTTACGTCAGCGTCACGTGACAGTGTGCACGCTTTCATGTAGGAAACAATATACTAATATGGGGACATCTTTTATTATCGATAGCATGACAACAATAACTGCACATTAACTATTGCGGAGATTCTTCAAATTTCTTGTTAAACGAAACATCTATATATATAAATTGCTTAGCCGGAAGTCCTTCTTCGCCTTTACTGTAAAGTTTGTCCGGTATGGACGCTGATCTGGGCAGGTGCTGGGCGCTGCGGATCGGCCTGCTGTGCGCTCAAAACCCGCGAAATCGTTATAGCCGACATTTCCTTACCGAACGTTTAACCGTTTCTGAGATAAATAAATAAACAAAATGTCCACAAACTGCAATAGCCTCATTCCGCGCGCGGTTTCGATTCAACCCGTGTGAAGAACGTGCCGTTCCGTAATACCGCAAATTTTGTTTTATTTCCATTCAAAACACTTTTGCACTCATGTCACCAATCTTACAAAATTTTGTGTTTAAGTAATAAAATTTGATTAATTAAAAATCGAATCGAGGTTCCAGCATGTTTTCCCATATAGACCAAAGAATTTATGGTATTTATACGAAGCCCTGGTAGCTCACTTAGTAAGACAATCGCTAATTGTGCAGGCGACCCAAGTTCAAATCTCCCGCGGGCCATATTTTTTTCATGTTTTTTTTTTTACACTTCAATATGGATTTTTTTTTAATTTAGCTTTTTTACTTTTAACTTATTTATTATTATTATTTTAATTATTATTATTATTATTATTATTATTATTATTATTATTATTATTATTCCTATCCTATCCTATCCTGTCCTGTAACTCGAAGGTCGTAGTGGCACCACAGATGATCGTTTAACCATCATACTCCATCTTTCTCTGTACTCAGCAGCCCTGATGGCTTCGCTCAGTGTCAAACCAGTCCATTCTCGAATGTTGTCCTCCCACCTCTTTTTCGGTCTCCCTCTTCTTCTACCTCCTTGCACTGTGCCTTGCAGAATAGTCTTTGCAAGGCCTGATGATCTGGTGACGTGGCCATACCATCGGAGTTTCCGTTTCTTCACCACTTTTAGCAGGCCATCGTGTTGTCCAATGGCTTGTGTGATGGTCTGTCGGACTTCGTCGTTGGTGATGTGTTGGGTATAGGAAATGCCCAGAAGTCTTCTGTAGCACCTCATCTCCATGCTTTTTATTCTTCGTTGGAGATCTTCTGTGAGGGTCCATGCTTCGCAAGCATATAGGAAGATGGAGATGGCAAGGGAGTGCAGCAGTCTTACTTTGGAATGTAGACTGAAGGTCCTGTCTTTCCAAATGGGCTTCAACCTTGTCAGGGCAGCAGTTGTTTGCGCGATCCTGGAGAGGACTTCCTGTCGGGACCCATTGTCTGATACAATGGCTCCTAAATATTTGAAGCTATGCACTGTTATTATTATCATTTATAAACTAATAATACTAATAATAATAATAATAATAATAATAATAATAATAATAATAATTATTATTATTATTATTATTATTATTATTATTATTATTATTATTATTATTATTATTATTATTATTATTATATCTTATATCACATTTTATTTTAAAACCTTGGTGTTTTTTATGATTTCTATTTGTAATATTCTATATTCATTATTGTTATTGTTATTATTATTATTATTATTATTATTATTATTATTATTATTATTATTATTATTATTATTATTATTATTATTCAGTGTTCCCGATTACGCACAGTAGTGCGTCAATTACGCACAAAATATGAAAAAGGACGCAGGAAAATTTGCATGTGTGCGTCCTGTGGACGCACACATTTTTTTCAAATCGCTGAAGTCAAAAATACGACCAACTAGTGGCGAACTAATTCACGGCATAATCAGAATCAGAACCCAACTGAGACTGCCATTGCAGACGATTGAAGATTGTGTCGGGAGTTGTCATTTAATACATGTTTTAATTTTTGGGTTTTATATGATTATGATAACTAATGTGACGCTTTAACAGAGTTTTAAAAAAAAAGTTAGGCTTGGACTTGTTTTTACATTTCTTTTTCCGATTTGGGGACTCTCAAAATTCGCACAAGGACTCTTAAAATTTTATACCTGGGAGTCCCAAGGACTCTCATTTTTTGTGTGTGGAGGGAACACTGTTATTATTATTATTATTATTATTATTATTATTATTATTATTATTATTATTATTATTATTATTATTACCAAGGATCGGGATGGGGTGGTACGTGTAGGTAAAAGGGGGCTACGGGTAGGTTTAAAGGGGCATGGGTGGGCATAACGGGGATACGGGTATATATAAGGGGGTATGGTGATGGTCGATTCCTTTCATCCATACCTGCGAAACGATCAACGGGGAAGTATCAAGGAGGGTACAGGTAGGTTACAAGGGGGGTACGGAAGGTATCAAGGGGGTATGGGGAGGTATCAAGTGGGATCGGGGAGGTATCAAGGGGGTATGGTAAGGCATCATGGGGGGGGGTGACGGGGAGATATCGGGGGGGGGGAGGGTATGGTGAGGAATCAAGGGGGATATGGGGAGGTATCATCGTCCAAATGAAACTCGCAGACAACAGTTGTCTCTCTGTCTACATTTTAAACAGCAACCTGTGTACCCTGGCTTGCCAGGGTACAAAACCACTAGTACAATATAGTTACTTGAATAAGGTCCTTTGAGTTCGGGCCATACTTAGAATAGACCCAACGTTTCCCTTCGTGTCGTAAGAGGCGACTAACTTGCGTCTTGCCAAAACAACCGATCGAGATAGTTCCGATGGAAGAAGACATATCCTCACTCACAAGGTGGTGGTCCTGATTTGGCTGTTGGCAGTCCGCTAGACCCTATAAACATTTACTATATATCTAACTCCCAAGGTGGACGAAAAGAAGATATATAACAAAAAGGAGGAAGGACAGGGGTAACACAAAAATAGAATACAAAAGGTCAAAACAGTCAGAGATCGATGAGAGTCAAGTCGATGAAATTAGATGATAATGTCTTCGTCATAGATAAATGATACTACACGTAGTAACAAAACAAAACCACATAGAAGAAAAGGCTTCATGAGACAAGGGAGACATTTACTCAATCACCACATAACAAGCAGCCACAGAAAAGCAAGGTTCCTTCCCTCTAAACCGTGGAGATGCTTAGTCAAAACATTAATTACAAAAACGTGAATTCACGTAAGAACGGCGTGAACATACAGGGAGTTAGGCCTAATAAAGAGAAAGACTCTTAGGGGTGTTTGAGCAGGAATAAAGGACGGTGAATGCAAAACTCATAACTTATCAATGATATTAATGTTAACACACAAGTAAGAGAGCTTTTTACAATTGGAAATGCCAATTTTTGTCACTCATTGTCTACCGTCTGTTACGTTGAAACGCGAAGGATAGTATGTCTGAAACGCGCACGATAGATCTAATCGTTTCGCTTTGCAAAGTATTCAATAATAGAGTGTATTTATCTTTGATTTGAGTTTGCGTTGTTGTTAGAAGAAGAATTGTATAACGTTGATAATTTTTGTTAGTCGATATCATAGACCAGGAATATTTAGACCGCGCAGTGACGCCATTGGTGTGATGACGCGTCAAGAGTTATGCGACTTGATTGTGGCATGTGTGAAAATGGCTGCTTCACAGAGCGAAGATCTGATGGAGAGGGGGGTGGGGGGGGGGGAATCGCAGGAGCAGTTACGGTGACCACTGTGCAGCTTTGAACTGCACAAACGCACGATTAAAGGCTGCATGCAAGGGGAAGAGTTTTTTTTTTCATTTCCCAAAGGAAGAAGAACGGTAAGTTCTTGAAGAAATTGTACATCTATTCTGACAGACAAGAATCATGATATGAATGAATTATGATGACCAAGACCGGTCAATGAATGGTTGTAAATGATACAAGACGGATTGGAACTAAGCCGCAGTGATCGTCCTAGGGATTTGCAAAACCGGTACGACGTCACAGTAAACAAACCCACTCGAACGCAAACCGGTAGGCCAGTCACGGAAACCGGTATGACCCATAGCAAAGCTTAATAATGCGTCACTATTTGTGCCACCGAAAATCTGCCGACGAATGCAGTGATTAATTTATTGCTCACCGTAAAGCCTACTAACTATAACTGAAACGATGTTTGCCAGAAATAAAAGTAAATAACAGGCCTTTCTTACCTATTTCCGTCACATCCAATGCAAAACATCACAACACTGTCCCTGTCACCCTCTGTTCGCAGCCACGTGAATTGATTTCGCCATTCCCCTCGGAAACAGCGTGACAATTTCAACGATTTTGCACTCAAAGTGTCTGGGCTTGATTCACGTAGGCTAGTACAAGTAGATGGCGACTCTGTTAATGCACTTTCTGTTTCATTAGAAACATCTTCGTCTTTACATAAACTTCTTTTATCCCCCCCCCTCTCCCCACTAGCAAAAAATGAAAAAAAAAATTTTTTGCTTCTTCATTTTTACTAGCCTATCTGCCACTGGTTAGGCTGGCTGGCTGGCTCTCTATCTCTCTCTCTCTCTCTCTCTCTCTCTCTCTCTCTCTCTCTCTCTCTCTCTCTCTCTCTCTCTCTCTCTCTCTCTCTCTCTCTCTCTCTCTCTCTCTCTCTCTCTCTTCAAACCAGTCAAACAAAATAAGAACCGGTAGGCTCTACCGGCTACTGATTTTTCAACTGGCATTTTTATTCTCAAACCGGTAAAATACCGGTGATTTCCGGTTAAATCCATCCCTGTAAGGTGATGTTTCGTGTAAGAAACGGTTTGGATTAGCCCAAGGAATTAATAAAGGCTGTGTGTAGGGTCAATAAAGAGTACGCCTACTCACTACTGTCATTGTCAGTGTCAATTAAGCCACAGTAGAACTAAAAAGGGGTGCCCTCTGGCCGTTTGCTGTTATGTGTCATCCTCTGTCTAGATCTAGATTTAAAACGATTCTGGTGCACTGCAAAGTCTTGGTATAAACGTGATTAATGTTATGTTTGTTAAGTAACCCAACTTAATTTGCCGCACTAATTAGCTCACTATTGTCATGTTCTCTGCAAACATATATTAAGCAAAGTTTATTTTGAAACTATTTGAGTTGAATTTATACACCGTTTCTGCTGATCTCTGTGCACACAGTATGAGAAAAGTAAAATTTCAGCGGCTTGTTATTTGCTGTCCACCAAACTGTGTCTGTAATTCCTCAACTTCGTATCCTGTTATAATTAAATTAGGTTGTGGCAGAATATTCTAATACAAAATACAGATGCCAACCCTTTATTGTGTCACAAGACTCACTGAATGTATTGTCAATTTGAATGAAATATATAGGGTTGATTGCAGGATGGTTTCATTTGTGATCACATAAAGTTGCCTTGTTCACCTTTTTTTAAACACGAGAGAGAGAGAGAGAGTTAGAGAGAGAGACAGAGAGACAGAGAGAAGACTGACTGAGAGAGAGAGTATAATTATTACGTACTGTCACGACTGGCTAGTTTTAACTCTGCTTGTTGACTATTTAGCCATGTGTAGTCTTTGTAACAGTAGAGAAGTTAGACTATTACACAGCAGCAATTAAATTACACAGCAGACCACACACAGCGGGCGAGCCACCCACATCGCAGTGAGTCAGCACTTGAGCTTTGAATCGGACCGTTTTAACCAATCAGAGCAGGCTCAGTGGGTAGAGCAGTTTTGACTGTGTCAAAACCTAAGACAGTTTGAATCAGTCGTGTGTGAGAAGAGGTAGAGTCAACATCTCCACAGCTAGAGAAATCTCTACACTCATAGACCAGGAAGCAGGACTTTGAAATCTTAGAATTCTCTTAAGTCACACGGGCCTGAACTTGTCAAACAGGTAAATGAACACCCTTCTGTTTCATCGTGATATATTTATATTATTGTTGAAATTATGTTTGAAGAATTTGCTATGCATAAATGTGAATTATTAATCCGAATTTGCCGTACCACGTGGAAGAGCCTACCACGAGGCGAAACACGACCGGTTGCGCCGCCATGTTGTATACCATACGGAACCACTGTTGTTTAACTTATATGTATGTTTGCAGACCAGTGGCTGTACCACTGAATGTTTATATTATTCTTAATTCTGTATGTGTATAGTTAGACACGATTTATATTTATGTATGTATAGGCATTTAGAGTTGAGATTCCAGTGGAACCCGGAAGTAGCAGAATGTTCGTCGCTTATGTATAGAGATGTGGAGCTATCACTGAGGGCTACTTGGCTTTCAGTGAGACGCTCTGCACAAACCGATTATTCAGGGTTGTGCAGAATTTCGTCTCTTATATTACAGACGAGCAGGCGAGCTATCCCGAGCTATCCCGAGCTATCCTGTGCACCCCACTCCACAGAAACGACTAGTTGGTCGAGGAGACTCTACCGCACAAGACGGAAGGAGCTACCCGAAGAAACACCCTGTCAGACCCCACAGCGTGGCAAGGGAACCCAACTACACAACTACAAAGGTGTACCAGAAGCTACCTCACAGAAGGACTTCGACCGCACCATAAGAAAGTTAAGTGTACACCCAGAAGTGCACTTAAACTGATCATAACAGGACCACAGTAGTCCAACTCTTCAGAAACTGTAAAACGGACCACAGTAGTCCAAATCTACATAAAATATTATAGCAAGTGCCCGAGGAAGATATAACAGCTGCCTAGACTATCAGCGATCGAACTATTAGCAGTGACTGAGACTTTTTAAGTTAGATTAGTACTTAGAGAATCTTGTATAGAGTAGAAGAAATAAATGTGTGATTTTAACTGTTATCAAGTGGCTGGACTACAAATGATTCATAGCCGTGTGAAAGCTAGTGTGACAGTATTCTTTTACCATTTTTCTATCTATTTCTGTACCCCAACCTTAACACAGAACGAGCTAAACAAATAAATTTATTAAAGTAATTCATAGGGTGACTTACTAGCAGTTCCCACCGAATAAACGTGAGGGTCCATAATTCCATTGTGCAGAGCCCATAAACCCCACGTGACACGTACCCTAATTATTATGTTGAAATCAATCGAAGCATATTTTTGTAAATAAATGAATTTCCGTGTGCACAACTAGATTTACGTTTCGAATGAGTCAATATCTTTATTTATATTTCGATCTCCATCTCTTTCTATATCACACACACACACACACACACACACACACACACCTACACACACACACCCACACACACACATAAATTATACACACTAAAACTGCCAATCAATCCGTATGCTGTGTGACCCCATACGGAACACAAAATAAATTACAAATGTATGACATATTCTAGACTAGTGGGTTTTTTTTAAATATTATTATTATTTTTATTTTAACTCAATTTATTTTACACATACTGTTTATTTCAAGCAACAAAACAATGCAAAAGCCACCTATATCACGGGTTACAGTTTAGGAAGCGCTGATAACACCCTTACGGTCAAGAGGCAGCAAGTCGAGAAAAAATAAACAGATGTGCATAAAAAAATTTTTTCTCCCATTTGAAAAGCCTTATTTCAAACATTTTCAACAGCAAAAGGTGAAAATCGCCGTCTAAAACATTTTTTTTAATATAATTAAAAAACCCCATATTATAGACAAGAGACTAAGAACCGAAAGCAAGCCCATGTCACGTTGAAGGGACATAACTCCTCCACCGTACATCATTTCTCCCAGAGGCGATATCGCTAAGTGATTTCTCTCTTCTTCCTTTCTCTCTGTCGATATTATTGGAGAATAATAATAATGAATGGTACTTATATCGCGCAAATCTCACATTGTGACTCATTGCGCACCCACTCGCATTCATCCATTGTACATCCTGTCATTACAACACATATGGCATAATATTACAATGAAATAAAAACAACAATAATAATAATTATTATTTGAATGCAAGCTTGAACAAATACGTTTTCAGTTGCGATTTGAATGTTGCCAAGTCAGGTACGCCTCTCATGTTTGCCCTCAGCGAATTCCAGAGAGTAGGCGCAGCAAAAGAAAATGCACGTTCTCCGAAAGTTTTCATATTTCGGAGTGGCGCTGTCAAAAGACGTTCAGACGCTTGGTTTATAGGCTACAAGTGCATTGGCTAGGTAGGATGGTAGTGTGCCTTCAAAGAATTGAAAAGCCAAAACGCAGACCTTGAATTGAATGCGAAACTTCACCGGCAGCCAGTGAAGCTTGCATAGTAAGGGAGTGGTGTGGCCTTTTCTTCCGTTTTAAAATAAGACGCGCTGCGTTGTTTTGTACGCGTTGAAGGCGATTTATTTGTTCAGTTGGAAGACCCACCGGAACAGAATTGTAGAAGTCAAGCCGTGATGTCACAAAAGCATTGACAAGAGCTGCACACGCTGACTCGGTTAAAAACGGTCGAATAGAGGCAATGCGTCTCATCTCGAGAAAAGTAGCACGACAAATAGTACCAATTTGATCTTGCATTGACAAAGTTTGGTCAATTTTGACTCCAAGATAGCGCACGGAGTCTTGGTACGGAATGCTGCTGCCATTTACAACTAGGGAGTCGCTGCCGACCTGCATGAGACACGAGGCTTTGCCTACAGGCATGATTTCAGTTTTTTCAGTGTTCAATTTATGCTTATTGCTATCCATCCAGGAAAGAACATCATGGATGCAAATTTGAATGTCTGACTGCACAGTCTTAAAGTCTGATGGCTGAGAACTCTTGGACAGTTCAGTATCGTCTGCATATTTATGGAAATTACATTCATGGTCTGTGATGACGTCTGAAAGTGGCTGAAAATACAATGCAAATAACACAGGCCCCAACACAGAACCCTGAGGTACACCAAATACAAGTGAGTCGGGTGATGATAAAACACCATCAATCAGAACTGACTGAAAGCGATCCTGCACATACGACACAAACCAGTCATGAACAACACCACGTAGGCCAAATGATTTGTTAAGTCTTTGAAGCAGTACAGAATGATCCAGCGTGTCGAAAGCCGCGCTGAGGTCAAGAAGCGCCATGAGAGAAACTCGCTTCTGATCTGAACTCATTAGTAGGCCATCCAGAACATTCAGCACGGCTGTCTCCACGCTGTGATCATTTCTGTATGCACTCTGATACACTTCTAACAGACTGTTTGCTTGCAGATGCTCGATCAGTTGAACTAGAACCACTTTCTCTAAGACCTTCGCCATGAAAGGCAGGTTCGACACTGGTCTATAGTGTTTTAACACGTTCGGGTCAAGCCCAGGCTTCTTGAGAATGGGGGTGATCACAGCTTGTTTGAACTGAGGTGGCACTATGCCACTGACCAGAGACGAGTTAACCACTGAGGTGATAATAGGAACAAGTTCTACCAAACACTGTTTCGTCAAGGGAGTGGGGATGGGGTCAAGCAAACACGTTTTGCTTGGCATCTTCTTCAGGAGATTCATTAACTCTGTTTCTGTCACGAGGCGGAAATGGGTTAACAGAGGACTCTAGATCTGCTTGTTTACTATCGATCGAAATTTCGCGATATTTGAGAACATCCTTAGACAGAAAGAATGTTGTATGACGTAAGTCAGTGATGACGAAGTTTCATTTGATTGGTTGTAGTGCGTCATTCTGCCGTGTTCTAAATTGTTCTGGAGTATGAAGAGACTATATAAGTGTCGCACTGTTTCAAAAGAGTTGTTGATAGTGTGTTGAAAGTAAAAAGTTGAGAGTGGAAAAAGCGATTGTATGCAGTGTTGATGTATGCTGAATAAAGTTGGAAAACTATATACGAAGTCTTTGCCTTGTTGCTGAGTGAGCAGGCTGCGTGGATAAACGAAACTGAGTTACACCTTATCAGGACTTCAGCATTGGGGCTGAATCAACTACGGATAGAAAAACACCAACATCAAACGAGTGTAACACCGTCTTTAGTGGATTTAATGTGTTACTCAGTGTTCACCTCACCTGTTGCGTCATCTTCCCCAGTGTCTTGTGACTCTTCTCCCGTTCTACCGTTTGAACATGATGAATTGCAGGATGTGGGGTCAGATGTTGGTCCCCTATCTTCTGCTTATTCTTTCACATCTGAATAGCCTTCGAATGCACTGCTTCAGCCCAACTGCTGGTTGGATTATTCAATGTTCAATCGTCATGTAAAAAAGCTGCAGACATTCATGACTTGATTGTTGAGAAGTTTCTGGATGTGCTTGCTGTAACTGAAACATGATGGAAAAGTGTGGGTCATGAGCCTGTCCCTTCACAGATGACTCCATCTGGCTTCACTTTTAAAAAGCAGCCGAGAGAAACTGACACTTGTGGTTGTGGTATAGTGTTAATTTACAACAAAAAGTCACTCACTATCAAGCTGTTGCCTGATGAGAAGCTCAAATCATTTGAATCGTTGAATTTCGTTATGTGTCATGGCAAACTGACATTCCGTGTGATATGAATCTACCGTTGGCCATACTCCAAGAATCATCGAGTAACAAGCGCCTTATTCCACGAGGAGTTTGGTTCAATAGCTTAAGACTTGAATCTTGGAGACATTAATTTTCATTTTTATGCCCCTGATAACCCAGATACGAAAAGTATAATTATGCCTTCTTTTGGATTCACTTGATATGGTACAGCAAGTGGCTGTTCCAACGCATAGAGCAAGACACGTCCTTGATTGCGTGATATTTAGGTCAACACTGGATATGGTCAGATCTCTTCGGGTCGAGGTTTAACAGTTTTCGGATCACTTTCTTGTTGTAATCACCTCTAGCATGTCATGACCCTGTTTGCCACGCAAGCTCATTCAGTACAACTTATGTTAATCTGATGAATAAAAATTGATGCAACAACAACAACATTCAGACTAAAAACATCAAACCAATCAATATTTCATTTATGGTCTATTCACACATTCGGGTGATATTAGACATTAATTAATAACAGCAACAATATCAAACAAATCACAATTAAGAAACCTTATAAAAAATGGAATGAAATGGGAAGAGGGGTTTAACACCAACTATAAAAGTCCACCAATAGGAGTCATTGCAATAATAATAACATCAATGGGATGGACCATGAGCTATTTCGTAGGGACTTGGTAGAGTCTGCTCTTGTTGTTTCCCCTCATGTTTCATGATGATGTGGAAGAGTTGGCATCATTGTACAACACCACACGTGTAGGCCTGCTGGACACGTATGCTCAGGAGATCCAGAAGAGAGTCATAGAGCGCAGCGACACAGGGTGGACAACCCCTGAAGTACATGCTGCAAAAAAAAAGGCCAGGCGACGAGCGGAGAAACAATGGCGAAAGAGCGGATTGAAGGTAGAAAGGCAGATCTTCTGTCATACCATTAAATAGTACGTTATCCTATATATCCTATCCTATCCCGTAACTCAAAAGTCTTTGGGGAACACAAATGATCGTTTAACCAGTGTACTCCACATTCCTCTGTTCTCAGCAGCTGTCATGGCTTCGCTCAGTGTCAAGCAAGTCCATTCTCGAATGTTGTCTTCCCGCCTCATTTTCTGTCTCTTTGTTCTTCTGCCTCCTTGCACAGTGCCTTGCATGATGTTTTTTGCAAGCCCTGATGCTGTTTTGACGTGGCGATACCATGGGAGATCATGTTTCTTCACCACTGTTAGCAAGTCATCATGTTGTCCTATTGCATGTGTGATGGTCTGTCGGACTTCGTCGTTGGTGATGCTCTGAGTAAAGGAAATGGAGTGTAGGCTGATGGTCCTGTCGTTCCAAATGGGCTTCAACCTTGTCATGGAGCAGTTTGTGCTATCCTGGAGAGGGCTTCCTGTCGGGACCCATTGTCTGATACAATTGCTCCTAAATATCTGGAGCTGTGCACCGTGTTGAGGGATAGGCCTTGGACTCTGATTTCTTTGTAGATGCCATTGGTATTGTTGGTCATCGTTTTGGTCCTCTCTGCACTTATTTTCCTTTCAAAAGCTCTGGAGGTGGTGTCAAGCCTCTGTACCAGCTATTCAAGTTCTTGTTCCTATCATCAAATCCATCATTGTTATCCGCAAAACGGAGCTTGGACATTGCTTTACACCCTATGCTGACTGTGGCATCATGTTCTGCAAGTGCACCTGAAATGATGCGCTCCAGAAAGATGTTGAAGAATGTTGGAGAGAGTAGGCATTCTTGACGCACGCCGATTGTTGTTCTGAACCAGTTCTCGATGACGCTGTTGTCGAGGACTTCACTGGTAACCTTGTCATGCAGGCTTTTGATGACTTCAATAATGCTGGGTCTGATGTTGTACATTATCGCAGAGCTCTCATTGCCTACAGAGCTGCATGCCAGACTCGGTCAAATGCTTTCTTGAAGTTTACAAACACATGATATAGACCTTGTTGGTGCTGTAGGTATTTCTCACAGATTATTCTGAGGTTGAAAATCTGCTCAATGGTACTTCGCCCTGCCATGAGTACTGCTTGTTCTTAAACTACGATTTGTTCAGCTTTGGGTTTTAATCTGTTGAATATTATTTTCAGGAGGAATTTGCTTGGATAAGGCTGGTGGTGCGGTAGTTTTGACACTCCTGAAGGTTACCTATTTTGGGAATAGTGAGGACAAGCGACTGGGTCCATGGTGTAGGCCATTCAGCCAGATTTTGTTACAAATAATGGCGAGGGCATCAATTGTCGCTTCTCCTCATGCTTTAAGCAATTCTGCGGGTATGTTGTCCACTCCCGCTGACTTTCCCTTCTTCAGTGATTGCACTGCTGCCTCAATTTTTTCTCGAAGAATTTGGAGGATTTCTTCTTCTTCTATATATTGGGGACAAGCTTAAACTGATGGTCTCCGTTTTGTGTGTTGTTGAAAAAATGTCAAAGCAATATTCTGTCACCTATCCAATCCTTGTTCTTCAGTAAGGCACAGGCCAGACTTGATTTGGATCATGGAGACCTTGAGCTTTACAACACTTGTAGCCTCTTCATAGTCCGGTAGGTCTTCTTGCTGTTGTTCTTGTTCAGACTGTTCGCCATTTCCTGGAATTAATCTTCTATCCATTTCTTTTTTGCTGTGTGCATGCCTTTTCGGATGTCACTGTTTATTTTTCGGTAGCCATCAGTTCCCTGTGAAGTGTACGTTTTCCTTTTCATCTCTCTTCGTTTGTTACACAGGTCCAAAAGTTCAGAAGTGATCTACGGTTTCTTCTTTGGGCGGTGACAAACTTCCTGTGCATGTTATAAAATAATTAGCTTTATTCTCAGAAGATTCCTACAAACTTAATTTTAATTTGTAAACAGTTTTTAACCGTTCCAATTTCATGTGTACACGCTTTCATCAAAAGACCTTTCTTATACAATTACACGAGTTAAGACAGAGAGATAAACTTGAAGTATTCAAGACATAAAATACACACCAGTTAGAACACAACACCGATATATGTTTTGCAAATGTTATGGTTCTCTTCGTTCTCACTCAAAGTAGTAGAATAATAATTAAAACGGAATTCAAGAAAACTAGAAGTCCTAGAGTAATAAAATAAAATAAAATAATAAATAGCTGAACTATAATATGATTCTCTCTCTCTCTCTCTCCCTCTCTCTCTCTCTCTCTCTCTCTCTCTCTCTCTCTCTCTCTCTCTCTCTCTCTCTCTCTCTCTCTGAAGCAATCCCGTTCCCGGTCAGACAGACAATTACATTTATCGATTTTTAAAAATATTTTATGCATTTACAAAATTAGTTTCAATATTATGTTTCCAACAAGCAACTCATGATATATAAATATTCAAATTACCATGTCTGTCATGAACAGAATCCAGAACCACCACAGTAAAACCAGAAGTAGCCTACACAGTGACACAATTCACAACTTTCCGGCACCTCTCATAAAAACTCGTGGGTATCCCCATTATAAATTAAAACGAGGTTATATGTAACCAAGTTCCCGTTTGGCTTGTTTTGCTTTTATCAAAGCTTGATGCGTGACTTTTAAATATGGCAAATTGCCGAAAACGACGATTGTTAGAGCCAGAAAACGAGTGGGATAAGTATAAAAACGGTGGAGGAAGTACATGCTCAGTGAAAGAATGCAAAAAACAATCGTAGAGTCCTGTATTTGTGGCGACTTCGGAGGTGCGTCGATCATCGACAGAAAGTGAAACAGGACCTGAAAACTCTTATAGTTTTCCATAGCTTCGCCGTCGCAACCTTCACAAAACACGAAGTAACTGACTATGTTAGGCTAGCGTTGTGGCCAAGTGGGCTAAGGCGGGACTAACTTGCCTTGTCCACAAGCCCGAAACCAATGGCGCCTGACAGGTGTGGGTTCGAGCCAGCATCTGGGCGTTATGTTTTTCCGAATATTTTTCAAAAATTCACAAATAATGTTAGGTAGGTAGGGTTTAGGCGCGCCACTGGCGATAGAAAGGGATAATAAACTGCAGCAAAAAATATAATAATATGTGAGGGTACGATACAGGTGGCCAGTGACACATGTTATTAGTCTTGAATATTTGGAAATAACTCACTAAAACACGCGGAGAAAAAAAAACGGAAGTATTTTTCATAGAGGGGATTCCCGTTGGTGCATAGGATAGCAGAAAAGTGTGAATATTTCCAAGTCATACAAAATAAGCATTCACCCTTTTTTTCACAGTCTATCTTTTATTCCACTAGCCCTATTTCATCCAATCACAGACTATCTCAGAGGCATACGAGATCAACCTTCTGTTCTCCAAACAGTCTTTATATAGTCGAGTCTCATCATCAAAATATTAATGAACTAGGAAATATAGCGAATATATACGCTACGTGCCTATGTCAACAGCCGTCGCTTGCGTACTTACTCTATAAACACGTGATGTATACACAAATGTAAATATTTACCAATTCACTTCGTGACAGGCGGTGCTTGCCAAGAATCTCAGTGGCGGCATCTGTCACTGTTGCATTGAAGGGGGTGGTCATGGCCTTGACTTCACCAGCTCTCAAAATGAGCAGTGGTGTAAATTTCCCTCCAATTGTGACTTGAAATATTTCTGCCCCCTCCGGGTCTTTCAGTTTGAAGGTCGAACTTCAGCCTGGTGCACTTTGATTTGTTTATTATTTTCAAATGGCGCCGGAAAGACATCATCTTGAGATCGTGGTCACTTTCGATGTTTGCTCATGGAGAAGTGCGTGTCTTGCCAGTGGTGACGCTTGATCTGAAGCGTTTCTTGATCATGATGTAGTCGATCAGGTTGTGATGCTCCTTGCTGGAATTGTACTAGGTCTATCGTCTGGATTTTTGTGGGGACCAAGCGTGTTTGCTAATTTCAGATTGTTGTATCTGGCAAACCCCAGGAGTCTCTGTCATTTGTCTCGTTGTTGCAGTGGGGTCCATGATTGTGTCTCCCGCATCTTGGCCAAGCATGGCGTTCCAGTCACCTTGTACTATGACTATGTTCTTCCTCGGTACTTTTTTAAGGACAGCCTGCAGATGTTCACAGACATTCTCCAGATCGCTGTGGTCATAATCTGGTAGGGCGTGGGCCTAGATGATGGTGATGTTGAAAGGGGCTGCTCTCAGACAAATGGTAATGAGTCTACAGGAGACTGGGCGGCAACCCATGACAATGAGCTGATTGTCTTTGTGGATCAAGAATCCAACGCAATATTCGTGCCTGCCATCTCTCCTGCTAAACTAAGGTTTGTGGCCTTTGTCTGTCATTGTTTCACTAAGGCCTTTCCAGCGCAGTTTGCTGATACCTAAACTGTTCCATCGTCGGCCATTTCTTCTAATTATTCAGGGTCCTGACATTCCAGGTTCTTATGATGATGCTGTCCCTCGTGTGTATCTTGCTAAGGTGTCCATCAGTAACCCACTTATCACCTCTGTCCTGGTGGCCAACCAGTGTATGTAAGTAACAAATAATGTCTGGGCTCATCTTTAAATGATGTTCTTGATGCAGCTAGCACTGATTTAAAGAAAATTTTCAGTGTGGTCAGTGGTTTGTTGGGAAAGGACACCTCGTGTCCTGTCTTACATGAGATTGACAGTCAGTCAGCTGCCAATGCACTAAATACCTTCGTCAGTGAAAAGTTTGACGCCAGTATGGATTCCATGACACGGGTGGTAAACAGTCAGATTTAGTTCTGCAGATTAAAGGCTGCACATTCTCGGTTTTCACACAGAGGAAAAATTAAAAGAAATCATCAACCGATGTAAATCTACGTCATTCCTTGTGGACCCCATACCTACTAAGATTGTGATTGAAAACATTGACGTTCTCGTACAATCATGTAATCATAAAAATCATCAGTATGAGCCTGGGTTGCTCTGTTTCTTTTAAAGTCGTTTTTGAAAAAGGCTGTTATTAAATAGTAAGGTAAAGGTAGTCCCATAGCCTTCTGGCCGTAGGGGAGCGTAATGTTGGAGATCACACTTATCTTGGGCCAGCGTAATAAGGGTAATGCCCATCTCTCTCCCTCGCTGCTTTACTTTCCCCACCCTTAAGAGAGTAGGTACTCAGTCACAATTGAGTCAACTGGGGGTGTTGTTATTTGTCGCTTCACGTTTTGCGGTCACCCATCCACGTGCTAACCGCACTAAACGGTGCTTAACTTGCGACACAGCAGCGAGTGCTCCAACCACTGCGGTATCCGACACCCCGGCTGTTATTAAATCTCTACTTAAAAAGTCAAATCTTGATTTAAATGATAGCAAGAGTTATATACCTGTGACTAAATTGTTATAACTTGTCTCAAAACTGTTGGAGAAAATTGTAGCCGAACAACTAGTCAGTCATCTGGAGTTGAACCACCTTCTGGATAAATTCCAGTCCGGATATCGGCCAAAATATAGCTGTGAGACTGCACTTTTGCTTCTTGTGAATGAACTGCTTCGCAATGCAGATGCTGTAGAGCTCACAATGTATGTTCTGCTGGATCTAAGCGCTTGAGCGTCTTGAAAAGGAAGCTGGTAGTGTTTGTTCCTACCCATGACCGGATTAAATCCTACCTCTCCGAGAAAACTCAGTATGTCACAGTGGTCTTGAATCATCTTCAAAGCCTTTATTAGCCCATGGTGTTCCTCAAGATTCAGTCTTCGGCCCGCTCTTCTTCTCCCTGTATACTTCCCAGATTGACTCAATTATATAAAAATATGGTATGGACAAAAAACTGTTTGTTGATGACACCGAATGACACCGAACTCTATAGAGTGTTCAAAACCAGCGATGAGTCAACTGAAGAGGCACTGAAAAAATATTGAGAGGTGCTGTTCTGACCTCAAGTAGTTGGGGTTAGCAAACGAGCATCTCTCCATGGTGAATACTATCAAAGTAGTCATTAAGACTTACTTTTTAATTCGCATGCTGGGTAGACTTCGCCCGCTGTTAAACCAACGTACAGCCAATGCAGTTGCATTTTCTTTGATCTTGTAACGACTTGATTTCTGCAACAGTTGCCTCTGGGGTTTACCTCAGAATCAGTTGCAGAGGCTTCAAACTCAGAACACAGCAGCTCGCATTATACTGCGAAAAAAGAAAAGCGGCCTTATGTCTCCGATGCTAGATACCCTTAACTGGCTGCCAGTTCAGAAAAGACTAAACTACAAGATACTCAGCTTAGTATATCAGGCATTAATGAGTCTGCACCATCTTATCTTTCTGAGTTGATTCCACTTTATCGACCTTTGCGTGCTCTTCGTTCCTCAAGTCAGTCCAAGCTTGAAATACTCAGTGTGCAAACTGGCAGTATCAACAAGACACTTGGGGTTAGAATTTTTTTGGCAAATCAGCTCCTCGATTTTGGAACACACTCCTCTTGAATTTGAAGCAGAGTTGTTCTTTGGCATCTTTCAGAAAGGGGCTGGAAACACACATCTTTGAAATCCCTACACAAGAGACTGTATTGTTTGTAAATATGTGTTTATTACTGGTGGCTGGACTTCTACTGTTATTCTTCGAGCGCATTGAGGATAACTCTTTCATGGAGTCGTTTTATTTTTTATTTTTTATATTTTTTGTTGTTTTAATTTTTATTTCTGCAAACTGAGAATGAGTTTTAAAAAACTGGATGAATGGAAAAGGTATAACAGAATAAACACGAGCGGCCCCCTCTCCAAAAACACACCCATACTCACGCATACACACAATTATACGTTTATCGCATTCATTTGTTCAAACTGCATTACTTCTGATTTCTATACTTATTCTATACTTAGTGGTGAAGAAACGGAAACTCCGATGGTATGGCCACGTCACCAGATCATCAGGCTTTGCAAAGACTATTCTGCAAGGCACAGTGCAAGGAGGTAGAAGAAGAGGGAGACCGAAAAAGAGATGGGAGGACAACATTCTGGTTTGACACTGAGCGAAGCCATCAGGGCTGCCGAGGACAGAGAAAGATGGAGTATGCTGGATAAACGATCATCTGTGGTGCCCCTACGACCTCAGGTTTACGGGACAGGATAGGATAGGATACTTATTGCTCTGGGTCAACTGAAATTTTACTCAGGAGGAAAATAATGAGCAGACGTACATACAAAAAAACAACAACAAACAAGTCAATCTTCAACGAGTGGTAAGTACAAGATCCATTCACTAATGAATTAGTGGTATTTATCATTTATAATAGCCACATATTTCTCTAAACAAAAACGCTGTTTAAGAATCATTCTGAACTGTTGAATTTGTGGTTGAGAGTTACCTAACTTACATTTATGTAAATAGAATTTAGCAAGCAGTATGATCAAGTTAAACGTGATATCTCTATGGACATCTTCTTTTATACCGAATAAAATTAATGCTTTATCCAGACAAATAATATGACAGGCACACTTCTCCACCAAACATTCCTTGAAGTCACTCCACAATTTTGAAACAACCCTACACTCATAGAACATATGTGTAAATGTCTGATCTATTTTACAAAAATTACATATGGGTGATTCTATAATTTTACACCTGAATAAATATTGTTGGGTTGGAAGTAGCTTATGTAATAGTCGAGTTTGAAACCATCTTAACTGCGTGTCTTGTGTTGTTCTAAAGCAGTGAGGGAAGACTTTTTTCCAATGTAGATTTTCAAAAAAAATATTCCATCTTGCTACTGCGATCGGAGAGAAACTGTTTTCAGCCAACAATGCTCGTACTTGATTTTTACCCCTAATAATGTATTTCCATACTTTCGGGACTAATTCCTCATATGTAATGCCTAGTTCTAAACCTAACCTCTTCTGAAAGTTCTTAACCGCATTTAATACTCTTCATATGTCAAAAAATGTGTTTCTTATCGCATTGGGAACATTTGTTTTAAACTCCTGGAATGAAAGGTAAGTGCCCTGCTATTGATTACACCTCGGTTAAGAAAGTGTAAATGTCTTAACAGCTGAGGTTCGAGAACATTTGGAAAGAACGTATGGTAATCATTTGAAAATGTATACAGACGGATCTGTGTCTGAAACTTTACTTGCTGGGGCCGGTTTTATCATTCCTGATCTAAAAATTAAAACAAAATCGTATTATGTTGGTAAGAATATATAAATTTTCACAGCAGAATTGTGTGCAATTTTAATGGCTTTGGACACTACTAGCAACACCTCTATTGCCTTTTATAACATAGTTTTATGTGTTGATTCTAAAGCTGTTCTCAAAGCCCTTCAAAATTGGTATTGTAAAACTAGATCAGACATTATTTTCGAAAGTAGATCATTAATTAATGCTATTATGTCAAATGGTGTAGGAAATTCTTTTTGTTGGGTTCCTTCACATTGTGACATTTATTTTAATGAAGTTGTGGATACTTTAGCAAAGGAAGGGTCATTCTCAGTAAATAACAACCACATTGTTAGACCATCTGCATCGGAACTCATTTCGTTGGTAGAAAGATCAATGTACTTCACCTTATCACAAAGTACTGGAATAGATCATTACTCATGCTCTAGAAACTTATGTAGAATAATCAATAAGCTAAGAGTCAACTCATGGAATACTAAATTTTTTGCTAATGCTATGTGTCCATGTTCTCAACAAATTTCCGTTGAACATCTGTTAAAAACTTGCCCATATTAACTTCACAATATTTAACCAAAAATATTAAAACAAGTGAACATTCCACTGTTGAACTGCTGCAGTATCCAACAATTATTACCATAGCACAAATTATTAGACAGTCTCCAGTAAGCAAATTTTTGTGATTATTATGCCTGACCCTTGTATGTGCTTTTTGTATTTTGCGTGTGATTGTGTGAATGCTTGCGTGTATGGTCTAATATCACAAACTGTGAATAGACGTTAAATAAAATTATTGAATTGAATTCATCATTTTGGTCTTCTCTGCACTTATTTCCAATCCATAGGCTCTGGAGGTGGTGTCAAACCTCTGTACCAGCTGTTCAAGTTCTTGTTCCTCTCCAGCCAATCCATCAATGTCATGATGATAAAAAGATAAGATAAGATAAGATAATTCTTTATTTAACGAAGGTAGTACAATAAGCTGTGGACTGCGTTTGTTTTACATCTAGCTGGCCATTGCCTGCATTTTTTACATCTGGCCCTCGCCCCAAAGAGGAACTAGTCTATCGAAACTACAAAATAACATTAAAACGATTTACAGATGAACTTGAGTAAGAACACATGCATGTACATGGTACACATTTCAAGGATTAGGGGGTAGGGTTGCACATCAATTTTATATTTATATTTTACATTTATAGCATTTAAAGATCAATTGGTTTGTAAGCAACAAACCTTAGATCGAGGACACAATAACAAGACATATACATTCGTGTTTTTTTTCTAAATCAAATAACAGAAACCATAATATGCATTGCACCAATCATAAGTAACAAAGAACGTAAGTGAGCTTGTAAATGGATTTTTTTTAAATAAATATTAATGTATTACTTGTACAATGAAGGCAAGGTTTATTTTGACTTCATAAGATGGACAGCATATTTATTCTTGAAACCATTCATGTTGGTTGTTTGTCGTGAAGTTTGGGAAAGGTTTCCAGAGACTGCTACTTGAATAATTTAAACTAGACTTAAACAGATCAATCCGAAGAAGAAGAGTGTTCAGTCCCATGGCAGGCATGAAGTTCTCAAAGTGAATTTTGAGCTTATGGTTTCTGGTACATATAATAATAATAATAATAATAATAATAATAATAATAATAATAATAATAATAATAATAATAATAATAATAATAATAATACAGGATGCTATACGCGCCTTACCCCAAATCATTCAGGCTCAAAGCGCGGCGACCTATACCAACATACACGCTCACCTGTCTCATCCACCCTCACACATACCAAACACACATCCATCACTCAAACAGGTGGTGTAAAGGCAGAGAGATCGCTATTAGAAGACGGAAAGAAATTCGAATTTTTATTTTTGAAATTTTTATATTGACTGCGTCCTGTACCATTACCATTATTATCATATCCAGTGATAATTTTGTTCATAAATAAAACCTTATTATAAGAGAGAGAGAGAGATAGAGAGGGAGAGAGAGAGAGAGAGAAGGGGAGAGAGAGAGAGAGAGAGAGAAGGAGAGAGAGAGAGAGAGAGAGAGAGAGAGAGAGAGAGAGAGAGAGAGAGAGAGAAAGTTCTTGTATGGAAGATTGCTGATTGCTCTATGCCAGCTTCGTTCTGATCGCTTTTGCTGGTTCGGGGCTGTGTTGCAGACAAAAAAAATTTAACAATTCCGATAAAAGTGCAATGATTAAATGGAATTATTTTAACCACGCCCCTAAAAAGATCCGTTTTACATTCACAGTGAATGTCACCCAACTTTTTTAAAAATGTGCTTGCAACAAACAAACAAGAACTTCTCTGCAAAGTATAGTTATTGTTTTCCTAAATTCTATAGTTATTGTGCTACCGCTCTAGCTCTACAAATGTCCTCTAGCAGAGGTTGTTGGTTTACCATTAAACGTGGGAAATAACTCCATCAGTACATAAATGAAAGATTCAAACTTTAGCAGTTATAAGTCTCCTCTCTGAAAATCCTTATCGGGAAGAGAGGGGACTATAAACTAATAACATAACATAACATTTAGCAGTTGGTGTGAGAAAGGAAAGCCACTTTATCATTGTTTTATGTAATAATAATGCGAATTTTAGGCTAAACTCATTTTCGATAAAAGTTAACAAAGTCTTCGAGATGAGGCCCTTAAATTTTTCAAATTGTGTAAGTGTCACGTGGGGTTTATGGGTTACTGGGCTCTGCACAATGGAATGCTGTAACCCTCACGCTTTATTCGATGGGAACTGCTAGTTAGTCACCCTGTGAATGACTTTAATAAATTTATTTGTTTAGCTCGGTCTGTGTTAAGGCTGGGATACAGAGATAGATAGAAAATGGTAAAAGATCACTGTCACACTAGCTTTCACACGGCTATGAATCATATGTAGTCCAGCCACTTGATAACAGTTAAAAATCATACATTTATTTCTTCTACTCTATACAAGATCTTCGATGTGCTAATCTACCTTAAAATGTCATAAGTCAATGCAAATAATTCGATCGCTTATAGTCTATGCAGCAGTTATGTCTTCATCGGGCACTGGCTGCTAGATTTCATGAAGATTGGACTACTGTGGGCCGTTTTACTACAGTTCTGAAGAGTGGACTACTGTGTGTGGTCCTTTTGCTATCAGTTTGGGTGCACTTTTGCTTATGTACTTAACTGCAGTATGGTGTGTTTGAAGTCCTTCGTTGAGGTAGCTTCTGGTACACGATGTGTCGTCATGTAGTTTGGTCCCTTGCCACGCTGTGGGGTCTTGCAGGGTGTTTCCAGGGTTGCTCCCTCAATCTTGTGCTGTAGGGGCTAAACAGCCAACTTGGTTTTCCTGTGGAGTTGGGCGCACGTTTTAGCTCGCCTGCTCGTCTGTAATATAAGAGACGAAATTCTGCACAACCCTGAACAATCGGTTTGTGCAGAGCGTCTCACTGAAAGCCAAAGTATCCCTCAGTGATAGCTCCACATCTCTATACATAAGCGACGAACATTCTGCTACGTCCGTGGTCCACTGGAATCTCAACTCTAAGTTTTTATACAAACATAAATATAAATCGTGGCTAACTACACACATACAGAATTAATAATAATATAAACATTCACTGGTACAGCCACTGGTCTGCAAACATACATATAGGTTCAACAACAGTGGTTTCGTCAGGTATACAACATGGCGGCGCAACCGGTCGTGTTTCGCCACGTGGTCATGCAACGTTGGACGAACAATCCACATTTATGCATAGCAAATTCTACAAACATAATTTCAACAATAATATAAATATGTCACGATGAAACAGAAGTATGTTCATTTACCTGTTTGACAAAGTCAGGCCTCGTGGCTACTTGATAGAATTCTAAGATTCTAAAGTCCTGTTTCCTGGTCTATGAGTGAAGATAGTTCTCTGCTCCGGTCTAGCTGTATAGACTTCGGTGTCTTTTGTAGCACTGACTTAAGCTATGCTAGGTTTTGACCCAGTCAGAACCGGCTCTAACCGCTCTGCCTGCGTCCCATTGGTTAAAACTTTCAGATTCAAGGCACACAGTGCTGACGTCACTAACTGCCTGCGTCAAGCTCGCAGTGTGTGTACCTCCTATACTGTAATCGGCTGCTGTGTAATTCCCTAACTTTCTAAGGTTACAATGACTAAACAAGGCTAAATAGTAAATAGGCAGGGTAAAACTAGTAATCTCGTCACAGGAAGAAACTACTTATCTGAACAGTTTATTGGTGAACCGAATTCATACCGCGATGGCGGCCATCTTACCCAACAGGCCAAGTAGCCCCTAGAGCTACCTCGCAGGCAAGGTTAGAATCTCGTGTTTTGTCTCGCGTGTGGTGGTGACACCGCAATAGAGGGTTTATCTCTCTCTCTCGTTATAGATTGCAAGTCAGTAGCGATAAGCAACAGATCCCAGAGGCTGCCAGTTTTGACCCGTGTAGCAATTATTTGTGTTAATATTGCCGAAGGACTTCCACAGTTTTTCTGTCATCGTCTCCATCTTCTAGCTTAAGACCTTGCTGCATGTAAGTATTTTGTTTTGTTGTTTATTCAATCAAAATTGTGTGTATACATGCGTTGTGTTCATTAAATCAACAACTTTTAAGTTTGGTCATCTCCTTCAAAATATCCCCACCACCCCCTCAAAAAATAACTTACTTTTACTGACATTTCATTTAAGGTCAATAACAAATCAGAAGCATTGCCACACAAGGTGTAAAACTGCGACGCCTTCAAATTTTATGTTGATCAGGACTTCATTCTAGATTTACACACAAATATTTGCATGTAAATTTTTTCCGGTAAAATTTACGCAGAATGAGTGAAAAGAATGCGTGCAGTTTGAGCTCTCTAAGTACGGATTAATCTGTTCTTGGTTAGTAAAGACTAGGTTTCCCACCACCCCTACTGCACATACAAGCGCATCAGAATCAACATTTACAAATACAAACACGAACAAAACAATTTCACAATTTGCACCTTTCGCCTCATCCGAAATATTGCTAATTGTGTGTATTCGGATACAGATTCCGTCTAATCAGCAACTTTTGAACCACCGTACATTTTTACTTCTCTATCTCATATCTGTGTTTTGTAACTGTTGTAAATGACTGAAAGAGTAGAGTCAATTTTTTCCATTTTGCGCCTGATGATTTAGATAATAATATAATTAAGTCCAATATTTTATCAGTTTTTTATATTTATATCACAGCCACATATAGCCAGATGCTTGGTAAAGTGGAAGGCAACAGAATTATAGCATTTCGAATTATGGCTCTTTCAAATTCAGTCAACAAAGCTTCAACACACGGGCACTTGAAGAATAGTTGTTGAATGCTTTCTCTTTCGTCTTCACAAAAAGTACAACTGCTATCCTGCTCTATTCCCATACTGGATAATATTATATTAGTTTCTAAAATTATGTGA
The DNA here is from genome assembly GCA_036898135.1 of Oncomelania hupensis. Classification (NCBI taxonomy): domain Eukaryota; kingdom Metazoa; phylum Mollusca; class Gastropoda; order Littorinimorpha; family Pomatiopsidae; genus Oncomelania; species Oncomelania hupensis. Next base: position 98,878,426 of record CM072511.1, on the reverse strand, counting down.
ATTATTATAATTTTCAGCTACTTTAAATGTATATATGTAACTCATTGTATCTTCTTAAATATTATTTCCCATTATAATCTTTTTCTATTTTTTTATCCCAGCTCTTGCAACAATTTGACTTTACTTCATCATTAATTAACGTGTCATGAAATATTCTTGCGCTTCTAGGACATTTACCTACAAGTCTCAGCACTTTACTGGTTTTGTAGTCAACACAGTAATATCCTTGTGGACAAGTGTACACGACACCAAGAACATCAGTCTGCACTCCGAGGTAAGGCTGCTGCGCTCTCTTGTCATCTCCATCTTCATATACGCTTGCGAAACATGGACCCTCACAGCAGACCTACAACGAAGAATACAAAGCAAGGAGATGAGGTGCTACAGAAGACTTCTGGGCATTTCATTTACCGAGCACATCACCAACGACGAAGTTCGACAGACCATCACACGAGCCATTGGACAACACGATGATATGCTCACAATGGTAAAGAAACGGAAACTCCGATGGTATGGCCACGTCACCAAAGCATCAGACCTTGCAAATACCATCCTGCAAGGCACAGTGCAAAGAGGCAGAAGAAGAGTGAGTCAGAAAAAGAGGTGGGAGGATAACATGGAAGACAACATTCGAGAATGGCCTGCTTGACACTGACCGAAGCCATTAGGGTTGCTGAGGACAAAGCAAGGTGAAGTTCACTGGTTAAACGATCATCTGTGGTGCCCCAACGACTTTCGAGTTACGGGATAGGATAAGAAGATAGGATAAGGACATTATTCAATCAACCAACATCTTCCTCTTTTCTGCTGCCCATATCAATCCCTCATCCCCATTCTCCTTTTCCCCCCATTCCCACAACGGACTCTATATTTCTTGTCGTTTTGGTTATTCGTTATTTCTCCTTATCACGTACTGAGCATTCAAAAATGGATGGAGACAAATGGACATCATCATCATCATCATCATCATCATCATCATCATCATCATCATCATCATCATAACACCACCACCACCACCATCACTTATTGCAATATGTCCTTTCTGTCATTGTGGGCATCCTGCAGAAACATCTGAATATTTTATGTCCTATATTTGGCACTGTACGTACGAATACAATTAACCATTCAGACCCTACTTTTGGAAACATCAACACCTTATTGTTTGGCAGTGAACATATCTCCCCACAAGAAAACGCCAAAATCTTTTTTAAAAGTTTACACAATCCTCACATGCGCGATATAAGAACGATTTATTTACAAAGTTCAAAATAAATCGTCGCTGGATTAATTGTGTGGAAAATTTTGCCCTAGTTACGATCCTGTGAATGACGTAGTCTTGGGTGTTTTGTGGCTGCAGACGTGAAAGGTCTTTGCACTGGTTATGACCTCGCGAGAACATGAACTCTTTGTCGTGGGTACGACCTCGTTAATGACATAAGGTCTTCGACCTGAGTTCAAAATCTCGAAAAGAAATGCGAGGTGACGTAAGAAGAAAAAAGAAGAAGAAGAAGAATGTGGGAAGTGGGTGGAAAAGAAGAAGAAGAAGAAGAACAACAACAACAACAATAACAATAACAATAACAACAACAACAACAATGACGACAACAACTGCTACTACAATAATAGCAACAACAACAAATGTAATAAAATAATTTAGAATAATATCGTGATGCCCCTTTTGGGCCAGGATGTGGGCAAGGCATTCTGGACTATAATGTACACATTTATAATTGTGTTAGATCTGTGTTGAGAGTTATAATCTGGTACATAAAAACAGAATTAAAAAACAACTAAAAATGCTTATCGACGATGTTAGTCTAGCATGTATTATATAATGCAAGACTTAAGTTTTTACACCTAGCACAGAAATTTTAGCCACGTAACTGAGTGGTCGTAAACGCGTTATCACCAACGGATAATAAATATATTCTAAAGTGCCGGTCGTCACAAGTGAGATTCAAAAGCAAAATAAAGAATTCGTTTTTGGTTCACACGCATCTGATCATGAGTGAGAAAGAAAGCAATATCCACACACACATTACATGACATGGTTAATGGTTTAGGTCCAGCAGAATCTACACGCACATACACACGCACACACATGAATGAACATTGAGGTTTAACGTCTACACCCACCATTGGCGATATGGCAGACAGGGTTAACCATCCCAGGATAGAGAGGGTAGGGACCTAAATCAACACTGAACCGCCAGAGCAATTTATACTGCAAATACTGACAGTGAAATTGGCCACATTTGTTCTTGTCCAGCACGGAATACGAACCTGGGCCAACAGGTGTGCCAGGCGAACGCTCTCCCACTGAGAGCTGTGGGACAAATCCAAACTGCTTTGGTTTCCTCACGTGAAAGCTACTTTAATTACCCATTTTGACACGTCCCCCCCCCCCACTGATCCCTTTAAAATGACCCATTGTGACCACCTCCCCGCCACAGATCCCTTTAAAATGCACAGTGAGTGTTGCCTCACTGAAAAAAGCTTTTAACAAAACAACAACAAAAATCTCATTCCAAAGTAAAGTTGTTGTTTTTTTAATCAATAAATAGTTCTTGTGGCTATTAATATGTGCGGCCGTTCTACCGCTCTAGCACTAACAATGTCTACTAGACGGTATTTTACCGTATTGCTGTGCCGTTCAACTTAGAGGAAATCAACCCCTGTCAGAACATACATGGAGAATTCAAACTTTGGCTGTTGGTTTGAGCAACTAAAGCCCACTTTATCATTGTTTAATGTAAAAGCAAAAACGTCAAATATTAGGAGAAATCTGTTTTGCCAAAAATACAAACATTCTTCAACTTGGGGCTTTTAAACTTTTATTTTTTGTTAACCAATCAGACTTTATGTTATGTTAATGTTTTTTGTACACACAATCATACCATAATGATGTCCATCCTAAGTATGGATTGATTGTAATAATCTCACAAACACAGCTTTTTCACCAAGTTAGGACTTTGATTGAAGCGTGGTCTTCACCCAGGTTACAACCTCACTAATAGGTTCAAACCTTTGTCCTGGTTACGACCTCGCGAATGACGTGACGTAGTCTTGCGTCTTTTGCCCGGGTGATGACCTAAAGACTTAAACGAGGTCATTACCTCAAGAACGTCAAGACTCTTTCACCCAGGTTTAATGTCATTGTGGTACGAACTCGCGAATGACGTGCGACCTGTGCCCAGGTTATGTGTCCTAGTGGCTGGAGTGAGAGGTTTTTGTCCTGGTCGCGAACACGAACCTTTGTTCCTTGGTTATGACCTCGTATATGGCACAATGCCTTTGCCGTGGTTTCAACCTCTTGAACAAAAGTGCGAGGTGATAATTATAATAAACAACACCAACAATCAAAGAAGCAGCTAAGATTAAGTGCGCAAGATAAAAGTGGCCAATTTTCACTGTCCATCTCAACAATATGATTGCTCATGTGGTTCAGTGTTGATTTAGGTCCTTATCTCTTCTTTCCTGGAGGGTATATCTCCGTCTGCCATATCGTCAATGGATGGAATGTACGTTAAACATCAATGTTCAGTCTTATACAAAGGAGGGGGAGGGGAGGAGAGAGAGGTGAGATAGAGAGAGGGAAAGATAGACTGAGGGGGAGAGAGACAGAGGGGGAGAGAGAGACAGAGGGGGAGATCTTATACAAAGGAGGGGGAGGGGAGGAGAGAGAGGTGAGATAGAGAGAGGGAAAGATAGACTGAGGGGGAGAGAGACAGAGGGGGAGAGAGAGACAGAGGGGGAGATAAGATAAGTTAAGATAAGATAAGATAACAATTTTATTTTACAAGGGTAAAAGAGTAAGCGCTGGATGCGTTTTTTTACATCTTGCCTTTGGGGCTTTAACAATTACTATTAAATACAACTCAATGTTATAACATTCACATCATGGAACAATAACAAATAAACAAAGTCGTCATTAGATAAAATCATTTTCAAACAATTGATATCAAATTAATGTTGCTAATATCAATTAACAGGATTAACAATTAATGTGTATTTAATTTTTATTGTGTTTTAGGAGACGTGTTCTAAATGATGTAAATTTAGATGCTGGAGTGCGGGGAGAGAAAGAGAGAGATAAGATAAGATAACAATTTTATTTTGCAAGGGTAAAAGAATAAGCGCTGGATGCGCTTTTTTACATCTTGCCCTTGGGGCTTTAACAATAACTATTAGAGAGAGAGAGAGAGAGAGAGAGAGAGAGAGAGAGAGAGAGAGAGAGAGAGAGAGAGAGAGAGAGAGAGAGAGAGAGAGAGAGAGAGAGAGAGATTCGCAGAATGCGAAGTGACAGAGGTAGTTTTCTGGAGATAGTAACAGATGGGAGATTTTAGAACAATGACTGTGACGTCATTTGTTTCTTGTTAGGCTACGTCAGGTTTTCTTTCATGCGAATGTTTAGAACTACAAAGAGAGGGTGAAAAAAACGAAATTCTGCTGGTGAAAATGTGTCTAATCTAGGCCTACGATTACAGTTAAACCTAACACTAGCCATAACTCTAAACCTAATCCTAATCCAAATTCTAACTAACTGTAATCCTAATGTTAAATATCAAAATTTGTCTTAACATTTTATTCCGTATCTTTTCGTAATAATACAATTATGAATGCGCAAAACTATGCGCGAATCGACGTACTTGCTCCTAATATGACCCCCAGAATTTCGGATTTTCCCTGTTGAAAAGGGTGTGCAACTAACCGATCAGTTCCGAAAAATTGACAGTAAATTCTACATTTGGCCACGCTTAATTATATCAACCTCCGATTGATAAACAGGTCTAATTATCAGAAAACTAACATAACATAACGCAAATCAATCAATCAATTAATAATCAATCTGTCAAATCATTGGCCACAGCGACAACAGTAGCGTGTCTGCACGCAACCAACTACAAACAAATCAACGCATTCCTAGTAATGAATATCGATTGGACTGCAAATCCATGTTCTTTCTAAACGTCATATTCTCTCTCTCTCTCTCTCTCTCTCTCTCTCTCTCTCTCTCTCTCTCTCTCTCTCTCTCTCTCTCTCTCTTTTGTGCTCCCTCTCCCTCTCTTTCTCGCTCTCTCTCTTGATCGCTCTCTCTCGTTTTCTCTCTTTCTCGCTCTCCCTCTCTCGCTCTCCCCCTCTCTCCATCTCCCTCTCTTTCTCTCTCTCTCGCTCTCCCTCTCTCCCTCCTCCTCCTCATCATCCGCCTCCTGATCCCATCCTCCCCTACCTCCCACGTTTTTCTATTTCCACACTTATCATCATCATTATCACCCTCTTCCTCCTCCTCCTCATCATCATCATAATCATTATCATCACCCACCACCACAAACAACAACAACAACAAAAACCATCTTTCAAACCAAAATTTCAAAATCACAACAAATGTTAGGTAGGTTGGGGTTGGGCGCGCCACAGGCTGCGACTACGCTTTCCCCAGGGGAGACGGCCCAGAATTTCCATAGGAAAAAGGGACAATAAAGTAAATAAAAAATATAAAAAATAAAATCTTGCAGGTTTCGCATAAATGTTGACGACTTGATTGAATGATTGTCCGAACACACTGCGTAGGGACGAGGGCAGGGCGACCACCGTAAACCTCGGCTGTCCTCAGCTATGCTGTCCGCATGGACTGCAGCATACTGAGCTATTCAGTGCTGCAGCGGCACCACACCACTCAGCCCCATCAGGGACTGGAACGACCTCTCCGCCGAAGAAGCCAGCACTCCTGACCCCTCGGACAGCAACCTGCTGTCACGTGGCATTTAAACCAAACAGCCACTCCGTCTCAACTCCTCCCCCCTCCCACCCCCCACCTCTCCTTCCTTCAATGTCAATGTCATCTGTTAGGTGACGTCATTTTTTTTATGTCCCTTGCTGCTGCAGCCACTTATGGGCCTTGCACAGCATAAGACTGTGGTTTCGGCATGTTATGGCTGTCCATTAGAGCTGGGTACCGTGGGTCAAAGTCGTACCGGTATTACCGCGGTATTTTTAGGTCGTATCGGTATTTCGTACCGGTATACCGCGATTTTAAGTGTTACAATCAAATGGGATATGGCACTGACAGTAGTGACCGACGCAAAAGAAAGATTGACATACACTTCAAAACAGTTTCAAAGAACCACATTTCCATAAAAACTGAAGCTGTATTATTGCTTGAACGCCTTCAAAACAAATTAGGATAAATCACTATTTAGAACATCAGCAAACTTTAAACCACACAATCAAAGTAAAACAAAAACATTCAACGGGAAAGGTCTTTAAGAACTTTAAGAGTTCAGAAGGATTGGCGACTGGTACTATGCTCAAACACGTGGATAAGCTGCTGTTCTTACAAGTTCTTCTTGGGCTTTAGGCTCGCTCTCGGGCGGACAAGATATCGCCCACTGTCGCGTTATGTGTTGTCGAGATTTCCCAGTAAACAGGACCTTGGACATCCTCACCGGTATACCGTACCGTCGCGTTTCCGAACCTGAATACAGTTACGTATCGGTAAAACCGTCCAGCCCTACTGTCCATCAGCTCCACATATAGTTGTGCATACAGCAAGTAGCTTCATATTATTTATTCTAGAGTGTGCGGTGTGTTTTTATTTTGGTTTTGTTTTGTTTCTTTGTTGTTTTTTCACCACACCATGCAAAACACGGCCTCTCCCTAGTAACAACATACAGCAGCAAATGAATCAACGTATTGATTGTGGCTGCTCAACTAAAAAAAAAAGAAGACAAAGATGAAGAAAAAGAAGAATCTCCTAGATAGCTGGGAGAGTGTTAGTTACAACCCCCCCCCCCCCCCCACTCTGATGCACCTCCACCTCTCCCCACAGGAAGCACTAGATTCCATTCCCTTTCGTTCGCCCAAGACTGCTCAGTAGTCTGGAACGTCCGACGATGCACATAAGGCAACAAGTTGGCACCCTGGGTTTGGGCGGCTTGAGTTAAATCCTATATTTGCCAGCGCCTTAGGCAGCTTGAGTCATAGCCTATATTGGCCAGCGCCTTAGGCAGCTTGAGTCATAGCCTATATTGGCCAGTGCCTTAGGCAGCTTGAGTCATAGCCTATATTGGCCAGCGCCTTAGGCAGCTTGAGTCGTAGCCTATATTGGCCAGCGCCTTAGGCAGCTTGAGCCATAGCCTATATTGACCAGCGCCTTAGGCAGCTTGAGCCATAGCCTATATTGGCCAGCGCCTTAGGCAGCTTGAGTCATAGCCTATATTGGCCAGCGCCTTAGGCAGCTTGAGCCATAGCCTATATTGGCCAGCGCCTTAGGCAGCTTGAGTCATAGCCTATATTGGCCAGCGCCTTAGGCAGCTTGAGTCATAGCCTATATTGGCCAGCGCCTTAGGCAGCTTGAGTCATAGCCTATATTGGCCAGCGCCTTAGGCAGCTTGAGCCATAGCCTATATTGGCCAGTGCCTTAGGCAGCTTGAGTCATAGCCTATATTGGCCAGCGCCTTAGGCAGCTTGAGTCATAGCCTATATTGGCCAGCGCCTTAGGCAGCTTGAGTCATAGCCTATATTGGCCAGCGCCTTAGGCAGCTTGAGTCGTAGCCTATATTGGCCAGCGCCTTAGGCAGCTTGAGTCATAGCCTATATTGGCCAGCGCCTTAGGCAGCTTGAGTCGTAGCCTATATTGGCCAGCGCCTTAGGCAGCTTGAGTCGTAGCCTATATTGGCCAGCGCCTTAGGCAGCTTGAGTCGTAGCCTATATTGGCCAGCGCCTTAGGCAGCTTGAGCCATAGCCTATATTGGCCAGCGCCTTAGGCAGCTTGAGTCATAGCCTATATTGGCCAGCGCCTTAGGCAGCTTGAGTCATAGCCTATATTGGCCAGCGCCTTAGGCAGCTTGAGTCATAGCCTATATTGGCCAGTACCTTAGGCAGCTCGAGTCATAGCCTATATTGGCCAGTACCTTAGGCAGCTTGAGTCATATCCTATATTGACCAGCGCCTAATCATAGTTACAGTTACATTCCGTGCGGACTGTTATCATTTTAGCATATCGTCTTGCTTTGAGTTTTTTGTTTGTTTGTTTGTTTGTTTGTTTTTATTTTGGTAAGCATAATTTTTATTTTGGTAAGCATAATTTTTATTTTGGTAAGAATAATTTTTATTTTGGTAAGCATAATTTTTAATGGTCAACAATCACTGTGAATGTTAAACGGATCTGTGGCAGGGTAGTGGCCAATATCCATCCCTTTACAGTATCTATCACTTGATGAAACACTCACTGTGAATGTTAAAACGGATCTGTGGCAAGGGAGTGGCCAAAATCCATCCCTTTACAGTATCTATCACTTGATAAAACCAAATCAGTTGGGATGTCTGCGTGCATATATGTACAGTGCCTCTTTGTGTGTGTGTGTGTGTGTGTGTGTGTGTGTGTGTGTGTGTGCGTGCGTTCAGAACCATATAATCAGGTTTATGCGCTTAATATACCGACGTGAGAGTGGGTTTTTAAAAAGAGCGTGTTTCAAAATTTGGAACCCATTTGTTTTAAACCGGATTCTTAACAGCAGTTACAAAAATCGTGTAAAAACCAGTTCTCGACCTCGGACCTTACTTGTGGGTATGTGTCAAATATGTGTGTTTACATTTTGGGTCAACCAGTCGAATACACACATTGGAGAGTGAGGGAGTTTCTACAGTGTATGGCCGCTTCGTATGACCTTCCGCGCAAAGATGAAGTCCCTACACAATTCTACCAAAGGAAGATTTTTTTAATGTTAGCAGCTCAGGGTTGAATATTGTTTAACATTAACATTATCTCTGCCTGTTAATGTAATACTAATGTAATTCATACCTAAAATTCACAAATATTGATATATAATTCGCGGAGTAAGACTCTGTAGATCGAGCCTGCGTGCAGTCATCGAACATGGGCTGTAAGTAGTCTGCATTATTATAAATTTGTTTAAGATGTTGAAATGTTTTTATTTATCGACAGAATTGTTCAAATTATTATTGGTTTTGCTGTTTACATCCATATAGATAATTACGGCTTTCGTGTCTAGTTCACTAATCTAGTTAGACGATACTAAAGCTCCGCCCACTTATCGCAATCAGCCATCGGCTTGGCACTTTGTGTTTATTGCAAACGTCACCGGCGTGCGTGAAAAGGAGGGGCTAACGAAACAAACTGCGGGGAGTGCGAGGGAGAGGGACGAAGGGAAGCGAGAGGGGGGACAGAGGAGGCTGTTCTTTAACTATCCTATCCTATCCGATCCGATCCGATCCTATCCTATCCTATCATATCCCGTAACTCGAAGGTCGTAGGGGCACCACAGATTTTCGTTTAACCAGCGTAATCCATCTTTCCCTTTCCTCAGCAACCCTGATTGTTTCGCTCAGTGTCAAACCAGTCCATTCTCGAATGTTGTCCTCCCACCTCTTTCTCGGTCTACTTTTTTCTTCTACCTCCTTGCACTGTGCCTTGCAGGATGGTCTTTGCAAGACCTGATGATCTGGTGACGTGGCCATACTATCGGAGTTTCTGGTTTTTTTACCACTGTGAACAAGTCATCGTATTGTCCAATGGCTTGTGTGATGGTCTGTCGGACTTTGTCGTTGGTGATGTTCTGGGTTAAGGAAATGCCCAGAAGTCTTCTGTAGCACCTCACCTCCATGCTTTGTATATTTCGTTGAAGATCTGCTGTGAGGGTCCATGTTTCGCAAGCATATAGGAAGATGGAGATGACAAGGGAGCGCAGCAGCCTTACCTTGGAATGTAGACTGATGGTCCTGTCTTTCCAAATTGGCTTCAACCTCGCCAGGGTAGCAGTTGTTTGTGCGATCCTGGAGGGGACTTCCTGTCTGGACCCATGGTCTGATACAATGGCTCCTAAATATTCGAAGCTATGCACTGTGTTAAGGGATTGACCTTGGACTTAGATGTCCGTGTTAATGCCATTGGTGTTGTTGGTCATCATTTTGGTCTTTTCTGCACTTATTTCCATTCCATAGGCTCTGGAGGTGGTGTCAAGCCTCTGTACCAGCTGTTCAAGTTCTTGTTCCTCTCCAGCCAATCCATCAATGTCATCCGCAAAACGAAGGTTGGAGATTGCTCTTCCCCCTATGCTGACTGTGCCTTCGCGATATGCAAGGGCATCTGACATGATGCGCTCTAGGAAGATTTTGAAGAGTGTTGGAGAGAGTAGGCATCCCTGACGCACACCGATTGTTCTTCTGAACCAGTTTCCGATGGCGCTGTTGTGGAGGACAGCACTGGTAGCCTTGTCATTCAGGCTTTTGATGACTTCAATAATTTTAGGGTTGATGTTGTACACTCTCATGGTTGCCCACAGAGCTGCTTGCCAGATTCGGTCAAACGCCTTCTTGAAGTCTACGAACACATGATATAGATGTTTATGGTGCTGTAGGTATTTCTCGCGGATTATTTTGAGGTTGAAAATCTGTTTAATGGTACTTCACCCTGCTCTGAATCCTGCTTGCTCTTCAGCTGTGATTTGTTCAGCTTGGGGTTTCAACCTGTTGAGTATTATTTTCAGGAGGACCTTGCTGGGATGGCTGATGAGGCTGATAGTGCGGTAATTTTCACATTCCTGAAGCTTACCTTTTTTTGGGAAGAGTGATGACAAGCGACTGGGTCGAAGGTGTAAGGCCACTCCCCATTCAACCAGATCTTGTTACAGATAATGGTGAGTGCGTCAATCATCGCTTCTCCACCTGCTTGAAGCAGTTCCGCGGGTATGTTGTCCACTCCCGCTGACTTCCCTTCTTCAGCGATTGCACTGCTGCCTCAACTTTTTCTCTGGGATTTGGGAGGATTGTTTTCTTCTTCTCTGTTCTCTGGACATGCTAGAACTGATGGGTCTCCGTTTGGTGTGTGGTTATAAAGGTCAGAGCAGTACACTGTCCATCTCTCCAAGGCTTCTTGTTCTTCTGTAAGGCATATGCCAGACTTGCTTTGGATCATGGAGACCTTGGGTTGTTTAACACTTGTGAGCCGCTTCACAGTCTGGTAAGCCTTCTTGCTGTTGTTCTTATTTAGACTGTTCTCTATTTCCTGGCACTGATCTTCTATCAATTTCTTCTTTGCTGTAGAACATGCATGTAGGCAGGCAATTGAATTGATGAATGTTTATTTTAATTTTTATTATTGTTTTTATATAGCGCACTCCCAAAATAGGTCCTGATTCTGTTCATTGAAGTCTGCTGGACCCTAAAAGCAATGATGAACTAACTTTTAACTGTTGCTCAAGGCTCTGTTGGTACAAGAAGCCTCACATAAATTTAGCCCCCACTGAGCCTTCAGAGCCATCTGATATAAAGCATTTCGTGACAAGTATAACAGGCTGGAGTCTGACTTTGTGTTGTGTGTTTACAAACTGAACCCATACGCACCATTCCACTGGTACTAGTTAAAAATAATATACAGATTTAACCTGTTTGCTAACAGCAATATGATAATTTACAGGGTGAAGTTGCTTCCGGAAGAACTGGGTGTATCAACCATCCATCCATCACTATAACCTCCAATGACCAGCCCATCTTCCATCACCTTCATCTGAGCTATCCGGAGGGTCACTGCGAGACGGAAGTGTGTACTTTGCAAGACAGGTGCCTTGAGTCAGCGCGTGCCAGCTCTCGCTTCGTCACCTTCACCTTCATCGGCAGGAACTACTTCACGTAATCACCACGCGGTATACGCTGGGCTCTCGCCTTTTCATGTGGAAGTGACGTTGCCCAGGGAAAACCCTTCGCGTGTCTAAAATTAGATTGCTGCTGGGAAACTCAACTCGCGGAAATGCTATAGTAGGCCTAAAGTCCTCCTACGCACCTAAGCAAAGTTGAGTTGTACATTTATTTTACACGCATGCTGTAATACAGTATTTCCGATTGTTTATATTTATCATTAAAGCAATTATTGTTTTGTTTAATATATAGAAAATTAGCTTATTAAATGTATATTTCTCGGGACTCAAAAAAAATTTGATTGTTGTTTTTATTTTATTTTAGATAATTAAATTATGTTCTATTTGTAATAGATAGCATGTTGATTTATCCTTTTATTTTATTTATTTACTTATATTTAATTTTACTTTATTATTTTATTTTTATTAATTTTATCTATTTATTTATTAACGTTTTTATTTATTATTTTTTATTTTGTGTTTGTCAATGGTAGTGTAAACTTGTAATCCATCTCTTGGTGAGGGATATATTATATTCTAATTATAAATTCTATTTACCAAGCATTCTTTAATGGGTCAAGAATAAAGTGAATTGACTTTTTAAAAAATCCATTTGATTTATGTTCCACACTGTTTAATAGTAGCATTTCATTTTGAGTGTGTCAGTGCAGATGCTGCTGATTGTGTATGTGTGTGTTTGTTTTTAAATGTGTGTGTGTTTATTGAATTATAAATTCATTGTTTTGATACTTAACGTGAGTGTGTGCATGTTGAGCATTTATAAGCTAGGCTCGTTTGTTTTGTTCCCAGAAGAGCTCTGTGATGTAAAACAAAAACATGGTTAAGTTGAATTTTTTTAGAACAATCAATGTCTTTATATACATGTGTGTGTGTGTTTTCTTTTACTGTTTTGTTTTGTTTTTGTTCTTTGGGGAAAAGGATACTCGTTTCTTTTTATTACTACCAAGCACACACAACAAGTCAACACAAACAAAACACACATAAACAGTGATTAAGTCTACAAAAAAATTAAAGACACAAGAAGGCTAAGAAAGGTTTCTTTTTTCAGTTTTCTTTGTTTCTTATTTAAATTTTAATTTATTAAATTAATTACGTTCTATAAAATAATTAATTAAAATTGGTTGTATTAGTACTATCAATACACCTGATCATACAGTTTCAAAATTGAAATAAACATGTTAATCAATCAGTGACAGCACAACTCTGATGCATAAAATGGCAAGGGCCATACTAGTCTCCTACATGAAATGGTTAGGACCATACAAGTCTACTACATGAAATGGCGAGGACCATACCAGTCTACTACATGAAATGGCGAGGACCATACCAGTCTACTACATGAAATAGCGAGGACCATACCAGTCTACTACATGAAATGGCGAGGACCATACTAGTCTACTACATGAAATGGCGAGGACCATACTAGTCTCCTACATGAAATGGTGAGGACCATACAAGTCTACCACATGAAATGGCGAGGACCATACCAGTCTAATACATGAAATTGCGAGGACCATACTAGTCTACTATATGAAATGGAGAGGACCATACTAGTCTACTACATGAAATGGCGAGGACACTACTAGTCTACAACATGAAATGGCGAGGACCATACTAGTCTACTACATGAAATGGCGAGGACCATACTAGTCTACTACGTGAAATGGTGAGGACCATACAAGTCTACTACATGAAATGGTAAGGACCATACTAGTCTACTACATGAAATGGCGAGGACTATACTAGTCTCCTACATGAAATGGCGAGGACCATACTAGTGTACTACATGAAATGGTGAGGACCATACTAGTCTCCTACAAGAAATGGTGAGGACCATACAGGACTGCTACATGAAATGGCGAGGAACATACTAGTCTACTACATGAAATGGCGAGGACCATACTAGTCTCCTACATGAAATGGTGAGGACCATACAGGACTGCTACATGAATTGGCGAGGACCATACTAGTCTACTGGGGTGTCGGATAGTGCAGTGGTTGGAGCACTCGCTACTGTGTCGAAAGTGAAGCACCGTCCGGTGCGGTTAGCACTTGGATGGGTGACCGCTAAGGTGTGAAGCGACAAACAACAACGCCCCCAGTTGACTCAAATGTGATTGAGTACCTACTCTCTTGAGGGTGGGGAAGGTAAAGCAGCGAGGGAGAGAGTTGGGCATCACCCTCATTACGCTGGCCCAAGATAAGTGTGATCTCCAACATCACGCTCCCCTACGGCCACAAGGCTATGGGACTACCTTTACCTTTTTTTTTTATACTAGTCTACTACATGAAATGGCGAGGACCATACTTGTCTCCTACATGAAATGGCGAGGACCATACTAGTCTACTACATGAAATGGTGAGGACCATACAAGTCTACTACATGAAATGGCGAGGACCATACTAGTCTACTACATGAAATGGTGAGGACCATACTAGTCTCCTACATGAAATCGCGAGGACCATACAGAACTGCTACATGAAATGGTGAGGATCATAGTAGTCTACTACATGAAATGGCGAGGACCATACTAGTCTACTACATGAAATGGTGAGGACCATACAGAACTGCTACATGAAATGGTGAGGATCATAGTAGTCTACTACATGAAATGGCGAGGACCATACTAGTCTACTACATGAAATGGTGAGGACCATACAGAACTGCTACATGAAATGGCGAGGACCATAGTAGTCTACTACATGAAATGGCGAGGACCATACTAGTCTACTACATGAAATGGCGAAGACCATACTAGTCTACTACGTGAAATGGCGAGGACCATACTAGTCTCCTACATGAAATGGCGAGGACCATACTAGTCTACTACATGAAATGGTGAGGACCATACAAGTCTACTACATGAAATGGCGAGGACCATACTAGTCTACTGCATGAAAAGGTGAGGACCATACTAGTTTCCTACATGAAATGGCGAGGACCATACTAGTCTACTACATGAAATGGCGAGGACCAAACTAGTCTCCTACATGAAATGGCGAGGACCATACTAGTCTAGTACATGAAATGGTGAGGACCATACAGAACTGCTACATGAAATGGTGAGGATCGTAGTAGTCTACTACATGAAATGGCGAGGACCATACTAGTCTACTACATGAAATGGTGAGGACCATACTAGTCTCCTACATAAAATGGTGAGGGCCATACTAGTCTACTACATGAAATGGTGAGGACTATACAGGACTCCTACATGATATGGCGAGGACCATACAGGACTCCTACATGATTTGGCAAGGACCATACAGGACTGCTGCATGAAATGGCGAGGACCATAAAGTCTACTACATGAAATGGTGAGGACTATACAGGACTCCTACATGATATGGTGAGGACCATACAGGACTGCTGCATGAAATGGCGAGGACCATAAAGTCTACTGATTGATTGATTGATTGATTTATTGTTGCTTTAGGTCCAGCGGACTCTTCCGAGCCAAATCAGGACCGGATAAAGTCTACTACAAAAAATGGTGAGGACCATACTAGTGTACTATATAAATTTGCGAGGACCATTCTAGTCTACTACATAAAATGGCGAGGACTATACAGGACTGCAACATGAGATGGTGAGGACCTAACAGGACGTCTACAGGCGATAATGAGGACCATACAAGATGCTAAATCAGTACATGAGATGGCGAAGACCATATATAGAGTACTGCTGTATGAGATGTCGAGGACCACACAGGACTGCTACATGATACCAAAACAGGGTAAATAGTCAGTGATGATGAGATAAAAAAAAAACAGTAACATTCACAATGAAAATTCAAAACAATTCTATTACAGCCTGTTTGTTCTCCCTATATTGATTCAAGTTTTCACAAATGCAAGTGCGAAATCACATAAAGAGAAAGATAAAAACAAAGGTCAGCAATGTACGAGTATACAATATAGACTGAGTGTAGTGTTAATTCTGAGAAATCTGACAGAAGACTAGCCAAATAAATAACCATAAAACAGTATGTCAATAGAAGACAAAATGAAAACAACAAATTGATTGTGTGAGGTGAGAATTCCCTACACGCGCCGTACTAAATTTAGCTTATGCAACGTCACTTCCACACGAAAAGGCGAGAGCCCAGTGCATACCAACAATCACACGCAGCCAAGTAGTTACAAACATTGCTGAAGCCAGAAGTAATTCCGGTCTCTCCAAAAATTGAAAATACAAAACCTATCTGAATTTGGAGAAATGAGGAAGAAAACAAAAACAATTTCATTATAAAGGCATTTCGGAAAATGTGTACAGCTTAACTTGAAAGCACTGTTCGGTGGAATTTTCGATATAAGCATATTTGGGTAAATAATAATTGGAAGAAAGTGTAACTTCACTGTGTTTCGAGTTTTATTTATCTTTCAATGCTTTGGTCTATAATTGTTCTTTGAACAAGACGAAGGGGAGTCATTTCACCAAAACGCCTTACGTGACATCACCAAAGGCGTCATCATCATAAATTGTTTTTGTTCTCATCATCGTTGCTATTAAAATCATCATCTTTGTCATCGTTATCATCATCGCCGTCTTTGTCAACATCACCGTCGTTGTCATCATCGCCGTCATTATCACCCTAGTCATTGTCGTTGGTGTCATTGCATCGTCAGTATAACCTTTGTGGTCACTGTTATTCCATCGTTATTTGTTATTCCAACTACAGGTCGATTGTTACTCTTTCGGTCTTGCATGACCGGAAATAACAAGTTTGTCCAATGAAAACCTTTGGAGGAATAATAAAATGTCTTTTGTCGACTAATATTTTATGTCAGATTGAAGACGGTTCTGGCCTGTTTGTGTTGATCAGCGCTCACTGCCACATTGTGTGCTACTCTCTTCCAGCCTTTAAAAGCTGCTGTGATGTTGTGGCTCATAATTTGTGTGTAGTACAATCTCACCGCTATAATTTGTTAAGTTTTAGAGAAAGCTAGACAAGAAAACTAAACTTTACTCAAAAGATCAAAGTTCAGAATACGTTTGACGTTTATTTCATAGCAATGTGAAATTAACATTGACTAAAATGAGGATAATCATGTCAATTTAGATCACACACAATCGTTCGATTTTAGTGTAACCCATCCGAACCTATTTTACTCTGGCGACCCCAAACAAAAATTCATACAATAGCAACAAAATGGCTAAGCTCTAATTAGCACATAACCACATTGGTAACAATAAATCACATTTACATAATGCAACATTAAAAAACAACTCTATTTTGGAAAAAGTATGCTTATTTGCCTTTGTGGTTCCCTGGCCAATCCTGCAACAGCTTGTGCATAACATTTTACAAAATGTACATAGCTTAGTTTACATGGGAAATTGAGATACTAATAATGCAAGACTAAAATAAACAAGGCAACTAATAATCTAACTTCACTACTCTAAGATATATAACTGAAAGCATAAAAGCAAGAACTACAAAAGAAAGTAACCACACTGTTACACAGGTTGTTTTTTATCAGTTGATTCAGCCCCGATGCTTGAAACCTGATAAGTGTAACTCCGATTCGTTTATCCATGCAGCCTGCTCACTCAGCAACAAAGCAGAAGTCGTCGTATGTAGTTTTCTAACTTTATTCAGCGAACATCAACAACTGCATACAATCGCTTTTTCCACTCTCAACTTTTTACTTTCAACACAACCCTTTTGAAACAGTGAGGTACTTATATAGTCTCTCGATACTCCAGAAACATTTAGAACACTCCAGCGTGACGCACCACAACCAATAAAAACCAACTTCGTCATCACTGTCTTACGTCATACAACTTTCTTTACCGTCCAAGAATTTTCTCAGCTATCTACATTTATCGCGAAACTTCGATCGATAGTAAACCATCCCCTCTAGAAGATTCTCAAATAATATCGACAAACTAAAATTACCAACGTTATACAAAGCTTCTTCTAACAACAACACAAAATCAAATCAAAGGTAAATACACTCTATTATTGCATGCTTTGCAAAATAAAACGATCAGATCTATCGCGCGCGTCACAAACGTAACATAACCCCCTACTCAAGAAGAAATTTACTTAATTTCTTTAAACAAGGTTGAGACGCAATGCACAAACAAAGTCCAGAATTAAAACTTATCTCAGTTTGTCTGGATACTGTCAGTATTCTTTACTCACACACTCTGCTGAGAGAATCCGCACCAACATTGTCTGATCCTTTAATAGATTCTACTCGCATGTTAAAGTTCTGCAAGTACATAGCCCATCTCATGATGCAACTGTTCACAAACTTGGCAGAGTTCAAGTAAGTTAACGTCTCGTGATCAGTCTGCAGCACGAACTTCACTCCTTGAAGGTACAGTTCGAACTTCCGGATTCCCCATATGATGGTAAGGCACTCTTTCTCCATGGTCGAGTAATTTTTCTCAGCCCTGGACAGTTTCTTGCTGGCGTAACTAACCGGATATAGTTTCCCTTCGTGTTCTTAAGTCGAATTCCTTGGCAGTGTCGGGCAGTCGTAGCACAGGATCCTTTGAAAGGAGGTCGCGCACAGTCTGGTATGCCTTCTCTTGAGACGTTCCCCACTGCACTTGATTAGGACAGCCCTTCCGCACCAGGTCCTGTGATGGCTGAGTAGTTCGGTACGAACTGCCTATAATACCCAGCCAATCCCAGAAAAGATCGCACCTGCTTCTTGGTTTGGGTACGTGGAGCGTTCAGAATCTTGTGGAAGTTTTCTAGCAGAAGCCCATTTTGTCCTTCTTTCAGCGAATGGCCGATAAAGTCGACGTTGTCAGTTCCCAGAATACACTTGCTGGGTCTCACAGTCAGGTTAGCTTCTGTAAGACGATGAAACAGCTTCCTCAAGATCTGCAGAAGCTCTTCCCAGGTGTGGGTGTGGACTAGCAGGTCGTCCCAGTAACACACGACGTTGTCCATCCCTTTGAGCATCTTCCTAATTCCTTTCTTCAGGGTAGCTCCGCTGTTGACCATGCCAAAAGGCATCCTTAGGCACTCATACGTCCCATCAGGAGTTATAAAAGCAGTCTTTGGTATGTCCTGTTGACGCACGGGGACTTGCCAATAACCCTTGTTGAGGTCAATCTCTGAGAAGATTTTACTCCCCGATAATTGGCAGAAGAGGTCTGCTGCATTAGGCATCGGCTCGGGGTCGAAGACGGTGATCTTATTAACCTTCCTGTAGTCGATGCATACTCTGTTGCTCCCGTCCTTCTTCTTCACGTTCTACAACTTATGTTAATCTGATGAATAAAATTTGATACAACAACAACAAAATCTTCTTCACGACCACGACAGGGGACGCGTAGGGTGAACTGGACTCCCTGATGATGCTCATCTTCAGCATCTCATCGATGTCTTTCTTCAAGGATTCGCGGGCCTTGAAAGGGATCGGGAAGGGTTTGGATCGAACGGGGATATCTGAAGTAAGGTGGACTTTATGTTCGACCAAAGTTGTAGGGCCTGGAACATCGTTGAAATTATGGGGAAACTCGCTCATAAGGTCCCTGAGCTCCATCTTTTGACCTAGCTTAACATCATCGATGCCTTCTTTGCTGTGGAAGTCTCCCAGTTCCAACAGTTCATCGCTGTCAAAGCTGTCGTCGATCTCAGCTGCGGTTGCTGCATGTACAGTCTCTGATGGCCTTTCCACGTACAGCTTAAGGAGGTTGGCGTGGTATATCTTGGAATGCTGGCCGACCTTCACCTTGTAGTCGTTGATTCCCACCACGGTCTCCACTTCGTACGGGCCTTTCCACTGCATCAGCAACTTATTATGATCGGTAGGTAGCAGCACCAGCACTTTGTTGCCAGGTTTGAACTTTCTGTTCACAGCCCTACCTTCATAGTAGTGCTTTCCACAGTCCTGGGACTTCTTCAGGTTTTCTCTGGCTATCTCGAGAGTCTGCTCCAGCTTCTCCCGTAGCTCAAACACGTACTGGTAGCTGTTCTTTACTTCTGGGGTGTCTACTTCTTTCGTCCACAGATCTTTCAGGATGTGCATCGGCCCTCGGATGGTTCTTCCGTACAACAGCTCGAACGGAGAAAAGCCGGTGGACTCCTGCGATACTTCGCTGTAGGCGAAAAGTAAGGCGTTGATGTAGCGATGCCATTGTCTGGACTGCTCGCTGCACAGTTTCTTCAGGGTGGACTTCAGCGTAGCATTGAAATTTTCGACAAGCCTGTTGCACATCGGCTGGTAAGGCGTCGTAATCAAATGCCGGATGCTCAGCAGTCTGTTGACCTCCTTCATGCAGTCAGAGACGAACTGTGTCCCGAGGTCTGTCAGGATCTCTTCAGGCACTCCAAGTCTGCTGAACATGTCCACCAGTGCCTCTGCTACAGTCTCCTTGTCAATCTTCTTCAGAGGCACTGCTTCTGGATACCGAGTCGCATAGTCCACTAAGGTCAGTACCCATCGATGACCTTCTTCACTCGGAGGTCTTATTTCGCCGATTAAGTCTAAGGCCACCCTCTTGAAAGGTCGGTCGATCAGAGGCATCCTCTGCATAGGCACTTTAGGAACCCTTCCTCGAGGTATGGTCTTCTGGCAAATGTCACATGATCGGTAGAAACGGATGACATCAGCATGAAGTCCTGGCCAGTAGAACGCTGCCTGGATTCTGTCCGACGTTTTCTTGATGCCAAGGTGACCTCCCATGATGAAGTCATGAGCTACTTCCATCACTTGGCGCCTTAGAGGTAACGGTACTAAGACTTGACGTAGTGGTTTACCTCCGTTGACCCTCGGGTGTTGGCAAATTCTGTACAGGATCTTGGCCTTCACCTCGAAATAGACCGTGCCACTGCCCTTGGTCTTGGCGGTTCCTGTACTTGTTTAAAGTACCATCAGCTTCCTGGAGCTGGATCAGTTTATCTCTGTCTACGATGGCGGCTTTGGAGCTGTCGGCGACCTTCAATGGCTTAGACGTCTTGTCTCTCTTGGCCTGGGCCCTGGTTGTGACAGCACCGACGATCTCTGGTCGGTAGGGCTGAGCCGGAGTAGCCACATTGTCCCGTAACAGCTCTGTAAGGTCTCCATCGGGAAATGGCAATGGATCCACAACTCCACAACTTCGACACGTTGGGTTGAGGCAGGACTCCATTCTGAATCGGGGACGTCGGTTCGTCTCGCGCCGTCGATATTCCCGATCATCAAATCATACAGCGGCTTCTTCAGGCAAACCGCTTCTACTTCGCCTATGTAGAAAGGGGTGCTGACCTGAATCTTCGCCACTGGCGCTCTCACACATTTGCTGTCGGCCATGAGGGTCCATTTAGAATCGCCAGTGAACGATTCTTTAGCGATTAGATCTTCTCTGACGATGACCCCACTGCAGCCTGAGTCTCTTAGGACAATCACTTCATGATTTCCGACGCGTCTCTTGGAAACATGTATGTCCTGGACGGTCACAGCTGCGCTGGCGACGACGGGGATGGATTTTCCGTTGGCAAGGAGGAGTTGGCCATCGGCCATGCACTCTTGCACGTCCGCAGGAGTAGCTGTGCGCTCGGTCTCACTCGGAAGAATGACGTTCCCGACGCACACTTGATGGGGTCTATTCTAATCAGTGCCCGAACCCACAAGGCAAATATAATAATAATAATAATAATAATAACGGATTTTTATATAGCGGATACTCCAGCCTATGACCAGACTCACCACGCTTTACATAGTCATTACATATAAGTTCATGCACTCGATAAAACATCGCTTTAGCTACAATACACCAAAAGACAGAACAGTAAGGGTACAAATTATTTACACTTATGTACACAAATTACAATTTACAACTATGTACACAAATGACAGAAAAGACAAATAGAATAGCAAAAACATATTCACAGCTATTTATATGCCCGGTTAGGCCCAGGAGGAAAAAACAGTATAAATATGTACAGCCGTGTATACACTTACGGATCAGACAGAGACAAAGAGGAGAGAATGGCAGCGGGATACAGATCATTCTGGATAGTGAAGTTTGAAGAGGTGGGTTTTGAGGACCTTTTTGAATGCTTGTGTTGATTGTATGTTGCGGATATAGGAGGGAAGGGAGTTCCACTGCTTAGGTGCGGCGTAAGCGAATGCACGTTGGCCGTGTGTCTTAGTGCGGGTGACGGGAACCTTGAGTGTGCGAGTGTCAGCAGAAGATCTTAAAGTGCGTGAAGGGGAGTAGACAGACAGTAGATCAGCAAGGTAGGAGGGACAAGAATCTGTGAAGAAGTTGTGACAGAGAACAGAGAGTTTGTACTCTATGCGTGCTTGCACAGGAAGCCAGTGAAGGGAATGTAGTAGAGGTGTGATGTGATCGCGTTTCTTAGCTCGGAATACTAGTCTAGCTGCTGAGTTCTGAACCTTTTGTAGCTTGTCAATGATGTGTTTTGGGGAGCCAGCGAGGAGAGAGTTGCAATAGTCAAGACGAGAAAGGACGAGAGCGCAGACTAGGGTTTTGGTGGCAGTGAGCGTAAGATAGTGGCGAAAGGAGCTGATTTGGCGTATGTCCGTGTATGCAGAGCGACAGACGTTGGAGATGTGGTTGTTGAGGGACAGGTCATCGGATAGAATGTAGCCGAGATTTCTTTCTGAGGATGAGAACTGAATGTTTGTTGTCCCTACTGTAAGCGAAGTTGGGAGAGGCGGGAGTGAGGAGGAGGTGTTGTGCTTGTGAATGAGGAGGGCTTCGGTTTTATCGTCATTAAGCTTAAGCTTGTTGAGTGTCATTCATGACTTAATGTCTGTGATGCAGTTCTCCAAAGTCTGAACAGTGGAATTAATGAGAGAGGGGGCTGTGGATTAATAAAGTTGTGTGTCGTCTGCAAATGACTGACTCTCAACAAGCATGCTTTCTAAGCAGGAGAAGCAGTGGCTTGGTGTACAGAGTGAATAACACCGGCCCTAAAACGGAACCCTGAGGCACGCCGCACACCAAGTCTGCTGTGCTGGAGAAACAGCCATCGACAGTGACTGCTTGTGATATGTCGGAAAGATATGAGTGGAACCAAGCCAGGACCGAGCCGGAGATTCCAAAGTAGTGTTGAATAGTGTTAAAGAGAATGTGGTGGTCGACTGTGTCAAAAGCGGCTGAGAGGTCTAGTAAGGTGAGAACGGAGACGTTACCATTATCTAAGGCCAGCAACAGATCGTTGGTTACCTTTAGGAGGGCTGTCTCATTGCTGTGGAAGGGTCGGTAGGCAGACTGGTTGGGGCAAAGTAAAGCGTTATCATATAGGTAGGCAAACAGTTGTTTGAGAACAATTTTTTCTATGACTTTGGACAGGAAGGAGAGGTTTGAAACAGGTCTATAGTTCTTTAGATTATTTTTGTCTAAACTTGGCTTTTTAAGGAGGGGTTTGATGACAGCCGTTTTGAGCACAGACGGAACAACACCAGAGGACAGACTCTCGTTGATAATGTGGGTAATGGTCGGGAGTAGAGGGTCAAGATTCTCTATCAACATGGGGGTAGGAATGGGGTCAAGAGAGCAAGATGTTGGTTTTGAGCTTAAGATGACTTTCTTGACTTCTTGCTCTGTTATTGGTTGAAAAACTTCCATCTTTGCGGTAGTGAGGGAAGGTGAGAATGGGTTAATGAGTGGGATCTCATGGCTGTCAAGAGCGTCCCTTATGTCAGCCACTTATATACAAAATATATACAAATATATACAAATATATACAAATATACGTATAAGTGGATAGTAGATGTTGCATCGTATTATTATTTGATGAGTCAACACTTTTATCAACTTCTGTTTTGTTTTTTATTTTTTTTACATTCTCTCTCTCTCTCTCTCTCTCTCTCTCTCTCTCTCTCTCTCTCTCTCTCTCTCTCTCTCCTCTTTCTGCATGTTGTCCCTTTTCTTAATACTCTCTCTGTTCCTCTAACTGTTATCTAATTAAACTGCCATTATGTTGAATCGGTCTCGTCTCAGTCTTGTCTTCAATAGCATTTGAATATTCTTTGATCTCTAACTAAAACCATTCTTTTTGGGTTTTAAATGCTATGAAGCGTTCAGCGTATGGGGGGCTTCGCCCCCCACCCTTGCCCCCCACGGCGCTTCGCCCCTGGACCTGACCAGGGGCCTTACGGCTTTTTTGTCTTACCCACTTTTCATCCCTGGATTACATAGCTTGCGTTCATCATATTAACTGGAAACTGCATATAACCAACATCATATGATCGTTTACATCATATTGTACGCACCTTTAAAATCATTCTATAACATTATGAATAATAATACATAGATTTATATAGCGCACATATCTCACACCAAAAAGGTGATTCAATTTGACGAATAACATGTAAAGCGCTGGAAAAATACCAAATGAATAAGTAAATAGTTACTGTTGAATAAAGCAAAACACACAAACAAAACAAAGACCTTCCCACAATCTCCTGTCAGAGATAAACGGTACTAGAGGTGGTTGGGATTAATTAAACACACAAAAAAGTCTAAAAAGGAATGAACAGCAACTGATTGCTCGTTTATAACATAGCTGAATGCTTAGTGGTTGATCTTATCACGCATGTACAGCCTACTTTGGTTTCAACTGCTACTGTATTGTGCAGTGGGCTATTTTTCATTCATCGTCGTCATTTTTATTTAAGCTCTAAACAGTGGTGTTTGCACGTATGCTACATTTCAATCTTTCTCTTGTTATTAAGCACTTCCCAGAAGAAAAAAAAACCTGTGCATGTATCCCGAAAGCGAAAGTGAACGCACAAATAGCAGAAATTGACAGTTCATACTAAAACCAAAACCGGTTACTACCGACGGAAGTTATAGTTTCGGTAAGAGAATCTAACTTCCGTGAAGTGATCGTGGAAAAGGTCATTTTTTAAAACAATGTTACCGAAATTGAACGGGTTTGAAAATAGACAGAGCATATTCCTTATTTTGTTTGTTTCAATGAATTACTGCTGAAATGAATGAGTTGCATTCTTTGGGGAGAACCCTTCGAGTTTGTTCAGATAGATTTGCAAACTGCGATGACCCGAAAATTTTCGCTTGCTCAAGTTTGGGACCTTGTATTATAGATAACCAAAGGGAGACGCGTCACAGACATAGGCGCTTGCGTGTCCAGATACAAACGCCTGTAATGTAGACCAATAAACATTTTTTGGAGTCTATTAGTTGCGAAAATGTAATCTTAACTTCGAGTACTACATTTGAAAAGGTCGTCTGCTATAGCAGTAAATGGCGTAAATCTCCCATAAAATAGAGGCACATACGTCCAACAGATAAACGCAGCTGACGAACATGCTCCAAGTCGGAGTATTGTGTGCCTATGGTATTGAGGCATAATGGCTGTATTTAAGAAACACTTTGCTGTGTCACTCGCGAGATGACGTCGAGGAACCGAATTTCGTTTTAGAGCTGCTTACATGCTTATTTGATCGCTTTCACCTCAATAATGTGGAATAATAATTTTCTATGATCATACTATCTAGTGTAAAAGTATACGACACTGACTTCAGATTCACTTTAAGCTTAACTATTTTTGTGCATGATTCCAATAGGACAATAATGAATTGTCCTATCTAATCGTCATTAGTAATCTTTCTTCTAGATTGTTTGGCGAACTGTGACTACCTTGTACAAGATGGCTCGCCTGGATTGCTTGCTTCTGGTGCTGTTGGTGGTAAGGGTAAGAGCAAGTAAGTGATAATACAAGGTTCTTGTTGTCGTCGTTGTTGTTTTTATTGTTGTTGCTGCTGTTTTTTTTTAATATCTTTTAGACAATACGCGGTTTTTTGTTGTTTGTTAGTTTTTTCAAAAATATATATTTTTGCCAATTTGGGCATGTTTATTTCTTTATAGACTGTAAATGTACTCGGAAAGACTTTGTATGCATGAAAACCAGGCAAAAATCTCAATCTGCTTAAAATAAATAAATGATACGTTCCTTATTTCAGATGAATGTTTATGAAACAGTGTTACCCCCGTTGGGGTGCCGGGGGTTTCGTTATAAATAGTATCCCCACTTTCTGGAAATTTAGTGCTTTAAATTCCCGCTGTCGCTGCCTTTCTCAGTTGCTCTTTCTCATTCCTGCTCTGTTTCTATCAATCTGCTATACTATCTTCTTCTTCGCTAGACCAGTCACCTACCTTTTTTCTTGAAATCTCTTCCGGGACAAGACTCCTTATTTGTGTATGAGGTCTGTTGGATCAGCTTGGGTGCCGGGGGTTTCAGAATAAATAGTATCCCTACTTTCTGGAAATGTAGTTCTTTAAATTCCCACTCTTGCTGTCTTTCTCCTTTGTTCTTTCTCATTCCTACTCTGTTCTATCTATCTACTATACTATCTTCATCTTCGCTAGACCAGTCACCTATCTTTCTTCTTGAAAACTCTTCCAGGACAATACTCCTCATTTGTATATGAGGTTTGTTGGATCAGCTTGGGAATATTGGACGCTTTCTGCCAAAGCGTCACTGGGGCTTCCTTGCTATTATTTAGCAATGTATGCATTTTATATGTTTGTGTTTTGTTGATATTGTATAATGTTTGTATTTTATTTTATTTTTGTAAACTGTGGTTCGATAAATTAGAGTATAGCCTCAGCGTCCCCTGCATGGGATGTCTTTATTGTAAAGTGACCGGCTGGTAGATTGCCTTCAGTGTTACCACTAGGGTTGTTTCGGCAGACCTTTTATGCGGATCAGGGGTGAGTCCTCTTTCACTTCTCTGGTCCTGTGTAGAGCTTTCAGTTTTACCACTAGGGTTATTTCAGCAGGCCTTTTATGCGGATCAGGGGTTGTCCGGTCCTGATTTGGCTCGGAAGAGTCCGCTGGACCTAAAGCAATAATCATGTAATGTAATGTAATGAAACAGTGTGTGTGTGTGGGTGTGTGTGTGTGTGTGTGTTTGTCAGGCCTATTTTCTCCGTATGGTATTTAAATATGTGACTTTTCCTTCAAGCAAGGAGTTATGGGGTATTTGGGGTTGGGTGGTGCGTGCACGAGCGTCCTTTCTCCCACTAAACTAAACTAAGAAACTCAACTAGCGAAATAAGGTGTAAAAATACAAATATACATTTATTCAATAAAACATAATTAAAACCCCAATCAAGAAACAATAGAATGAAACCAAAGAAAAGTATGAAACAAAATTAAAACGTAAAACAATCTAAAGCATATACAATTAAAACATTGGCATCATCATAAATAATTAAAAAAACTTGTACTGCTTCTAATTTAACACATACACATACAATATATACACAATAATAATAAAACACACATATGTCCCCCCTGTTGTCCCTGTTCAGTCCTGTTATATAAAGCTGTGTGCACACTTCACACTATGTATACTGTCACTGATGGCAAAGTCTGACTGCGCACTCCTTTCTTGAATTTCCTTAGCTAAAATGTTCTCCACACAGTTCATAATTGTATATGTATATAATTATGTCGTTTATGATGAACTAAAACAGATGTTACATAGAGTCACTGGATATAGAAATCCACACTGTTCCAGATGTCTATAAAAATATGTATGTATGTATAAAAAAAGAAGTGTAAATAAACTTCTTTCTTAAATATATATATATATATATTGAAGAAAGAAGTTTATATATACAAACGAAATCCGTGACTTCCTCTGCCCTAGAATGTCTACTTGCCAAAAGGCCCCCTATTTCTGTTGACTTCTCCCCTCCTCCTTCCTTCCCCTTCCCGTATCCCTAGATGACCCTAAGCGCTATGGAAAGATCTTCGGTGGTACCGTGGTACGCCCCTTGTCGATGACGCAATGGTCAATACCCAAGACAATAACAGCAGCGACCTCCACCCTCACACTGCTACTGCAAGCACTGCCCTCTCAACCACAGCAACGGCAGCAACAACCAAAGACAAGCAAGGACAAATCCATCCTGAAAACAATAATAATACAAACTACTTTTCTAGCATAACTTTTATATACGTCTATTACTTTTACAACAATTGATTGCTCTCCTCCTGAAAAAAAAATTACATGGTTTTATATTCACAATTATTTCCATTTCGTTGCCCTCATACAATTTATACAAAATACAACCACCATAACATTTCCACAATATTTAACATACATTTGTTTCGTTTATATCGTCTTTATACAATTTACACTTCACCTCTCTTCTGTTGAGTCTAGCTGACTGCTTCCATTCATCGTCATGTTATTTACAACAAAATGCATTTTAACATAAAAAAACGTTGCTAAATACAATATCATCATAATTAACATGTTTCAATAAAAGTTTAAAGACATACAATTTCACGTTCTACATTCTCTTTCATACATTTTTACGTCAAGCCCTCCCTAAATAGTTTTCTCCCCATTCTCTCATTGACGATCGTTAGAGACAGGATTCCCGAGGTCGAATTTCACTTACCGAATTGTGATTAGAGATTTTCTCTTTAGACATCACATAGACAACACATAGGTGTTCTCACAAACAAGGCTGCTATCACCATTGCCGTCACCTTGGTGATATCCAGGATAGACTATGCAAAAGTTGTCTGTGGGGCCTGGATTCCTACGCTGCAAGATGGCGACATAAACAAACAAATGCCAGTTTATGGAGTTTTTCCATTTTCCTACGCTGAAAACCATCATGGGAGCCTCACGAAAAAACAAAAAGAAGAGAGAACAAGAGACGGAGAGGGGAAAGGAAGCAAGGGAACCTGTAGGAAACATCGCTAAGCAAGCTCTACGGTGAGAGAAACCAGCGGAGCTGGATCTAACGTTGAAGCTGTGCCATCCACTAGCGCACAGATCCTTCCGACACCATTTTATTCAGCACTGGCAGCTCAAACCAAGTAAGTGTGATGATCGAACTGCGCGAGGTAATTTCATGTTTGTGTCAACGCGTAGCTGCGCTAGAAGACTTGGTGCGCAAAAGAGACGATTAAATCGGAGCACTACTTGCTTGTAGCACGCAGACGATGCGGGCGGGGCCCAGCAACACAACATCGGCCACTTACGCGGATGTTTTGAAGGCTACCAAGGGTGCCCCAAAATGCTAACACGATTGACGTGGTCCCTGTTAGTCCACAAAATCACCTAGCAAGCAATCAACAACCTGTAGTGACAAGAACGAATTGATTTGCGCAAGTGATGACGTAAAAGAGCTCGTTATATCACCAAGTGACGTCACTTCCACCCATAACACGAGCCATGAATGCGAAAACGATTGTCTAATTTTGCATGACTCGACTCTCGATGGTGTCCAAGAAAAGAGACTCTGGAAGTCGTACGGATTTGGTGTGACGAAGCGGGCTGCTTTAACCATCAGCGAGCTTGTCCCTGCCTTTGAAACGACCCAGTGTGAAGATGATGCGCCTCCCAAAGCCATTCTTATCCACTGTGGTATCAACAATCTGAAGAAGCAGGACGCGAAATCTGCCAGCAAGCAACTGATCGATGCAGCAAAAACCATCTCATCGAAGAGCCCCTCATCCAAGATCATCATCAGTAAGTTGCCATCCGTCCTCATCCATGAGCTCCAGCATAAAAGGGACCTTTTCAACGCCTTTCTGCTGTCTGAGCTGTGCGAGACCAAGAATTTCTCTTTTGTAAGCCACGACAACCTGCTCCCTTTCGCCATCCGCCGTGACCGCATCCACCCCACTAAGAGCGGCTCCTCTGTCCTCGCAGGCAATATCGGGAGGCACGTCCATCGTCAACTATGGGAAAAACCGCGCAAGACCGTTCGGCGAAACTACCGTTCGGACCCCCTTCCTGGCTACTATGATTGGAAGGGAAACTTTTTCCCGCATTCTCCCATTCAGTTCCCTGTTATGTGGTACTGACCCGTTGCCATCAGGACAGCTAGTTTGTCATCCAGTCCAGCGTAGTTTTAAAGAGCTGAAATATTGATCACTCTTTATTGTTTTAGAATTAATATCATACAGTTCTTGATTAAAATCTTGTTATATGTTTGCTAATGAAGAAAGAATTTTTGTCTATTTTTCAATGGAACTGTCGTTCCATCGCCACTAACTCTCAATACCTACAACAATATCTATCTGAAAATGATCATCATGTATTAGCGTTGCAGTCATTACAAGTCAACAAAAGAAAATTGCCCAAATTTAAAGGATTTTATTATCCACCAGTGATAAATATTAACTCAACAAAGATACAGACTGCTCTTTACATCAGACATGATTTAGAATATGACATTGTACCTGCGCCTGTTGCTAAGGATTTGCCTGATGTTTTTACAGCTTCTATCAAACTAAAGCTCAACAGTGATCAATGTGTCAATGTGATGTCCATATATTATCCGAAAGGCACTGACAATGTAAACAGTGACTGGTTGCGCACATGTGATTTTACCGATGAGTGGATAGTCTGCGGGGATTTTAATAGCCACGCCCCTATGTGGGACAAGGACTGTACCTACATTAGTAATCATCGCTTCTACGATAATGTCACAGATTCTGATTTATTGTTGTTGAATGATGGTCAGATCACACGCATTCCAGATGTTTCCAACCATCATCCATCTGCCATTGATTTAACCTTTACTACCCCAGATATATTTTTTGCCTGTCAATGGGATGTTGGAAACGATTCTCTTGGCAGTGATCATCTTCCTGTTTTTATTACGTGCTATAATTCTGTTGAACTTGATGATATAGAAGACAATGTGCCAAAATACAACTACAGCAGTGCTAATTGGCAAACATTTCAGACATTACTGTTGTCCTATGATGTGAGTCTTATACACAGAGAAAACATAAATGAGATGTATAACTCTTTTGTGCAGATAATCCATAAAGCGGCAGAAAACTCTATACCAAAAAAGAGAATGTACAACAAAATACTACGCAGAGGCAACGTCTGGTGGAATCAAAGATGTAAAGCAGCAGTAGATGAAAAAAAGGCTTCATATAAGACTTGGTTGAAATCAAAAACAGAAAATAATTTCCATATAACCATATTATGAAACAGTCTAAAATAAAATGTAATAAAATAATAGCTGAGGAAAAGTTAAAATTTTGGTCAGATTATTGTAATAATGAGGTAAGTACCTGCAAAGATTCTGCCAAAGTCTGGAAAAAAATGTCAGAAATGCAAAATGTTTATAGGTTGCCCCAGTGTCCTCTTAAACTAGAAAATAACATATTTCCAACTCATAAAGAAAAAGCAGAAGAATTTGGGAAAACTTTTTCTCACACCAGCCACTCTTCTAGCTTACCTACTCACATTCAAGAAGAAAGACAGAATAAAGAGCATAGCATAGAATACCAACAACCACAGCCTAATAATAATTTGTACATAAACGCTGATATCACATTTCAGGAAGTGAAAAATGCTGTTTTAAAATTAGGTAGGAAGAAATCCGCTGTGGGTCTTGATGGTATTTCTTATAACATATTAGCACATTTACCTGAACAATGGTTACATTTCTTCTTCTTCTTCTTCTTCATAGTACTGTGGATACCCCGTTTTCGAGGAAATGACTCCACAACTTTGGTGTGCACAGCGAAGGGTGTTCACAGATTTAAAATCAGGCAAAAGTACTATTTGAGGATGAGGCAGTGAGGTAGTCTTCCATGAAATCATTAATTTATGTTGGGTAACAGGTGTTATGCCAGATCAGTGGAAATCATCCTTAATCATTCCAATTCTTAAATCTGGCAAACCCAGAACAGTTACTTCTAGCTACAGACCCATAGCCTTGACTTCACATTCTTGTAAGATCATGGAAAAGGTGGTATTAGACAGATTGACCTATTATTGCTCAAAAAATAAAATTATTCCTGTAAACCAGGCTGCTTTTCAAAGAGGTCGATCCACAACAGATCACTTGGTTAAACTTACGACACATATTAAGCAGCAGTTTGCTAAGAGAAAGGGTGTTTTGGCTACATTTTTTGATATTACCCGTGCGTATGATCGAGTCTGGCATGCTCGTTTACTGTATAAGCTAAAAAATATTGGATTATCTGGTAACTTGTATACATACATACACACATTTCTAAGCAATAGAAACATTACAGTTAAAGTAGGTAACTCATATTCTTCTACTTACAGTATAGACATGGGGATACCACAAGGCTCAATAATTTCTCCTATGCTGTTCAATATTTTAATATATGACTTGCCCAAAACTATTAGTAACAGAGTGACCTTGGCTCAGTATGCTGATGACATTGCTATCTGGATGAATGTAAATTTAAAACAGAATACTTCTCTTTTCGAAATAAAATATATATCTCATGTATACCAAACAGAAGTTAATAAAATAGCCATTTTTATGAACCAAAATGGCTTAGATTTATCTAAAGAAAAAACAAACATGATTCTTTTTAATAATTGTAGAGAACCAAGAATGCTACCAAAAATTGTTATAGATAATGACGAAATAAAGTATGTCAATGAAGTTAAATTCCTTGGTGTATATCTAACTAAAAAATTAAAATGGAAGCGACATATTGAATACATTTGTCAAAAGGCAGTAAAAAGCTATAATTTACTAAAAAATAATAAGCCGAAAGGCCTGGGGACAAGATACCAAAACCCTCATACATATAGCTTTAACCTTAGTCAGATCTAAACTAACATATGGACAGGAAGTCTTTTTCTCTGCTCCTAAAACTTATCTTAGAAGATTGCAAAGTCTAGACAGCAAGTCCATAAAATTAGCGTTAGGTGTACCAATACATACACAAACACTTAAAGCTTACAAGTTAGCAGGAGTCATATCCATTGAAGAATGGAGAAAAATTTCCTGTGCAAAATATATTGTACGAGCTGCATCTGTATATAATAATAATGATGATGAGATACATTTTAGGTCTGATCTGATTTTTTCAAAACGTGCACAGAAAATACCATTCTTAGAATCAATAGCAACTTTTACAAAAGATCTAATTGATGATTTATCTAATGACATAAAATCTTTTTCTAAAAATATTATTTCTCCAACACCTATGTGGGAGCTTCAAAATGCTCATGTTGACATACATTATAGTTTGGAAAAGAAGAATGAAAATGCTAATTTATTATCAAGCGATGTTCGTTGTCATTTGGAGAAAAATTATTCCCAACACCTTCATATCTATACTGATGGATCGGTTTTAGAGACAGGGGAAGCTGGAGCAGCCTATGTAATTCCAGCTCTAAAATTGCAAAAATCTTTCTCTTTGAGTATAAATACTTCTATTTTTGCGTGTGAACTTATCGCAATCCTTATGGCATTAACTAAAATTTCAGATCTTTGCTTAAACGCATTTCAAGTTGTTGTTTGTGTTGATTCGATGTCAGTTTTAGATGTTTTACAATCTTATGACCATACTGAACGACATGAAATTATTTTAGAAATTCAACATTTAGTCCACAATCTCATTATTAATGGTACAAAGGTAAGCTTCTGTTGGCTACCTTCACATTGTGGTTTTTTGTTTAATGATAGTGCGGACAAAGCAGCAAAGAATGGAGCTAAAAATATCAATGCTCAGAGTATTCAACTCTTAAAATCCCCTAAGGAAATTAAACGTATGATTGAAGAGAGGTCAATGAAACATGTTGTATTTGATACACATTTTGCTGTAGACTGTAGACTTTCGAGAACAGTTTTTACTATGGCTAACAGAATAATGTTGAATGCCATAAACACAAAGTATTGTCCAGATGTCCATTGTGTATGCAATGAGACTTTTTCATTATATCATTTACTTTTTGGCTGCCGTCATTTTCGGCCTATACTAACTGTGCATCTGCATGACATAAGATCATTAAATGAGATTAATTTTCATCAAAGTGTATTGTTAGCAAAGCTCTTGATGGATTCTCCTGTGGCTAGATTTGTGTAAATATATATATTTTTTTTCTTCCCCCCCCCCACCCCCCGTCTTATCATCTTTGGTGGAAAAGACGTAAATAAACCAACCAACCAACCAACCATCTGTGGGGCCTTCCTGACCATCAGCTTGATCGTCTCCAACGTGTTCAGAACACGGCCGCCAGGATTGTCACCCGCAGCAAGAAGACCGACCATATCACTCCGGTTCTCCGACAACTTCATTGGCTACCAGTCAAGAAGAGAATTGACCACAAAGTCCTCTCCTTGTGCTACAAGTGTGTCCATGACCCCACCTCTCCCCGGTACCTGAGAGACATTGTCCCTACCCACAAACCCTCAAGGCGCCTTCGCTCCTCTTCCCAGTTTATGTTGTCCGTCCCAAGTGTGGATGGTCACAGGAAGAGGCGCTTGGGTCACCGCTCCTTCTCCCACTGTGTCCCAGCATTTTGGAACACTCTCCCCCAGGACTTGAGAGTCGTAGAGACACTGGACTCTTTCAAGAGGCGTCTGAAGACGTATCTTTTTTTAATTTTTTTGAGTGTATACATAGAGAAGTTTTGTTTGTTTGTTTTTTTCTTCACCCTTTTTCCCCAACCCCCTGCGCCCTGAGCATGCTGCCAGCATGGATATGTGCGCCATACAAGTGGACATCATCATCATCATCACAACGCCCGATGACGCTCTATAGAGGGGTGAAAGCTACCCAGCTCTCAATAACCCATCAGCGTCCGTGTGTCCCACTCTGACAACAATCCGGATTCTGGCTTAATGCCTCACCAACCTGGGTTTCCTCCCTACACCTCTTTACGATCCGACTACCTCCCAAGTCCAGTATCGAATGAAAGTAGTTGTTGTTGTTGTTTGTAGATTATAGTCACACGACACTTTCGGATATAGGTGACTACTGGACCGATTATAACTGGACACCTCGGGCCAGTTGTTGGTAAAGGGAAAATAATTGATCACACTTGACCAATCCTGGATTGGGTTGGTTACTAGCAAGACGCTCACTTGATACGGCCCTTTGTAAAACAGCTACCGGTCAGTTCTGCAGATGAATCTAATGATGTATGCACTAAAAACTATAGTTGGGTAAAACATGGGAACTGTAGTATGCACCTTATAAATCAGTTTTCCCAAAGATTACATATCACGATTTGGCCGCATATATGAAAAAAAAACAGTACGCAGAAAACATTAACATTTGAGAATATTGTCAACCCAGCGCTCTCGCATTCGACGTGTAGGTCTTAGCCAAGGTGCACTCTTCCAAGGTCTATCAGTGAAATAAAAAAAACTTCAGTGGATTACCATAAGAATACTGCTTCTATTTAAGTTACTTTATTTTTTTATAAATTTTAATTCACACCTGACTTCTCTCGCATATATTGTTTTTCTATTGCATTTATCAAGGCCCAGAATCCCTCGATGTTATTCTAATTCCCTGGTTTTTTTTTATATTGGTTTTAGGTGACGTATATTTCTAGAATTGTTCGGGACAAACACCTCCTCTCAATGTAATTGTTATTTTGTCTTAGCTAAATGGTGTTCAAAGGCCGAAGAGGGAATGGTTTCGTGTTACCGGGATCATCCTCTCGACTTGGAACGTGTTGAAGACCCTTCTTATAAAGAAGAGATGTGCAAGTACGCATTTCACTTCAAAGACGACAGCAATTATGAAGATGATGATGACGATGACGATGATGATGATGATGATGCACACCAGCTCAATGCCTATGTGAGCAGCACTCTTAGGTTCTCCCACATTTTGCTGCTGCGGGCTATTTATAGCTTGCCTACACCCTCCCTTTCAGTGAAAGAAAAGGAAAGAAGAGCACCGGCAAAGCTATTTATAGCTAGCCTGGCTGAACTAACTTCAAAACCTAATGCGCGAGGTTCGCGCATTTGCGCGAGCAAATGATCGCGCACTTCCTCGCGCATTTGCTCGCACACTTGCTGGAGCAAATGCTCGAGCGTTTGCGCGAGGTTCGCGCACTGGCTCGCGCATTTGCTCCAGCAAGAGTGCGAGCAAATGCGCGTGCGTTTGCGATATTCCGCTCCATAAAGGAAAAATTTTACCCGGAAAAGAATGTATATGTAAAAGAATTTGAGACGTGCACAAATTAAATGTTTCTTGCATTTAGTAGTAATAATATTACTAATCCTACGTTCACATTTTGAGTTTGACTTGCAGCCATTTGTATCACAGATAAGACACCCCACGCGTTCTTGCGCGGAATAAAAAAATACACCCGTTTATATATATATATATATATATATATATATATATATATATATATATATATATGTATATATATATATGTATATATATAGCAGAAACCAGGTAGTATGAGAGTATATATATATATATATATATATATATATATATATATATATATATATATATATATATATATATATATATTTACATATTAATTACTAATACTTAAATAATATTTTACAATAAAAGCTATCTTAAAACATTGAGACAGTTATTTCAATTGTATTCTACTTAGAAATTAAGTTTAAGGGCCACAAATATTACGTAAATATCTAACATCAAACTAATGCGGATAAATACAAAATATCTAGGTCGGAGATCTAGAAAAAATACATATGTTTATTTTCAGTTCCTTTCCGTTGACAGTTTTCAGCAAAACCCCCTATAGCAACGGGCGTAGCAACCGCTCGAGCAAATGATCGCACACTTGCTCGCGCATTTGCTCGAACACTTGCAGGAGCAAATGCACGAGCAAGTGCGATTTGCTCGTGAAAATGCGCGCGCGTTTGCTATATCTCGCCTCCCATACCTTAGTAAAGTAATGTTGCTCTGCAGCAGATGACAGAAGTCTGCTGTGGGCTACACTTTTGTATGCTGACGCTGGCTCAGTGTGGCAGTGACATCATTCAGCTTTCTTATAGCAGTAGTATCGCCACCCAACGCTAGAGGGCGACTCTTGTGGTGTTAGTTTTCCCGGGCTTCCTGCTGACCACAGAGAGAGAGAGAGAGAGAGAGAGAGAGAGAGAGAGAGAGAGAGTGAGAGAGAGAGAGAGAGAGAGAGAGAGAGAGAATCATTTGTCGTTCGACTTGCATAGAGACAGGAGCTAGGCTTTAACGGATCTCTCTACTTGAAGACTAACAGCAGGAACTGGTGAATTTCTATTCAACTTAGTCACAGCCTGACATTGTCAAAAAGGTAAAGGAACTATCTTTTGTTTCATCGCGATGTATTGATACTGTTGTTGAATTATGTTTGCGAAGTTTGCCAGGTTTAGAATTGTGATTGTTAGTAAAACTTTGCGTGACCACGTGGTGAACACGACCGGTTGCGACGCCATTACGTAGTCCCTACAGATCCTCTGTTGTTTAGCCTATATGTATTATTGCAGACCAGTGGCTGTACGGGAGAATGTGTATAATATTAATTATTTCTCTATGTGTGTATTTAGCCATAATTTATATTTATATATGTATAGGAATTAGAGGGGAGTGTTACACTCGTTTGGTGGTTTTTTTTATCAGTAGTTGATTCAGCCCCAATGCTGAAGTCCAGATA
The DNA here is from genome assembly GCA_036898135.1 of Oncomelania hupensis. Taxonomy (NCBI): domain Eukaryota; kingdom Metazoa; phylum Mollusca; class Gastropoda; order Littorinimorpha; family Pomatiopsidae; genus Oncomelania; species Oncomelania hupensis. Next base: position 98,841,407 of record CM072511.1, on the reverse strand, counting down.
GGTGTAACTCGGATTCGTTTATCCACGCAACCACAAGTATATCAACTAACAAGTTAGCATCTCCCTTCTATGTCTCTGTCGACGTGCGCGTACAACCGGTTGCTTCCCTTTACATGCTTTGCGCTCCATAGCGTCGTCGGCCTAAAATAATTTTTTTAGAAACTTCAAAACCCAGGGGAGTTATGGGTAGGGAAATCATTTTCTGAAATGACGTCGGCAGGACTCTTCGCGATTAGTGCATGGCATACGAGACACACGCAAAATGGCGTCACAAGAAGATTGGTTAGATCTGAATTCGTCTAATTTGACCTCGCATGCTGCTAAAAAACAATGTAATTTGAATTTGCTTTCACAAATCAAAAGAGAGCGAGACCACAACAAAGTACAACGAGCCAAGGCGACGCAAACACTCAAGGCCGACAGAACAAAAAGCACACAAAATACAAGAGGTAAGTACCCGTGACCATACAGTCAATAAAGTAGGCCTAACCACCATTGCAAAATAGGATTGATCATCACCATGATTGAATTTTTCCACCCCACCTTCCAATCGGTACGGAATCGAGCATATGCTCAAATCATCATATCTTTGACAGAACTTGCATGTGCATTATATAGAGTGTGATGCAAGCGATAAATGAACCATCACATCGAAGCGACTCACGATCGCCTGCACTGAGCTCACATATATGTGTGCATGTTTCTATAAATCCATCGTGTTCTCCTTCGATAATTGAGCAAAGCCTTTGTTCACTACCAAAACTATGCAGTTCCTCTCCCAACTTTCGTTTAATTTCAGCCAGCACATCTTCGCGAAAAATGGCGACCATGACTTCAACCGTAGCTAGTTATCAGTTACTTCCCTTGAACAGATTTCCCAGAATTCTCTATTCTATTTTTAGGTTTGGGATAGCTTGTGGATAAAACCAAGGGCAACGGGACCACCGCACGTCGACTGGGGGCAATACGAGATACTAACTTGTTAGTTGATATACTTGTGACGCAACCCGTTCAATCAGCAACAAGGCACGGAACCGTCGTGTGAAGTTTTCACACTTTATTCAGCGTACATCAACTGCATTTAATCGCCTTTTCACTTTCCTTCCTCCCTCACTTTACACAGAGCATCGAATATATAGTTTTTCTCTACTCCAGAACACTTTGGAACGATCGAGCATGACGCAAGTATAACCAATCACAAATAAATTCGTCATCACTGTCTTACGTCATACAACATTCTTTTCAGTCCAAGAATATTCTCAATATTTATACCTCTCGCGAAGCTTTGATCGACTGTAAACAAGCAAATCTAAAGAATTCTCCAATAATATCAACCAACTAAAATTACCAACGTTAAACAAAGATTCTTCTAACAACAATGCAAACTCAAATCAAAGGTAAATACACTCTATTATAGCATACTTTGCAAAGCAAAACGATTAGATCTATCGTGCGCGTTTCAGACATATTATCGTTCGCGTTTCAACGTAACAGGGAGATTCCAGTGGACCACGGACTTAGCAGAATGTTCGTCGCTTATATATGTATATAAGTAAAGCTAATCACTGAGGATTATTTCTGCCTTAAGTAAGACGCTCTGCACACACCTAATATACACGGTGTTGCAGAAAATTGTCTCATATGTTACAGACGAGCAAGCATCGAGGGCCCAATCAGAAGCAAGACACGTAAAAGTCTTCACTGACATTCGGCTTGCATTGGGGCCTCCTGCACTGAGCGACGAGAGCCCACCAGTCTGTCAACAAGGAGAAGAATCCACAACAACACAGCTCGTCGACTCTAAAGTTAAGTTAGATTTGCCTCAGTGCACCAAACCTGTTAGAAAAGGACATCCCTAGTCCACCTATCCAGAAGACTGACCCGTTGGGCAGAACGCACAAGCAGCCCGATGATGAAACAGTAGCTGCATTATCAAGAAGCGAACCATTCTAAAGGATATTTGAACTTATAAGTTAGTATCGTGATTAGCAGATCTTGTATAGAGTAGAGGAAATAAATGTATGATATTTACTGTTAACAAGTGGCTGGACTACTTGTGTTTCATAGCCGTGTGAGAGCAAGTGTGACAGTGATCTTTTACCATTTTCTATCTCTGTAAACCCAGTCTAAAACAGACCGAGCTAAACTTGTAAATGTATTGAGTTGAGTCACAGGGAGATTAACTAGCGATCCCCATCGACGAAAGACGAGTGGGTAATAGCATTCCATTGTGCAGAGCCCAACAACAATAGACCCACCGTCACAAAAACTAACAAATTCAAAACCAGGGGGAACAATTACGACATTTTTTTATTCACATAAAAACAAACTCATCTATATATTTATAACTAACACCACCCAACACCTCCCCATCCCTCCTGTAAACCCACAATCACACTAACTATAATGAAAACAAAACTGGTAAAATTCAATTAAAAATATAAATAATTGAGATACATTTTTAAAAATCTTTCTTGCTACAGACTATGCAATATCACAAGTGCAGTAGAATTGATAAATTCTTGCACTAATGATTTTTACAGGATATTAATTATACAAAATGCTTAATAATATTGTAACCAGTAATAATAATATTTATCAGTGGCTACAAACTATACAAGATGATTGACTATAGAAAATGTCACTCCTTCAACTAATTACATGTATTTCTTTGAAAGAGATAATAAAGTTGTCTTATGTTATCTATACGTGTTGCTTTATACAACCGGCTACTGACATATTCTTTACGGTTCATTTTATTGAGGAAATTTACGAGGGAATGATAAACAACTTTTCCTTTACGGACTTCCTAAGTTAGAGTCTCGCTGGATGGCAGTCAGCGATCAGCGTGATTCCCTCATATGCTCAGGTCAGGTGGAGATGTCAATACCAGTACACTAAAACATACACAAGAGTAGATTCTTGCATTATTAATCACCCAACACAGGAAAAATACCCACATACTCTCCTGCATCCTTGTGCACGTTACTACTCTTCTCCATTATAGCCATTATCAAGCGCATTCATAAATTACCTCCCTTTATCATAATTGATATACACAAACTTTCCCATAATTATTATTTTCATCTATTATAATTGGAAACAATGTACTTGTAATTGATGAATTATTTCCATTTATAATCATTGAAAACAAATGATCAAATTCCAAAGATAAATGATATATCTTTTCTTAGTCATTGACAAAATTGTTTTTATTTATATTTTACTTCTTTTTACAACGCTAAAAAAGGAGTACAAACTTGTCATGCATAAAGTATTTCTCTTCACAAAGGGTGAAAATAATTATCGAATATAATATTTATTTCCCTGCATAAAAAGCATTCTTTCTTCACTAATATTTCCTTTCATGCAAAATATAAAATATATACATGGTTATACAAATATGCTTGCAGCCTAGCAAAATGGCCACTTAGAAATCGGCTGCATGCACAGTATTTACGCTACCGGTGTTTTTCCTCGGTCCAGACAAGGCGACACAACACAAAACAATACAGGTCCGAGTGGTCACAGATGTGCATGCAACTCTCATTTTTCCTCAGGATATCAGCACCAGGGCGACTGGACGCTGCCTTGCAGGACCGTCACAGCAGGACGACACACTGCTTGAGATAGGCGGCAAATAGTACACAACCACGCCAGCACAAATCCACCCTCCCAAAAGCTCTGCTGGCACTAGTGCAACTTATCTCTTCAAATTCCTTTCTTTGTCTAAATAATTTAGCTCCGTACAGCAGTTTCATTTGCTTGCGCTCTCTAATTTAGTGCACACATTGTTCACTGCACTCGCTACTGTGTCGCAAGTTAAGCACCGTCCAGTGCGGTTAGCACTTGGATGGGTGACCGCAAAACGTGAAGTGACAAATAACAACGCCCCCAGTTGACTCAACTGTGACTGAGTACCTACTCTCTTAAGGGTGGAGAAGGTAAAGCAGCGAGGGAGAGAGATGGTCATCACCCTCATTACTCTGGCCCAAGATAAGTGTGATCTCCAACATCACGCTCCCCTACGGTCACAAGGCTATGGGACTACCTTTACCTTTTTATTGTTCACTGCAAAAACCTGCACGGCACGTAAAATACACGCCTGCCCCCTCTCTCTCTCCTCTCTCTCGATTGCTTACTGTCGAGGTAAACGGATGTCTCTGAGCAGAGCTCTCATATTGAGTGTAGGGTATCAAAAATAGTGACAGAGTTGAATATTCTCGCTGCTGTAGAGAAAAAAAAATCTGGGACTTCAGCGCCCTCCATCTTTATCCATCCACTTTTCTAATAAAATTTTGGCTTTTTAATTAACTTAATCCACTTCCACTTCCACTCTCTCTCCCTTACCAGATTTCTTTTAAAATATATGCTATTTTAAAGCGTCTTAAATCCTGTTTTGTTTTAAGCCCGCTTTCACAAAATACATCTATTTTCACCTATTACTCATTCCCCACCCCATCAACAACAATCTTTCCCTAAATAAAATCATTTAAATACTTAAGTTTTCTATTATCACCTATGTACATACAGAGTAGCTTTTAAACATAGCTTGGCAGTCTGGTCATTCGTATTGTCTCATCAGCTTAGCCTGATTATTTATGTATGAATTTGTAATATACACCTCAAGCTACTGGGGTCTGGTAGCACAGTTGGTAGAGCAGCTTACCAGTAAAGGTTCCTGGTTTGAATCCAGGCTTTATCAAATTTTCCTCTTGTCATCAACTGGTTGTCTAGTGTCAGAATAATGTGACCAGTACACTCCGGTGGGGTGTGACTATAATGTACAATTATTAGGCTACCCCCTCCCTCACACTTACACCCTACCACCACCAACCTCTTTGCCACAACCACCACCACCACCCGCTATCCCCCCTCTCCTCATCACTTTCACACACTCTCATCCCACCCACCCCACCACCTTTACCCCCCATCCTGACCCTCCTCCCTAGAAAGTAGGTTATTATGTCAATCCTCTAAAATCAGGGCACACAGACAAAATCAGGGCAAAATGACCCAAAATCGAAATTTTATTTAAAGTATCAAAGTGTTCTGAAAACCTTGATTCACACTTTGAGTCTCCACAACCAGATCACAACAAACACCACTTTGTCATGTGTTGGCTGAGGTAAGCACTATACAAATTATGGCCATGTTGCTTTTGTCAATGTTGTCAACAAGCACGTTGCTTTTACAAGTATGGCTGTGTTATTTATTATGCTTACTTCAGGCAACACGTGACAAAGTGACAACCGTTGATGTAATCCTTCAAGAACTATCAAATAGGCTGAAGAAGTCAAATGAATACACTGCAACTGACAATGAATTGAATTAATGTTTTAAGAAAATATGCTGCAGAGGCCTTTTTACAGACAACTCTTCTAAGAAAACCACAAGACAGCTGCTAGCCAGAGTGATTTATATAAAGCAAAAAGACATTTCAAAACTGTAAAAAACAAAAAGAGAAAAAAAAATTAAAATAAAAGGCTAGTAAAGAAAAAGAAACGGAAGAAGAATATGAAGCTGCTAAGATCAATGAGGGTGTCACATCCTTCAAGTTCCGGGTCTCCTAGTTTATCCGAGCGCATTTGCGCATGCGCTAGGTCATGTCGGGCCGGCTTTTTCACGAAGTTCTTAGGCGTCATAACCCTAACCCTAACCCAAACCCTAACCCTAAACTCTTAACTCTAACCCAAACCCTAACCCTAACCCTTACGAAGACTATGATAGCACTGTGCGCATGCGTCGAATTTTGTAACGCTTCGACCAATCAGAATGCTCCCATTCGCTCCCAGCCCAGCTAAGATACTAGGAACTGTGAGGATGTCACAGGATCGTGAATAAAACGTCTCGCACAAAATACCATATTTGACAAAGTGAAGGTGACAAGCATGATCAGGTGACCAGTAATTAGTATAACTACTGCATCCTATTTATTATACTACAATAAAGGCTGAGGAAAGCTGGCCATTTATGTTTTGACAGTGCACAGCGAGAGCTCTCTCTCTCTCTCTCCATATATATATAGAGAGAGAGAGAGAGAGAGAGAGAGAGAGAGAGAGAGAGAGAGAGAGAGAGAGAGAGAGAGAGAGAGAGAGAGAGAGAGAGAGAGAGAGCATGGAAGTACAAACTATGGAAACACATCTCCTTCTTTCTATGACTAAGGGAGTTCGCAGCCAAGCCTTGTGTTCGATACTTCCGGTGGCAGAAAGTCTTATGTCCGCATCATGGAAGTACAAACCATGGACCAATTAGACCTTGTTGAGGCATGTAGATACTTTTTCATTTATAAATTTCTGTACTAACGAAGAAGAAAATTGTAAGTGCTAGATCTAATGTTCTTCATCGATATTTGAAATGTGAAACCCGATGTTTTCGACTGTGCAAATAGCCGCTATCGGAGAGACCACTATTGATGTGTCATTTACTCATTGTCACTTTGTCTTGCCGTATATGCCCACAATCAATCGTGTTGATTATTATGGCACTTTTTACCAAGGTGCATGCTGGGTGTGTTCTTGTTACCGGCACTCACCTGTCTCGGACATGAGCGTCAGGATCTTTAAAGTCCGTTATGATGGAATGTCTGCGACACAGATTAGACCTTGGTTTATACTCTCATCTGAAGGAGTAGGAAACGGGAGTAAAGTGTCTTACCCAAGGATACAACACAATGCCGGGTTCAAGCCCAGGCCGGGCCATTGTGTTGTGTTCTTGGGAAAGACACTTTACTCCCATTTCCTACTCCTTTGGATGAGAGTATAAACCGAGGTCTAGTCTGTGTCGCATACATTCCATCATAACGAACTTTAAAGATCCTGACGCTCATGTCCTAGACGAGTGAGTGCCAGTAACAAGAACACACCCAGCATGCACCTTGTGAAATCATTTTCCTCGAATACGTGGTATGCAACAAACATTCAGTTCTCATCCTCAGCAAGAAATCTCGGCTACATTCTCTCCGATGACCTGTCCCTCAACAACCACATCTCCAACGTCTGTCGCTCTGCATACACGGCCATACGCCAAATCAGCTCCTTTCGCCACTATCTTACAGTCCCTGCCACCAAAACCCTAGTCTGCGCTCTCATCCTTTCTCGTCTTGACTATTGCAACTCTCTCCTTGTTGGCTCCCCGAAACACATCATTGACAAACTACAAAAGGTTCAGAACTCGGCAGCTAGACTAGTATTCCGAGCTAAGAAACGTGATCACATCACACCTCTACTACATTCCCTTCACTGGCTTCCTGTGCAAGCACGCATAGAGTACAAACTCTCTGTTCTCTGTCACAACTTCTTCACAGATTCTTGTCCTTCCTACATTGCTGATCTACTGTCTGTCTACTCCCATTCACGCACTTTAAGATCTTCTGCTGACACTCGCACACTCAAGGTTCCCGTCACCCGCACTAAGACATACGGCCAACGTGCATTCGCTTACGCCGCACCTAAGCAGTGGAATTCCCTTCCCTCCCATATCCGCAACATACAATCAACACAAGCATTCAAAAAGGCCCTCAAAACTCACCTCTTCAAACTGCATTATTCAGATTGATTTGGGTCCCGCTGCCATTCTCTCATCTTTTGTCTATGTCTGATCCGTAAGTGTATACACGGCTGTAAATATTTATACTGTTTTTCTTCCTGGGCTTAACCGGGCATATAAATAGCTGTGAATAGGTTTTTGCTATTCTATTTTCTGTCTTTTTTGTCATTTGTGTACATAGTTGTAAATAGTCTATTTTTGTCTTTTTTGTAATTTATGTACATAATTGTAAATAGTCTGTACCTTTACTGTCCCGTCTTTTGGTGTATTGTAGCAAAAGTGATGTTTCATCGAGTGCATGTATTTATATGTAATGACTATGTAAAGCGTGGTGAGTCTGGTCATAGGCTGGAGTACCCGCTATATAAAAAATCCGTTATTATTATTATTATTATTATTATTATTATTATTATTATTATTATTATTATTATTATTATTATCCACAGTCTAACAAAGAAGAAGAAGAAGTGACAATGAGTGAATGACACGTCAATGGCGGTCTCTCCGATAGCAGCTATTTGCGCAGTCAAAAACATCAGGTTTCACATTTCAAAAATCGATGAAGGTCTAGTACTTAAACTTTCCTTCTTCGTTTGTACATAGAAATTTAGAAAGGAAAAAGTATCTACATGCCTCAACAAGGTCATCTAATTGGTCCATGGTTTGTACTTCCATGATGCGGACATAAGACTTTCTGCCACCGGAAGTATCGAACACAAGGGCAAAACCACGTGACTTGGCTGCGAACTCCCTTAGTCATAGAAAGAAGATGTGTTTCTATAGTTTGTACTTCCATTGCATCCATGTACTGAAGAATCCATGATAGAGAGAGAGAGAGATATATAATGTGTAAACGGCGCAGTCCCCTTCTCATTGAGACATTCTTGAGCAAGTTATTCCGGTACTGATTTGGCTCGGAAGAGTCCGCTGGACCTAAAGCAATAATCATGTAATGTAATGTAATGAGCCAGTTATTCTGTTGGCAAGCACAGCCTGTAGCACAGTAGACAGCGAGACTCTCTCTCTCTTTCTCTCTCTCCATCTCTCTCTGTACCAGACATACCGATCCCTAGAATAGTGATATGGTCTTATAGAATGACACCTGTTGCATAAAAATAATGACTATAATAATATACACGAGAATGATCTGTTGTTTAACAAGATAAGTACATTAGATAAGTATGTTAGATAACTTATTTATAGGATGACGTTTTAACTTACAGTTTTCCCCTTGGGAGTGCCGGGGGTTTCAGTATAAATAGTATCCCCACTTTCTGGAAATGTAGTGCTTTAAATTCCCACTGTTGCTGTCTTTCTCCTTTGTTCTTTCTCATTCCTACTCTGTTCTATCAATCTACTATACTAACTTCTTCTTTGCTAGACCAGTCACCTACCTTTTTTCTAGAAAACTCTTCCAGGACAATACTCCTCATTTGTATGTGAGGTCTGTTGGATCAGCTTGGGAATATTGGACGCGTTCTGCCAAATGGTCACTGGGGCTTCCTATGCTATTATTTAGCAATGTATGCATTTTATTTGTATGTGTTTTGTTGATATTGTATAATGATGTTTGTATTTTATTTTGTTTTTGTAAACTGGGGTTCGATAAATTAGAGTATAGCCTCAACGTCCCCTGCGTGGGATGTCTTTATTGTAAAGTGACCGGCTGGTAGACTGCCTTCAGTGTTACCACAGGGTTGTTTCGGCAGATCTTTTATGCAGATCAGGGGTGAGTCCTTTTTCACTTCTCTGGTCCTGATTTGACTTGGAAGAGTCCGCTGGACCTAAAGCAATAACCATGTACAGTACTCCTCTCTTAAGGTGACCCCCCACGGGACCAAATTTTTGTTTGATCTTATCCGAGGGGCACCATAAACAGTCCTCTGATAAGATCAACTACCAGTAAAAAAAACTTGATCTTATACGAGGTGCTAAATTTTTGTGTCGTGTGACAGTGTGTGTGTGTGTGGGTGCGAGTGTGTGTGTGTACATGTGTGCACGTTGTTGCGCGCGTATGCATGTATGCATTACTGTATATGTATTTTTTGTGCGTGTGTATGATGCATAAGCACACACTCAAACAAACGAACGGATGCAAGCATGAATAGACATACACACACTCTCTCTCTCACACACACACACACACACACACACCCACATTGATGCGCACGCACGTGACAGACTTACCAGCACAGCTCCCAAGCTATGTGAACATGAAATGACATCATAAGGAATATATGACATCATCTCAAAAGAGGAAGTGACCTCATAAATGACGTCATCTGTGAAATCAATTTCTCTTAAGCAGTAGTCTCCTCCATTTGGGAACCAAAATGGGGTTGACGTTATCGGAGGTTTTCCCTTATGCGAGTTGACGCTAAGCGAGGAATTCTAAATGGTACAAAGAAGGTGTTTGGCCAGGACCAACAACCTGATTGATCTTATCCGCGTTGTGACCTTAAACGGTAGTGACGTTAAAAGAGGAATACTGTAATGTAATGTAACTTAAAGTTGACTTATAATGACTTACAGTTGACTAAGTGTGGACTTAAGTTGACCTACTAAGTAACTTTTAAAAAAGTAACCTTTGTAATTGTATAAGTATTTTGTCGTTTGGTGGACAATTTTTAGAATTAATTTTGTATGTTTACGTTTTTAAAGTTAAAGTTTCAATTTAACTAAATAACTTTTTAAAAAGTAACCTTTCTACCTACAGAAGTATCTCCTAATCAGTTGGTTGAGTAGTTTTCAGAATCAATTTTGTGTGCTTGTGTTTTTTACTTTGTTGTTGTTTTAATCTTTCTTCTTTTGATTCAATTCTATCATTGTCTTTTAAACAGATGTCAAAGATGTCACAATCTTTACACAAGAATGAAGATATGACTTTAATTTGTTCATGGAAATCCTTGGAAATTGAATTACATTTTTGAGAAAGTATCCAAATACTAATACATGCATGTCTTCCACTGAAAGCTAATTTACTTAATGTTTTTTGTTTTAATACAATGTCTTTTTCTGCACTGCAGTCATCTATGTGAATAAAGGGTTTCCTTCATTTTCAAATATATTATAGAAATGATTTAAATACTCAGTAACCTACCATTGGGATTAACAACGAAGACGTTGTCATCAGTCCAAATCAATTTACGTTCTAAGTAAGTCTTATTCTGCTGGGATAAAAAAATGACTGCACTTGAAATGTTTTATGTAATATTTTTCTACGGTGTGGCTTGCCTTGGCCCTGAGCACGTGGTCCTTGAACCTGTAGTAACGTAAAGTTCCTCCGCCCTGGCCGGTGACTTCTGTGTAGAAGACTTTCGCCCAGTAATGCCGTGCTAACATCACCCCTGTTAGTCGCCTCTTACGACACGCCGGAAACGTTGGGTCTATTCTATTTATTGCCCAAACCCACACTACATGATGACACTATCCACTAATTCCATACCGGATCGGTCCACGCCAGGCTCAAGGACCGCGCCTTCCGTTGGCCACCAGGACGGAGGTGTTAAGTATGCTACTGATGGACAATTTAGCAAGATCCGCATGAGAAACAACATCGTCATAGGAACCTGGAATGTCAGGACCCTAACGGCGGAAGGAAAATTAGAAGAACTGGCCCACGAGTTGGACCACTATCGATGGAACGTTCTAAGCATCAGCGAACTGCACTGGAAAGGCCTAGGTGAAACAACGACCAACAAAGGCAACAAGCTCTATTTCAGTGGTAGAGATGACAGGCACGAACACGGCACTGGATTCTTGGTCCACAAGAACATTCTAGCCACTGTCATGGGTTGCCGCCCAGTCTCCAGTAGACTCATTACCATCGGCCTGAGAGCAGCCCCTTTCAACATCACCATCATGCAGGCCTATGCCCCAACATCAGACTGTGATGACAGCGAAGTGGAGGAATTTTATGAAAATCTACAGGCGGTCCTTGACCAAGTGCCGAAGAAGGACATAGTCATAGTGCAAGGCGACTGGAATGCCAAGGTTGGCCAAGACAACTGGGGAGACACATGTGGACCCCCGTCACGTGGGGTTTATGGGCTCTGCACAATGGAATTATGGACCCTCACGTTTATTCGGTGGGAACTGCTAGTACGTCACCCTATGAATTACTTTAATAAATTTATTTGTTTAGCTCGTTCTGTGTTAAGGTTGGGGTACAGAAATAGATAGAAAAATGGTAAAAGAATACTGTCACACTAGCTTTCACACGGCTATGAATCATATGTAGTCCAGCCACTTGATAACAGTTAAAATCACACATTTATTTCTTCTACTCTATACAAGATTCTCTAAGTACTAATCTAACTTAAAAAGTCTCTTTCAATGCTAATAGTTCGATCGCTGATAGTCTATGCAGCTGTTATTTCTTCCTCGGGCACTTGCTATTATATTTCATGTAGATTTGGACTACTGTGGTCCGTTTTACAGTTTCTGAAGAGTTGGACTACTGTGGTCCTGCTATGATCAGTTTAAGTGCACTTTCGGAGATTACACTTAACTTTCTGATGGTGCGGTCGAAGTCCTTCTGTGAGGTAGCTTCTGGTACACCTTTGTCGTTGTGTAGTTGGGTTCCCTTGCCACGCTGTGGGGTCTGACAGGGTGTTTTTCAAGGTAGCTCTTTCCGACTTGTGCGGTAGAGTCTCCTCAACCAACTAGTCGTTTCTGTGGAGGGGGACGCACAGGATAGCTCGGGATAGCTCGGCTGCTCGTCTGTAATATAAGAGACGAAATTCTGCACAACCCTGAATAATCGGTTTGTGCAGAGCGTCTCACTGAAAGCCAAAGTAGCCCTCAGTGATAGCTCCACATCTCTATACATAAGCGACGAACATTCTGCTACTTCCGGGGTCCACTGGAATCTCACTCTAAATTCCTATACATACATAAATATCAATCGTGTCTAACTATACACATACAGAATTAATAATATTACAAACATTCAGTGGTACAGCCACTGGTCTGCAAACATACATATAAGTTAAACAACAGTGGTTCCGTATGGTATGCAACATGGCGGCGCAACCGGTCGTGTTTCGCCTCGTGGTAGGCTCTTCCACGTGGTACGGCAAATTCGGATTAACAATTCACATTTATGCATAGCAAATTCTTCAAACATAATTTCAACAATAATATAAATATATCACGATGAAACAGAAGGGTGTTCATTTACCTGTCTGACAAGTTCAGGCCCGTTGTGACTTGAGAGAATTCTAAGATTCCTAAGTCCTGCTTCCTGGTCTATGAGTGTAGAGATTTCTCTAGCTGTGGAGATGTTGCCTCTACCTCGTCTCACACACGACTGATTCAAACTGCGCTAAGATCTGACACAGTCAGAACTGCTCTACCCACTGAGCCTGCTCTGATTGGTTAAAACGGTCCGATTCAAAGCTCAAGTGCTGACTCACTGCGGAGCGTGGGTCGGGCTCGCGGTGTGTGGCTTGCTGTGTAATTTACTTGCTGCTGTGTACTATACTAACTCTCTACTGTTACAATTACTTACACAAGGCTAAATAGTCGATGAGCAAAGTTAAAACTAGCCAATTCATGACAACCCCACTGCAACAACGAGACAAATGACAGGGGTCTAAGACTCTTGGAGTTTGCCAGATACAACAATCTGGTACTGCCAAACACGCTTGGTCTCCACAAAAACTCCAGACGATGGACATGGCACAGTCCCGGCGGGGAGCATCACAACCAAATAGACTACATCATGGTCAAGAAACGCTTCAGATCAAGCATCAACATTGGCAGGAAACGCACCTTTCCAGGAGCAGACATCAGAAGTGACCACGATCTCGTGATGATGTCTTTCCGGCTCCACTTGAAGAGAGTAAATACAGCAAAGTGCACTAGGCTGAAGTTCGACCTGGACAAATCGCAAGACCCGGAGGTGGCAGAACTATTTCAGGCCACAAATGGAGGGAAATTTGCATTACTGCTCATTTTGGGGGCTGGTGAAGTAGATGTCAACACCATGATCACAACCTTCAACTCAGCTGTGACAGATGCCGCCACTGAGATCCTTGGCAAGCACCGACCAAAGAAGAAGCCGTAGATCACACCTGAACTTTTGGATCTGTGTGATAAACGAAGAGAGATAAAAAAGAAAACGAACACCTCACAGGGAGCTGATGTCTACCGAAAAATCAACAATGACATCCGAAAAGGCATGCGCACAACAAAGGAGAACTGGATAGAAGATCAATGCCAGGAAATAGAGAACAGCCTGAACAAGAATAACAGCAAGAAGGCCTACCAGACTGTGAAGCGGCTGACAAGTGTCAAACAGCCCAAAGTCCCCACGATCCAAAGCAAGTCTGGCATATGCCTTACAGAAGAACAAGAAGTCTTGGACAGATGGACAGAGTACTGCTCTGACCTTTACAACCATACACCAAATGGAGACCCATCAGTTCTAGCATGTCCCGAGAACAGAGAATAAGAAGAAATCCTCCCGATTCTCCGGGAAGAAGTTGAGGCAGCATTGCAATTGCTAAAGAAAGGGAAGTCAGCGGGAGTGGACAACACACCCACGGAACTGCTACAAGCAGGATGAGAAGCGATGATTGATGCCCTCACCATTATCTGTAACAAGATCTGGCAGAGTGGGGAGTGGCCTATACAATGGACCCAGTCGCTTGTCATCACTCTTCCCAAAAAAGGTAACCTTCAGGAGTGTGAAAATTACCGCACCATCAGCCACATCAGCCATCCCAGCAAGGTCCTCCTGAAAATAATACTCAACAGGTTGAAACCCCAAGCTGAACAAATCATAGCTGAAGAACAAGCAGGATTCAGGGCAGGGCGAAGTACCACTGAACAGATTTTCAACCTCAGAATAATCTGTGAGAAATACCTACAGCACCAACAACATCTATATCATGTGTTCATAGACTTCAAGAAGGCGTTTGACCGAGTCTGGCATGCAGCTCTATGGGCAACAATGAAAGTGCACAACATCAGCCCTAAAATTATTGAAGTCATCAAAAGCCTGTATGACAAGGCTACCAGTGCAGTCCTCCACAACAGCGCCATCGGGAACTGATTGAGAACAACAATCGGTGTGCGTCAAGGATGCCTACGCTCTCCAACACTCTTCAACATCTTCCTAGAGCGCATCATGTCAGATGCTCTTGCAGATCATGAAAGCACAGTCAGCATAGGGAGTAGAGCAATCTCCAATCTCCAATCTTCGTTTTGCGGATGACATTGATGGATTGGCTGGAGAGGAACAAGAACTTGAACAGCTGGTACAGAGGCTTGACACCACCTCCAGAGCTTATGGAATGGAAATAAGTGCAGAGAAGACCAAAATGATGACCAACAACACCAATGGCATCAACACGGACATCAAAGTCCAAGGCCAATCCCTCAACACAGTGCATAGTTTCAAATATTTAGGAGCCATTGTATCAGACAATGGGTCCCGACAGGAAGTCCTCTCCAGGATCGCACAAACAACTGCTGCCCTGACAAGGTTGAAGCCCATCTGGAAAGACAGGACCATCAGTCTACATTCCAAAGTAAGACTGCTGCGCTACCTTGTCATCTCCATCTTCCTATATGCTTGCGAAGCATGGACCCTCACAGCAGATCTCCAACGAAGAATACAAAGCATGGAGATGAGATGCTACCGAAGACTTCTGGGCATTTCCTATACCCAACACATCACCAACGACGAAGTCCGACAGACCATCACACAAGCTATTGGACAACACGATGACCTGCTCACAGTGGTGAAGAAACGGAAACTCCGATGGTATGGCCACGTCACAGATCATCAGGCCTTGCAAAGACTATTCTGCAAGGCACAGTGCAAGGAGGTAGAAGAAGAGGGAGACCGAAAAAGAGGTGGGAGGACAACATTCGAGAATGGACTGGTTTGACACTGAGCGAAGCCATCAGGGCTGCTGAGGACAGAGAAAATGGAGTATGTTGGTTAAACGATCATCTGTGGTGCCCTTACGACCTCAGGGTTACGGGACAGGATAGGATAGGATAGGAATATTTTTCTAAAGGATCAAGAACAAAGACTTGGATTGTTCGTTATAATTACAGTACTCCTTTCTCCTTTAAAACCTAAATGGGTTCTCAACCATACCCTGTGAGTTCTAGCACTGAATAAAATAGACCCAACGTTTTCTGGAGTGTCTTAAAAGGCGTCTAACAAAGGTGATGTTGGCATGCAATTGCTGGGCGAAAGTCTTCCACAAAGAAGTCACCGGCAGGATGGAGGACCCTAATTTTAATACAGGTTCAACGATCACGTGCTAGGGGCCAACGCGAGCCACACTGTACTCGTAGATTTCGGCTGTGGCCAACAGCCTGGAGAGAATTGGCCCTGCCAGGTCTTTCTTGCCCACCATATTGTGACGGTGGGTCTATTGTTACTGGGCTCTGCGCAATGGAATGCTATTACCCACTCGTCTTTTTCTGCAGAGGATCGGCTAGTGTAATCACCCTATGAGTAATCTTAATACATTTATAAGTTTAGCTCAGTCCGTGTGCAGATAGGGTTACAGAGATAGGGATGAAATGGTAATAGCTTCACTGACACACTAGCTCTCACACGGCTATGAAAAATAGGTAGTCCAGCCACTTGTTAACAGTAAAAATCACACATTTATTTCCTCTACTCTATACAAAATCTTCTAATCTCAACACTAACTTAAATGTCCAAATTTCACTTCGAGTAGTTCGCTCCTTGATGGGTCTATGCAGCTACTGTTCTCGATATTTGTTACTGTCTCATCATTGGGCTATGAGTATTGTCTGTCCTATTATTCGGTTTTCTGGAAGAGTAGACTATCGCACAGTCCTTTTAGAGCAGTGTTCGTGCACTTCTTCTGTGAACTTAACTGTATAGTCGAGGTGCGGTGTTGTTGCCTTTTCTTCTTGGTAGATGACTACGGAGCTAGTGGAGCCCAATGCTCTCGCTGCTCAAGGTTGCAGGCCACATGTCTGGGTTGCTTCTTTGTGGGATTTCTTCCCTGCCGTGGACCACGATGCCTGCTCGTCTGCAAAATATGAGACGAATTTCTGCAATGCCTTGTATACAAAGGTTGTGCAGAGCGTCTCACTGATGGCAGAAATAGCCCTCAGTTGAGATCGCTCCACTTATACAATACAAGGGACGATCATTCTTCTAAGTCTGTGGTCCACTGGAATCTCCAACATAATTCCTATACCTATATATACATCGTGGCTAAACTAAACACATGGGGAAGTAATTAACAATATACACATTCTCCGGTACTGCCACTGGTCTGCAATAATACACATAGGAGAAACAACAGTTGGACAGTGGAGGCTACCTTGTGGTGCCGAAACATGTCGGGTTCGCCACGTGGTCAAGCAAAGGTTTAATAACAATCATAATTCTAAAACATGGCAAAACTTCACAAACATAATACAGAAATAATATCATTTACCTCCTTGACAATGTCAGGCCCTGGCTATACTGCGATGAATGATTTTTATCCGTCACCTGCTGTAGTCTTTCTGAGAGAGATTTTACAACGCGCATCCTGCTACCGTGCAGTTCAGACGAAGACTAACTCACTTCCCGCTGGGGCAAGACTACGAGAATAGTAACGCCACCTAGTGGGAGTGACGGTTGATTGGTCAGCTGGATGAGGTCACGGCTTATCTTAGTGAAACTGTAGCCTACACATGCTGAGAACAACCTAACTTCGGCGTCTACAAGTCAGCAACTTAAATTACACAGGTAAAAGCAGGCTGAACATTGGAGGCTTGAAGTCGTAGTGCAGGGTCTAAATAGTCTGATGAAAAGAACCACTCACTGCATACTGACCCCTGGTCACCAAGGACCGCGCCTTCCGTTTGCCACCAGGACGAAGGTAATAAATGTGCTACTGATGGACAACTTACCAGGATCCGCACGAAAAACAACATTGTCATAGGAACCTGGAATGTCAGGACCCTAACTGTGGAGGGAAAATGAGAAGAACTGGCCCATGAGCTGGACCATTATCCATGGAACATTTTAGGCATCAGCAAACTGCACTGGAAAGGCCTAAGTGAAATAACGACCGACAAAGGCCACAAACTTTATTTCAGCGGGTGAGATGGCAGGCACGAACATGGCGTTGGATTCTTAGTTCACAAAGGCATTCTAGCCACTGTCATGGGTTGCCGCCCAGTCTCCAGTAGACTCATCACCATCCGTCTGAGAGCAGCCCTTTCAACCTCACCATCATCCAAGCCTATGCCCCAACATCAGACTATTACGACAGCGAAGTCGAGGATTTCTATGAAATTCCACTGGCTGTCCTTGACCAAGTGGCGAAAAAGGAGATAGTCATAGTGCAAGGCGACTGAATGCCAAGGTTGGCCAAGATGTGCACAATGGACCCCACTGCAACGAGTCAAATGACAGGGGTCTGAGATTCTTCGAGTTTGTCAGAAATAACAGTCTGATAATGGCAAACACGCTTGGTCTCCACAAAAACTCCAGACGATGGACTTGGCACAGTCCCAGCGGGAAGCATCACAATCAAATTGACTACATCATGGTCAAGACACGCTTCAGATCAAGCATCAACATTGGCAGGACAGGCACTTTTCCAGGAGCCGACATCGGAAGTGACCACGATCTCGTGATGATGTCTTTCCGGCTCCACTTCAAGAGAGTAAACACAGCAAAGTGCACCATACTGAAGATTGACCTGGATAAACTGCAAGACCCGGAGATGGCAGAAATATTTCAAGCCACAATTGGAGGGAAATTTTCACCACTGCTCATTCCGGGAGCTGGGGAAGTAGATGTCAACACCATGACCACCACCTTTAACTCAACTGTGGCAGATGCAGTCACTGAAATCCTTGTCAAGCACCGCCCAAAGAAGAAACCGTGGATCACACCTGAAGTTTGGACTTGTGACTGTGATAAACGAAGAGAGATGAAAAAGAAAAGAACACCTCACAGAGCGCTGATGCCTACCGAAAAATCAACAATGACATCCGAAACAGCAAAGGAGAACTGGATAGAAGAGCAATACCAGGAAATAGAGAACAGTCTGAACAAAAACAACAGCAAGAAGGCCTACCAGACCAGGCTGACAAGTGTTAAACAACCCATTGTCTCCACGATCCAAAGCAAGTCTGAAGTATGCCTTACAGAAGATCAAAAATTCTTGAATAGATGGACAGAGTACTGCTCTGACCTTTACAACCACAAATAAAAGGAGACCCATCAGCTCTAGCATGTTACCAGAATAGAGAAGAGGAAGAAATCCTCCCAATTTTTCCGAGAAGAAGTTGAGGCAGCAGTGCAATCACTGAAGAAGGGGAAGTCAGCGGGAGTGGTAACATACCCGCGGTATTGCTTCAAGGAGGAGGAGAAGCGATGATTGACGCCCTCACCATTATCTGTAACAAGATCTGGCAGAGTAGGGAGTGGCCTCCACCATGGATCCAGTCGCTTGTCATCACTCTTCTCAAAAAGGGTAACCTTCAAGAGTGTGAAAATTAGCGCACCATAAACCTCATCAACCAACCCAGCAAGGTCCTCCTGAAAATAATACTCAACAGGTTGAAACCCCAAGCTGAACAAATCATAGCTCAAAGAACAAGCAGGATTCAGAGCCGGGCGAAGTACCACTGAAAAGATTTTCAACCTCAGAATAATCTGCAAGAAATACCTACAGCAACAGCAACATCTATATCATGTGTTTGTAGACTTCAAAAAAGCGTTTGACCGAGTCTGGCATGCATCCCTGTGAGCAACCATGAGAGTGCACAACATCCGCCTTAAAATTATTGAAGTCATCAAAAGCCTGTATGACAAGGCTACCAGTGCAGTTCTCCACAACTGCGCCATCGGGAACTGTTTCAGAACAACAATCGGTGTGCATCAAGGATGCATACTCTCTCCAACACTCTTCAACATCTTCCTAGAGCGCATCATGTCAGATTGTGACGGTGGGTCTATTGTTGCTGGGCTCTGCACAATGGAATGCTATTACCCACTCGTCTATTGTCGATGGGGATCGTTAGTAAATCTCCCTGTGACTCAACTTAATACATGTATATGTTTATCTCGGTCTGTGTTTAGGCTGGGGTACAGAGATAGAAAGAAAAATGGTAAAAGATCACTGTCACACTAGCTGTAAAATCGAAGCTCTATCGCAGGCTGCGATGATGTCACTAACTGTGCTTGCGTCAAGCTACAACTGTGTTACGCATGATCACTTCTGTCGTCTGCTTCAGACTAACAGTGACCTTCTAAGTCCACACTGACTAAACAAGGCAAAAGCTCAAATTGTGCGGGGTAAACTGGGCCTCTTGTTACAGGCTCACTCAACTGAAAAAAGGCGATGACTACTGGATTCGACCTTTTTCTACTACAGAGCCTAGTTTAACACTGCACTATCCTAGGGTCCTATTTAAAAACTAGTTAAGTTGCTCTATCTGCGCTGCAATGCTATGCCAGGTAGCTATGGACACTAGTGACAGGGTTTTACTGGACGGGGACGAATTCTGGTGCTGTGGCCCTTAGTTGTGTTGGGTGGGCGCCAGCTGATGTGTCCTCCACGAGATGGCGACTCAGGTAGTCGGCTCTGTGATTCTCTTTGCCGGGGATGTACTCGATTTGAAAAGAGTATGCCTGAAGTGTGAGTGCCCATCGCATCAGGCGCGAGTTCAAGGATTTGGAGGCTGCCAGGAACGATAGTGGTTGGTGGTCCACCTGAACTGTGAAGTGGGTCCCATACAGGTCGAGTTGAAACTTCTGTATGGCCCAGACTAGTCCAAGGCATTCTTTCTCCAACGTGGCCTAGTGTGTCTCGGCGGGTCTCAGTTTTCTTCTGGCGTAGGCGACAGGGAATAGCGTCTCGGTGTTCTGGGGGTCGCGCTGTAGCAGTACTGCTCCGAGGCCTAAGTAACTTGCGTCTGTGCGTAGAACGAATGGCTGTGTCAAATTTGGTAGGTGGAGTACTGGCGCCGATGTTATTTTGTCCTTGAGGGTTTGGAATGCTGTCTCGCATTCGGCTGTCCAAACTACTTTGTCCGGGGCGGCTTTCCGGGTTCCATTTGTCAGTGGCACAGCGATGCTGTTGTAGTTGGGGATGAACTTCTGGTAGAAGCCGCAGAGCCCCAGAAACGACTGCACTTCCTTTTTGGTCTTGGGCCTAGGAGCGTCGAGCAGACGTTTCACTGTCTTTTCTACCGGTCGCAGGCTTCCTTGACTTATGGTGTATCCCAGGAATTCTAATTCCGAGAACCCAATCTGGCACTTGGTGGGTCTTGCCGTCAATCCAGTGTCTTTGAGGCGGGCGAGAAGTCGTTGTAGAAGAGTGACATGTTCCTCCCACTTAGGTGTTGCGATGAGGATGTCGTCCATAAACGAGTGTAGGTGCTCGCTGCTCAGGGGTGCCAGGAGTTTCCGCATCATGGCGCTAAAGATGCTGGGTGCGTTGTGTAGTCCGAACGGACGTACATTGAACTCGAAGTGTCCTTCCATGGTGCTAAACACTAGGTACTTTTGGACTTGCGGTTGTACTGGTATCTGATAATACCCTTTGCTGAGGTCGATGCGTGAAAAGTACTTCGCTCGCTGTAGCTTGGCAAATAGGTCGGTCTGGTCCGGGAGTGGCTCTGGCTGGAACTGCGTTACGGCATTCAGAAGCCTGAAGTCGATGCACAGTCGATGCTCTCCGTTGGGTTTTCGCAACAATACCGTGCCTGCGCTGTATGGGGCGTCTTTGTGGGTTTCCTTGAAATGCAGGGGATACTCTACTGCATTGGTCTCCACGCTTTCTCCTTCTTCCGCGATGGTGATGGTTAGCAAGTTGTGAGTGCTGGGGTTCGCTGGTCAATCCGTATATTTCTTGAGGAGATTGATGTGGTGGTATTGGACTCTCCCGTTTACCTCTACTTGGTAGACTGTCTTGGATTTCTTGGCAGTCACCCGGTACGGTCCTTTCCAAGCGATGTCCAGCTTGTTGGTTCCACTTGGAAGTAAGAGTAGCACTTGATCGCCTACTTGCAGTTCTCGGTCCTTCGCTTGGCGGTTGTAGTACTTCGCCTGACGGGCTCTTGCCTTCTTCAGTGCTTCACCAGCTGTCTTCCACGTGGGCTTGAGTGTTTCCTGCAGGTCTGCGACGTACTTGGTGGCTCCTCTGGGTGTGTCATCTATCTTGGCTTCGTCCAACTTCTGCATAGGGCTTCTAGCGGTCCCGCTAGTGGTCTGCCGAAAAGCAATGTTGACGAGGTGTAACCTGTGGCTGCATGGGACGTTTCTCGATATGCGAGCAGTGCCACATTCACGTAGGTGTCGCACGCTTCCGGGTTGTCGTCGGCGACTTTCCTGAGGATGGTGAGAAGGGTTCCATTCAATCTTTCTACTTGTCCGTTGCTGGCTGGGTGGTACGGTGGTGTACGAATGTGATGAACTTGTATCAACTCGAATACGTCTTGCATCAGGCGGCCGGTGAACTGAGATCCGTTGTCCGTTCTAATGTTGTCCGGGAATCCCACTCTGGTAAAGATGGCGATGAGTGCATCTGCAATCTTCCTGGTGTCGATCGCTGGCAACGGGACTGCTTCGCACCACATCAGCGTCGATGAGTGAGTAGAAATCTGTTCCGCTTCTTCGTCATGGGTAGTGGTCTGACTATGTCTACTGAGATTTGCTGGAATGGCACGCCGACTACTACCGATGGTCCTAAGGTAACTGGTACGGTGTGATGGCGCGGAGAATATTGTTGACATTGGTGACACGATTTCACGTAGCGCTTGACATCCTCCGTGCTTCCTGGCCAATAGTAGTGTGCGCTTATTCTCTGTACTGTGGCTCCAATTCCCATGTTTCCGCTGAGTGGCATGCTGTGGCCTAATTCTAGTACTTGGGGTCGAAGGGTGGCATGGCTGATAGTACTAAATAAGTGAGATCTCCATCTCCTTGCCGATGTAGAACTCCATCTTCCATGTAGAAGTCTCCTTTGTGCAGGGGTATGTGCGCCTTGGGTAACTTCTGAAAGCACTTCGCTATCGAGGCGTCCTCTTTCTGTGCTGTTTTGATCTCTTTCAGCCCTGGATTCGGGGCTAACTCGGGCTGGGGTGGTTTGGTTTTAGCCTGGGCGCTGGTTTGCACTGCAGCTATCTCTACAGTTTTAGGGGACGTGCCTAAGAACACAAGCCTACATCCTAGCACTAGATCATACAGGGGTTTCTGTAAAACTGCTGCTTGGATTCGTCCTGTGACGTATCTGCTCTCTACTTCTATCCAAGCTATTGGGCAAGTGGTCGTCGGTTTCGTCAAGTCTGCGCCTTGTAGTTCGACTGTCTGGTCCGTCAAGTCCGCGCGCGATACAAGAGATTCGCTAACTATCGCGTCGTATGATAGACCTGTGTCTTAGGCTGCTGGGCCATAGAACCTCACGCCTCACGCCTCACGTGTCACGTCTCACGCCTCACGCGTGATGATAAAAATGAACAGACATGGTATCTCTTGGTGTGGGCCATACAACGTCACACACGCCACATGCGTCACACCTCACGCCTCACGTGTGGAGAGAAAAGTGAGCATGCCCACTTTTTTCGATGCGTGTTGTCACGTTCTAGCTTACCAAAGTGGTCAGACACGAGAAATTAGATCTAAATGGATGACTTTAGAGTCAATTTAATCGAGTTGGTCCGGGCAAGGCCTCTTCTCTGGGACCCACATGTTCCGGATTACAAAGATAAAGACCGGAGAGCACAAGTTTGGGAGGAGTTGAAAAAATTTGTGAATACACCCAAAGGTATTTACTGTAATTCATAGCACAGTCAACGAAAAGGTGGCAGACTTATCTCAGGGCTTGTACACATGTATCCAATTTTCTAGATCTAATCTCATCTTCTCAAAAAGTCACAGACCACAAATATTGTGTGTGATCAGTTGAGGAAACACAAAACTGACGCATAAAACGTGAAGCGTGTAGCGTGTGGCATGAAGTCCTATGGCCCAGAGCATGACACGTGAGGCGTGAGGCGTGAGACGTGAGGCGTGAGGCGTGAGGTTCTATGGCCCAGCAGCCTTACAGACAGTTCGCTTCCTTACCGTTGACCTTGACCGTGTCTGTCACCGATGGATGATCTCCGATGGGGTGTGGCGTTTTACCGCTGCTTTGAGTTAGAACTCTATGAGCTGGCCGGCTTTCGCGCTCGTCCCTAGGCCCTAGGTGTGCAGCCAACTTGAAACATTTCGCGGTGGAGTGATTATTTCTGTTGCAGAACGAGCAATACCGTTTTTGTTCTGCGGGACCTCTTTTTCCGAATTCCGCGTTGGGTCCTTTATTTTGCCCAGGTCTGGGGTGATTTGGCCTTTTCGCGGTGCGCTCTTCCCGGTGAGGGATCCGTTTCTGTACCTCTTTCCCGTTAGGCTTTAGTTCTCGCCTGAAGCTCTTGGGATCTCCATGGGCGGCTACATAGCTATCTGCGACCTTGACCAGATCCCCCAGTATTTCCGCGCCCTGCTCTACTGAGAATGATTTCAGCTCGGGGATCATGGTTTCCCGTAGCTGTTCCCACACTAATAGTTCGGTCAGTCCATCATGTCTTAGCAGTGGCTGACTGGTTAATCCATGTAACGAAGCAGCTTTCGTTAAAAATCTATATAACAAAGAAACTGGAATGATAAACAAAAGAAATCTTTTTGTTTTTGATTTAATACTTCATTCACACATTCATTTATTCCTTACGGAGACATGACACGATAATACTAAATCATAACATAACTTTCAGGATGATGAAGAATTTGTATGAATGTCCGATAATCTTGTCTCAGTGGGCACAGTCGATGTTCGATGAAGATGGCAGTCCTATGGCACGATGATGATGAACAGCTTCCCAATGTCGATGAATAGATTACCGCATTATTTTCCTTTGATTCACATCCAACATAAAAACCCTAAAACAGACAATGTGAACAAAATCCTTAACGTTATGTCATAATATTATTTCTACCTAAATCTATTCATAATGAACATTCGCCGCTCTTCTTAGGGCAAAACAACGGTCATTTTCTCCATTTTATGTCCTTGACTATTCAAGTCCTTATTCTAAATACATTTTCATCAAGATCTATATTATTATCATTCCTTAATATCCAACTACTTAGTCTATAATTATATTATCTATTGGTCTACGTACCTCCAAAGAGGGCTGGACACGAATATTACATTAACAAACACACAGCTCTACATCCACACACCCATTCTCTTCAAATCATTATAACGAAAACCGGAAATGGCGAAATGTGCGTCATCATGTACGATAATGACGTAAAACAATTTTATTTTGCACTAGTATCACAGTTGAAAAGACTTTTATGTAAGTCAATTCCTTACAATCCACTCATCTAGCATTGTGGACAAACGATCCGTGAGCTGTGCATAGCTCTCTCCTTTCACTCTCCGATTGGTGCGGAATTTTTCCCGGTAGCATTCTCCTGTGAGTTCGAATCCCTTTAGGAGTGCCTCTTTTACTCTGTGATAGTAAGTCACTCTGTCAGTCGGTAGCTTACTGTAGATGTCATATGCTTTTCCTCTAAGCCCTTGACTAAGCTTAAAAGACCAATGGGTGGGATCTAGTTTGTACTCAGTTTCTAGGCGCTGAAGCCTAGTTAGGTAGAGATCTAGACCTTCTTCTCTTTCGTTGAATGGTCCCAGTGGAAATGACATCCCTAGTACGTGGTTGGAGGCTACATCTAGCACAGGCGGCGGAAGCTGCTCAGGATTGGGGGGGG
Source organism: Oncomelania hupensis (assembly GCA_036898135.1). Taxonomy (NCBI): domain Eukaryota; kingdom Metazoa; phylum Mollusca; class Gastropoda; order Littorinimorpha; family Pomatiopsidae; genus Oncomelania; species Oncomelania hupensis. The sequence continues at coordinate 98,816,095 of CM072511.1, read as the reverse complement.
GGGGGGGGGGGGCACACACACATTTTATTCACTGACATGAGGGTCGGACCTTGGAAAAGTCGAAGGGGGAGGGGGGGGAGGGGGGGTGGCGGGGGTTACAGATTCAGCGAAGGCGCGAAGCGCCGAGCCTTCTAGGGATGTCCGGGGGCATGCTCCCCCGGAAATGTTTTTTTTCAAGGATGCAAAATGGTGCAATCTGGTGCAATCTGAACCTTGAAACAGCCATTTGTGATGGTCTGGGACATTGAGCTTTTTGAACAATTGAACTGACAAACTCTGGGGTACAAAAATTATCCTCTGCCCCTCCCTTAAAAAAACAACAACAACACTTTGTCTAATATCACAGATGTGAATAGACGTTAAATTAAATAAATAAATAAAAACAACAACACTCACACACACAAACATTTATTTATCAGCAGAGATGTTTTATATACTATTATTATTAACTACTTTTTGTTGATCGTTAACGGTATAAAGCTTTACCTTGTAGTTTATGAACATCATCGCCCTTCTTTCACTTTATTCTGTCTTGCTGCAATAGGTTCCTCGGCATTATTACCATTTGTGAATTGTATCTTCTGGCAAAACAGTTCACTGCCTCTTTCAAGTCCATGTGCAATCCCTGTGCACTTTCAGGAAAGCAAGTCCATTGAGTCTCTGTTGCCCCATTCTAGAGTGCAGGTAGTTTTTCAGGTTGCCCAACTGACTGTTTGAACGCTCACACTCGGCAGTAGTGACAGGCAGGGTGCAAAGGTTCTTTAGCATGATGAACAGGTTGGGATAAAAATCCCTTTCACAATGTTTCAGTGCTTCTGATGCCGTGGATGGGATGATAGCTGTCGCATTCTCAGCGGTACTTCGCCATTTGCAAACCCACCGTTGGTATTCTGCATCAAGGGTAGCGTTGTCTGGTAGGTCAGACTCCCACAACATTGCCAGTGTCTTCACCCCTTCTGGAACCTGCATGAAACCATCCTGGTTGTCTATTAAAGTGCTTGGCACCAGACAGAGACCATCAACTGCTAGCCCAGCATTTTTTAACCTCGAGTCCAATTCGGTTGACAGGTGTTCCAAGAAAAGAATGGCAGTGCTAATCTTGAAATATTCTTCTGGAGTGGCCGCAGGTTGGTTTTCACGGAGAGTCTTTCGTATGCTTGACGAGGAACAATAACACCAGTTGTCAAAGCATTTGCCATTTTACTGACTTCACCAAAGCAGGCAATGAACGCTGTGTCCACATCTTTTCTAATAGAAGACATGCAGTTACTGACCTCTTTGATTTCCCTGTATGCATCGACATCTTTTGTCCTTTTTTTGCAGCTTCACTGTCAAGGGTTTCCATTTCAACGATGTTTTTGGACGATTCAGCGATGGTCGTTTCAATGGGTGTTCGTTACAACGAATTGTCATAATTATCAACTTAGCATCTTAATTAATATTTCTAAAAAGTCGTTTTTGGTGGACTATGGCAGTATCAAGGTGAAGGTGCTGGAAGAGGCTTGCGGCCAGAACAAGAAAATATGGCTGCATTTACTAATTTAGGCTTAGGGGTTGGGTTACTTGGTCGTTTCAACGGGAAAACGCTTTGGACCTTTTAACGGATCTCTTGAAATGGATTTCCATTGAATTGACTATAAATAACTCTTTGTACTTTGGACCAAAAGTGACTAAAAACTGCAATGTTTTACAAACATGTTAAAAAAATGAAACTCTTTGCATTAAAAAAATCATTTTTTTAATTTGGAAGGGGGTGGGGGGTGGGGGGGTTTCGGAATCCAGGTAACACCCACCCCCCTCCACCTGGGTCCGGCTCTGGACATTTACTCCAAATAATTTGAACAATTTTCATAGACACTATGTGAGAGAGAAAAAAATATATATATTTCTACAACTGTGCATATAAGAGAGAGAGAAGGAGGGGGGGGGGAGGTAGAGAGAAAGGGAGAGAAACTGACCTGACAATGTTGATCCATCACAGTAACAAAAACAGCAGTCATGCATGTCATTTAGCATGGGAAATTACACCGTTAATTTTCCAAAGTATGCCTGACGGCGTTCATTTCTATTGATAAATTCGTAAGCAGTTTGCGCTAGGTCTAGTTGATCTACTTTGTCTTTGAAAACATGCATTATAAGACAATTATTTAGACGCTCCTGCGTCATCGTTGCCAGAAGGTATGTTTTTACCCGCTTTAGGGCTGAAAAACTGCGTTCAGCCGTTGCAGTTATGGTTGGGATGGTGAAGTACAGTCTGATAAGTTTATCCACTTCACTCAGCATCCGTCGCACAGTGTCAGAAGCTTTCAGATCATCCGGCATTGCTTGGAAGATGGTGATCCTAGAGTTAGCCGCCTTCCTGGTGTCACCCAGTGCATGTGGGAGGAGCTCTAGCTGAGTTTTGAGTCTGTCCAAGTCGATGTCAGCGGAATATGTATCTTTGATTTCTTGAGGAATTTCTGGTCTCTTCCCTGCTGCTCCATCACTTAGAAGAACTTAAATTTTCCTTGGTAAGTCGAGAGCTATTTGATCAAACCGGCTCTTTAAATGTTCTTTGATGTTGTCAATGGCCTCACAGTATTGCTGTCTGTAGTAAGCAGATGGACAAGAGTAGCTGTGACCCTGTGAGCCATCGTCCAGTCTTCGTGGAGGCTGCTTCTGTCAAGGAACGCAGGGCTCATCACACAAATTTGCAGCTTTCGTTGTGATGTCAGCAAAAAATGTCTCATAACAATCTTCATGCCGCATGCTTTCCAGTGTTCTCAGACAAATGTCAGCAACGTTTACTGCGTCATCACAAGTCGTTTGTTTTCTTTAAAGAACTGTCGCCAGCTCTTCAGTCACAGCAAGGATCTCATCTTGAATCTTTTTGCAACTCCTGACACATGACCCTAAAAATTACTCGCCCCGTCGTAGGCCTGGCCCCTACAGTTTTGCACTGGCAAGTCAAGTCTGATCAAGCAGTCCTTCAGTGCTGTGAAAATGGTCTCAGCACAGGTATTGTTAACTTGCATCAGTCCAGAGAAAGGGGTAAAATATTGGTTTGAACCCACAAATAATGTTTTTGAGGGGCTGAATATTGTGGGGGGGGGGGGGGGGGGCAAATGTATACGTTTGCCCCCCCACTATTTTTCTAGGAGGGGGGCCAGTGCCCCCCTCGCCCCCCCCCCCCGCTTCCGCCGCCTGTGGTATAATATTTTACAATAAAAGCTATCTTAAAACATATTGAGACAGTTATTTGAATTGTATTCTACTTAAAAATTAAGTTTAAGGGCCACAAATATTACGTAAACATTTAACATCAAACTAATGCAGATAAATACAAAATATCTAGGTCCGAGACATAGAAGAAAAAAAAGTGTTCATTTTCAGTTCCTTTCCGTTGACAGTTTTCAGCAAAACCCCTATAGCAACGGGCGTAGCAACCGCTCGAGCAAATTATCGCACACTTGCTCGCGCATTTGCTCGAACACTTGCAGGAGCAAATGCGCGAGCAAGTGCGCGAGATTCGCGCATTTGCTCGTGCAAATGCTTGCGCAAATGCGCGCGCGTTTGCTATATCTCGCCTCCCATACCTTAGTAAAGTAATGTTGCTCTGCAGCGGATGACAGAAGTCTGCTGTGGGCTACACTTTTGTATGCTGACGCTGGTTCAGTGAGGCAGTGACATCATTGAGCTTTCGTATAGCAGTAGTATCGCCACCCAACACTATAGGGCGACTCTTGTGGTTTTAGTTTTCCCGGGCTTCCTGCTGACCACAGAGAGAGAGAGAATCATTCGTCGTTTGACTTGCATAGAGACAGGAGCTAGGCTTTAACGGATCTCTCTACTTGAAGACTAACAGCAGGAAGTGGTGAAATTCTATTCAACCTAGTTAGTCACAGCCTGACATTGTCAAAAAGGTAAATGAACTATCTTTTGTTTCATCGCGATGTATTGATACTATTGTTGAATTATGTTTGTGAAGTTTGCCATGTTTAGAATTGTGATTGTTAGTAAAACTTTGCATGACCACGTGGTGAACACAACCGGTTGCGACGCCATTACGTAGTCCCTACGGACCCTCTGTTGTTTAGCCTATATGTATTATTGCAGACCAGTGGCTGTACGGGAGAATGTGTATAATATTAATTATTTCTCTATGTGTGTATTTAGCCATGATTTACATTTATATATGTATAGGAATTAGAGGGGAGTGTTACACTCGTTTGGTGTTTTTCTATCAGTAGTTGATTCAGCCCCAATGCTGAAGTCCTGATAGGTGTAACTCGGATTCGTTTATCCACGCAACCCGTTCAATCAGCAACAAGGCACGGAGTCGTCGTGTGAAGTTTTCAAACTTTGTTCAGCGTACATCAACTGCATTCAATCGCCTTTTCCCTTTCCTTCCTCCCTCACTTTACACAGAGCATCGAATATATAGTTTTTCTCTACTCCAGAACACTTTAGAACGATCGAGCATGACGCAATTAAACAAGCAAATCTAGAGAATTCTCCAATAATATCGACCAACTAAAATTACCAACGTTATACAAAGATTCTTCTAACAACAATGCAAACTCAAATCAAAGGTAAATACTCTCTATTATTGCATACTTTGCAAAGTGAAACGATTAGATCTATCGTGTGCGTTTCAGACATATTATCGTTTGCGTTTCAACGTAACAGGGAGATTCCAGTGGACCACGGACTTAGCAGAATGTTCGTCGCATATATATGTATATAAGTAAAGCTAATCACCGAGGATTATTTCTGCCTTCAGTAAGACGCACCTAGTATACACGGTGTTGCAGAAAATCGTCTCATATGTTACAGACGAGCAGGCATAGAGGGCCCGATCAGAAGCAAGACTAGTAATAGTCTTCACTGACATTCGGCTTGCATTGGGGCCTCCCGCACTGAGCGACGAGAGCCCACCAGTCTGTCAACTTCTGCTTCCATCTTCTTCTGTTCTCTCTCTGCTTCTAATTTCTTCTGTTCTGCCTCTAATTCTAGTTTCTTCTGGTCTGCTTCTAATTTCTTCGCTTCTCTCTCTGCTTCCCTCTCTGCTGCTCTCTCTGCCGCATCGAGTTTCTTCTGTTCTCTCTCTGCTGCCCTCTCTGCCTTAGCCTCCTGCTTCTCTACTTCTTCATTGATATACGCAATTAACTCTGGTCCGGCTAAGTGTAAAGCCTCTGCTAATTCCTTGAAGTGCTATCTCAAGGCTACTGGGTCTGACATTGTCAGAGTAGTACACCAAAACTGTCTCCTTGTCTTACAACTATTCTAAGTTATTCTACTGCTACTATTACTGTTATCTTATTATATTGTACCTAGATCCGGTTATACCCAGTTCCTATTATACACAGATCCTGACTAGGCTCTCCATTTAAGGTGTGACGTGGGGTTTTATTGTTGCTGGGCTCTGCACAATGGAATGCTATTACCCACTGTCTTCAGTCTATGGGGATCGCTAGTTATCTCCCGGTGACTTAACTTAATACATATATTTGTTTATCTCGGTCTGTGATAAGGCTGGGGTACAGAGATAAATAGAAAAATTGTAAAAGATTACTGTCACACTAGCTTTCACATGGATATGAAACATACGTAGTCCAGCAACTTGATAACAGTAAAAATCACACATTTATTTCCTCTACTCTATACACGATCTTCGATGAGAGATCTAGGCAGATACTTTATCTTCATTGGGCACTGGATACTTTCTGGCCTAATGGTCAGAGTTCTTGAAGAGTGGACTACTGTGGTCCTTTGTTACAGTTTTAGTGCACTGTTTCGAGGGGCACTTAACTGAGTGGTTGAAGGGCTGCGTTGTGGTTGATTCTGTGACAAGCTGTGTTGTCGTGGAGTCTTCTCCTTGAGGCCAGACGGGTGGGCTATCTTCGCGCAGTGCTTTTGATGCCTCGGCAGCCAACGTTCAGCGACGACTTGTTTTTGTTGTTCGCCTAGTTGGGCTCACGATACAATGCCTGCTCGTCTGTAACATATGAGACGAAATTCTGCACAACCCTGTATAATAGGTGTGTGCAGAGCGTCTCACTGAAGGCCGAAGTAGGACCTCAGTGATTAGCTCCACATCTCTATATATAAGTGACAAACATTCTGCTAAGTCTGTGGTCCGCTGGGATCTCCACTCTAATTTCCTATACATATATATATAGATATGAATCATGGCTAACTATGCACATAGAGAAAGAATTAATATTATACACATTCTCTGGTACAGCCACTGGTCTGCAAGCATACATATAGGTTAAACAACCATGGGTCCCTACATAATACAACATGGCGTCAAACCCGTTCGTGCTCGACACATGGTCACGCAACGTTGGACTAACAATTTCAATTCTACGCATAGCAAATTCCACAAACATAATTCAACAATAATATAAATACATCATGATGAAACAGAAGCAGATTCATTTACCTTTTTGACAATGTCAGGCCGTGGCTAACTTGATTGAATTCAAATATTCAACAAGCCCTGCTTCCCTGGTCTATTAGTGGAGAGATTTTTGCTAGAACGTAGCTCTGTACTCTAGGCAGTTTGAATGTAGACTGACTTTCTACATCTCTGCTTGAATCAGCCAGAAATGGCTATCTCTACAGTTTTAGGGGGCGTGCCTAAAAACACATACCTACATCCTAGCACTAGATCATTCAGGGGTTTCTGTAAAACTGCTGCTTGGATTCGTCCTGTGACGTATCTGCTCTCTACTTTTATCCAAGCTATTGGGCAAGTGGTCGTCAGTTTCGTCAAGTCTGCGCCTTGTAGTTCGAATGTCAAGTCCGCGCGCGATACAAGAGACTCGCAATAGTTTGCGTCGTATGATAGACCGTTGTCATACAGACAGTTCGATTCTTTACCGTTGACCTTGACCGTGTCTGTCACCGATGGGTGATCTCCGATGGGGTGTGGCTTTGTACCGCTGCTTTATGAGCTGGCCGGCTTTCGAGCTCGTCCCTACGTTGTGCGGCCAACATGACACATTCCGCGGTGGAGTGATTATTTCTGTTGCAGAACGAGCAATACCGTTTTTGTTATGGGGGTCCTCTTTTTCCGAATTCCGCGTTGTATCCTTTATTTTGCCCAGATCTGGGGTGATTTGGCCAATTCGTGGTGCGCTCTTCCCGGTGAGGGCTTCGTTTCTGTACCTCTTTCCCGTTAGGCGTTACGTCTCGCCTGAAGCTCTTGGCTTCTCCGTGGGCGGCCATGTACCTTTCTGCGACCTTGACCAGATCCTCCAGTCTTTCCGCGCCTTGCTCTACTGAGAATGTTTTCAGCTCGGGGATCGTGGTTTCCCGTAGCTGTTCCCACACTAATAGTTCGGTAAGTCCATCATATGTCTTAGTAGTGGCTGACTGGCTAACCCACTTATCCAGCATTGTGGAAAGACGATCTGCGCATAACTTTCTCCTTTCATTCTCCGATTGGTGCGAAATTTTTGCCGGTAGCATTCTCCTGTGAGTTCGAATCCCGTTAGGAGTGCCTCTTTTACTCTGTGATAGTCAGTCACTCTGTCAGTCGGTAGCTTACTGTAGATGTCATATGCCTTTCCTCTAAGCCCTTGACTAAGCTTAAAAGACCAATGGGTGGGATCTAGTTTGTACTCTGTTTCTAGACGCTCTAACCTAGTTAGATAGAGATCTAGACCTTCTTCTCCTTTATGAAATGGTCCCAGTGGGAACGACATACCTAGTACAGGGTTGGAGGCTACATCTAGTTGATCTGAGTGAGGAGGGGTTGTCGCGATACAAGCGCCTACTCTACGCATCTTCGATATTCTGCTTTAGTCCAGACAATGCGTCATAGACAATACGTCATAGACAGTGACGATTATATTGTTTTCAGAATGACGTAGTGTTCGACATATTTTTTAGTGTAGTTCATTTTTAGATTGTTGTTACCATAGACAATTTGTGTACCATCCTTTCGATTGGCTGAATGTGGAAAAGATTCGTTAGGAAAACCATTCGAGCAACCATCTTTGGAGGGCAAGGAACGTATGTTTACGCCAGACCACTATTTCGGATTACTGAGGTCATAAATTTGGTTCGAAAAGCTCGTCTCATCCTAAACAACACGTGTCGTAAACACAACAAACGAATCCTGAGCTGGGAAAGGATTTTTATTTTCCATTCTTTATATTTCTGGCCGTTGGACTCCTGATGTAAATCTATCTCCATCCTTCATGCCTACTCTACTAATGACATGGGATTCGCCATACTTATGACGTCCATGTGAAGTCAGCTGGACGACACATCATCCTCCTGGCCAAGCGTGAGGACAGAGACTGATTAAATGTTTTAGGAGCAATACTTCAAGTCTAATATCAACCAAGGAAGTCAGAACTTTCCTCGCCAGATAAGTTATAATAATAATATTTACATAAGAACCTTGTCATCACGGGTTCATCGTATCGCATCACATCATATGAAATAAATATCATCTACCATCAACCAGTGGTATTCTTTTTTAGTTGTAAAAAAGCAAACAGGACGAATGAATAGCCAATAATTTCTTTTATTCTTCTATTTCTCAACATCATTTTCTTGTTTGTTATCGACTTTTAGACATAGTAAGAAGAGTAAATTGATTCTATTTATATAAAAATTCTTTCAGTCTGTTCATTCACCCTTTAACATCAATATATATATTAATATAAATATATAAAACGCGACAATGGGGGCTCGTCTCGTGATAGTTGGAGTCAAAATCACTTTTTAAGTCGTGTTACCACTGGTGGTGATGATATTTACTACATTGTATATTTAAATTATCATTGTATCATTCATTTGTTCAACGCGGGAGGTAGGAGGGAGCCGCTCTTACAAATGGGCGGACTTATGGACTACCCTACCAACCAATGTAACATCAGCTTCCCACGTCGATCATAAGTTGCCAGTGATTTACAGATATAATTAGGTTGCATATTTATAACCTTATGCAAACGACTCCCAGTACGTGTTGTCAGTCAAATGTTCAGCAGTAATTTCGGGTATTACATGCTGTAAAAGAATAGGCAGAACGGTGGTCTATTTTATTATCTCAGTCTTAACCGATTGAGTGTTTTGAAGCTAATATTGGAATCCTATAGCATTTGTTGTATAGTGAATCCGGAGACACGAGGACCTGTGTCAATATTAGAAGGGAGATAACAAGTTATAGTTTAGTATAAAGACTAAATAACTTGTTGACCTACTAGTCACCTTTGAAGGTAAGGTAAATGTTCTATGTTCAACGGACCGAACAGTAGACAGACAGTAGCGTCGCGCTTAATAGATCAGTGATAAACGGAATAATCACACAGGATCATTAAGTCAGTTTTGTAGCCTAACATTTCTGTTCGCCGAAGTAAGAGCGACATAGAAAATTAGAAGAATACTCGTAGTGAGAGAGTATTAGCAGAAGGGTCTAGTAAACTCATCCGCCACAAAGGAACGGACCGAGAGTTATACTAGAGTGTATTTTTAAATTTATAAATATACACACAGTAAATCCCTGAGACACAGGTGTATCATCCAGGGTGGATTGTTTCTGTGTGGCAATCAAATAAGGCCACGTACAGTTGATCTTATTAGGCGAATCAAGGTAAAGGTAGCAGAATTAACTTTTGTAAATTCCATATGTTTAGCTACTGGATTCGAACCTAGACAGTGACACGTTATCACAATTCTAATTACATTACAAGAATGAATTAGAATCTTTGAGTTCGAAGTAGAACTGGTGTTAACAAGAGGGTGCCATTGCCGGATACACAAACCTCTTCTTTTCAAGTTCTTGGTTTTATGCTGTTAATACGCGAATAGCAAATAACAGAATTTGCAGTAAAAGCGTATAGTTATAACGAATCCATTGGGGCTTTGTTCGAAGATACTCCAAAGAGTTGCCATTTTGTATTCTTTTTCCTCCTCGGGAAAATAACGTCATTGACGTGACGTAATCGGCGCGACGTAATCGGAACTTCTCGAACGCTGATCTTTTGTGTCATATTAAATTTTTGGCATTACTAAATGACAACGACTCGTGCGCAAGTGAAAGCAATGGAAGCCAACGATCCTTTCTTAAAGTTTAAGGCCGAAGGAGAAGCGTTGGGGTTGTCGGGTCCAGACCTTGTCAATTACGTCAAGGAAGAAAAAACGCGTCTAGCTGAAGTTGAAGAAAGAAAACGACAAGCTGAAGCTGAAGCTGAAGAAAGGAAGCGACAAGCTGAAGTTGAAGCTGAAGAAAGAAAGCGACAAGCTGAAGCTGAAGCTGAAGCTGAAGAAAGAAAGCTGAAATCGATGAAAGGAAACATAAAGCAACATTGGAATATGAATTAGAACTCGAACGAATTCGTCACATGAACAGTGACAACACCAATGACAATGCTGCCTGTTACGTTGAAACGCGAATGGTGCGTATGAAATGCGCACGATGTTATATGTGAAGCGCGTGCAATGGTAGGCTTGTGTGTGACGCGCGCGATAGATCTGTTCGTTTTATTTTGCAACGCATGCAGTAATAGAGTGTATTTATCTTTGATTTGATTTTGCGTTGTTATTAGTAGAGGCTTTGTGTAACGTTAGTGTTTTTAGTTGGTCGATATTGTTTGAGAATTTTCGGGAATTAGTTGTTTACTATCGATCGAAGCGTGTGGATTATTCTGTTGGTTACCATGGAAACTTCCATTCCAAAATTAATGGGGTTGTATGACGTGAGTCACGTGATGATGAAATTAATTTTGATTGGTTGTGTTGTTTTATGTAGGATTATTCTCGTTTGTTCCCGTGTATGTAGAGACTATATAAGTGCCGCACTGTTAAAAAAGATAGATAGTTGTTGATAGTGAGTTGGAAAGTAAATAAGTTGAGAGTGAAAAGGCGATTGTATGCAGTTGTTGATGTGTGCTGAATAAAAGTGGAAAACTTCATACGTCGACTCTGTGACTTGTATGCTGTTTGGACGAGTTGCGTGGATAAACGAATCTGAGTTACACAACTATCAGGAATTCAAGCATCGGGGCTGAATCAGATACTGATAGAAAACTCCATCATCAAACGGAGTGTAACACTGCCGATCCGTCGGATTCCCGTTCATCGCAGTTTTATCAGGAAAAACTGAAGATAAAACTACCTTTTCTGGAAGACAAAGATGATCTGGAAGATTATCTACGCACATTTGAGAGAACGGCTAAGATCCAAGAATGGCCAGTTAATCAATGGACTCCTCGCCTAGGCACCTTGCTAAAAGGGAAAGCGAGGGAAGTTTACTCTATGTTGAATGATGCTGATGCCGGTGAGTACGGAACATTACAGCGATCATTATTGTTCCGATTCCAGCTGACGGCAGAAGAATATCGGAAACAATTTCGAGAGGCCAGAAGACAGCAAGGAGAATCAACACAAGAGTACGCTACCAAGTTAGATCTCTGGTTATCCAGATGGCAGGAACTTGCAGGGAAGAACAACACATATGACGACCTGCGTGATTTGATACTGCAAGAAAAGTTTCTCAGTGGAATACCGTTTGATCAAGCGCGTTTTGTCAGAGAAAAGGAGCCGGAGACGATGGGCGATGCAGTAAGATTTGCTTTAACCTACGAGTCAGCAAAGCAAACCACTATGTCTGATCATGAAAGATCCAGGAATAGATTCGGAGATAGACTCAAGCATAATAGAAGGAAAGAAGATGAGGAAGGAGATAACAAGAAAGTGGAGGTAGCGCAGAAGCAGCTCCACAACGTCAGGGCAAGGAGACCTGAAGTAACCTGTATTACTTGCAACCAGCAAGGTCATGTGGCGAGACAGTGCCCAAAAGGAGGGAAAGAAAACAAAGCAGCCGCCGCAATAGCTGGAAGTATAGGGCAGGAGGATGTACAGAGTCACGGCAAGCTCTGTTCATTATGTACGGCGATACCGTTCTCGCCGGAGTGCCAAGTAGAAGTGGAAGGGAGGCAAGCGACGGCATTGCGCGACACTGGAGCGTCGATCACCATCGTCGATTCCAGTCTCGTACCCGAGCGATGTTTGTCAGGAGAGACCATTGAGATAGTGATGGCCTCGTCGCCTGCAAAGTTAACACTACCAATTGCGACGGTACACATGAACACACCATTCTTTGAAGGGAAGACCGTTGTGGCCGTTATGAAGCAACCGGTAGAACAAGTTCTTGTAGGGAACTACCGTAAGTCTGAGGATGGGAACCTGACACCTGTTCCAGTTTACGCAATTCGTGAAGTATGCGCAGCAATGCAAACTAGAGCTTCTGTGGGGAAAACAGATAAAACATTGAAAACATCCAATTCTCTGCTCGGGGATGTCACTCCAGTGGAGTTGGGACAAGCTCAGAAGGAGGATCAAACCCTGGAGAAAGCAAGGAAGCTAGCTGACAATGAGACCAAGCATGGGAAAGGAGGGCGCAAATCAACTTCTAAAGCCACCTACAGCTGGAGAAAGGGAATTTTGTACCGTACTTTTCTCCAAAACGGTAAAGAGACCAAACAAATTGTTGTCCCAAAGAAATATCGCAACGAAGTGTTACGATTGGCCCATGACACGCCGATGTCAGGACACCTGGAAGAGAATCTGGAACGATTTCGTATGGCCCGGAATCTGTGGAGACATCAGACGCTATTGCGCGTCATGTGACATATGCCAGAGGACGTCACCGAAGGGTCAAGTTCGGAAACTGCCGTTGGGCAAGATGCCAATAATCCACACACCTTTTGATCGTGTGGCGGTGGATATCATCGGACCTATCTTACCAGCGTCCGACAGGGGGCACCGCTATATAATCACCATGGTGGACTATGCTACACGCTACGTCGAAGCCAAGCCATTAAAATCCATCAAAGCCGAAGATGTGGCCAAATCATTGTGGGAAATGTGGACTCGTTTAGGTATTCCGAGATAGATTCTGACAGACAACGGATCTCAATTTGTAGGATCCCTAGCCGATGAAGTGAACAGGCTATTAAGTGTGAAAGGCCTGAGGACCACACCAAGACACGCACAATGTAACGGGTTGGTGGAACGTTTCAATGGTACCATCAAAAGTATGCTGAAACATCTTTGTCAAGAACAACCAAAAGAATGGGACAGGTTTATTCCTGCACTTCTATTTGCTATCAGAGAAGTACCGCAAGAATCACTACAATTCTCTCCCTTTGAGCTTCTTTATGGACGAACTGTACGAAGACCGTTACAGATTCTGAAAGAGCTCTGGACACAGGAAGAACAGACGGAAGAAACCAGGACCACATTTCAGTATGTGATCGACCCTCGGAACAGAATTGAAGAAACCTGTAAAATCGCCAGAGAAAATCTTGGAAAAGCAAGCGCTAAACACGCGAAACATTTCAACATGAAAGCAAAAGCACGAAAATTCAACGTTGGAGATAAAGTTCTCATGCTTGTTTCTGATAAAGCCAACAAACTGCAGATGCTATGGAAAGGTCCCTATGTTGTCACTGACCGCATCAATGAATGTGACTACAAGATTGCAGTAGGAAACAATGAGAAGATCTACCATGCTAATGCACTGAAACTGTACGTTGAAAGAGAAAAGCAAGTGGAAACTCATATCGTCGCCGTTGTGATGATCGACGAACATGAACAGAAAGATAACACTGAGACAAAAGATAGCATACCCGTGATTCAGCTGGAAAATGCCAAAGGACCGACAGATATTCATTCATTGGACAAACTGACGGAAAAGCAAGACGCAATGAGTAATTTCATTGATGACGTCATGGTAGCAACTGAGACGTGGGAGGAGCACGTGCAAGTCCTCAAAGCAACGTTGGATAGATTACATGAGTGCAATCTGACAGCAAAACCTTCCAAGTGTTATTTTGGATTTGAGAGCCTGTCATTTCTAGGACACATAGTTGGTCAATGTACAATTCAACCAGAAGAAGACAAGGTTGAAAAGATCAGAAACGCGCAACCACCGAAGACGAAGAAAGACTTGCGCGCTTTCTTGGGTCTAGCAGGGTATTATCGGAAGTTCGTGCCGAACTTCGCTACGCTCGCACTGCCGCTAACTGAGAAGACGACAAAAGGACATCCTGAACACGTTCAGTGGGACGACAAATGCGAAGAAGCATTCACGTCACTCAAGCGAGAGTTGTGCAAGAAACCAGTCATCTGTCTCCCTGATCCAGAGAAACAGTACGTCCTAAGGACGGACGCATCAGACAGAGGTATTGGCGCTATCCTGATGCAAGACCATGGTGATGGTTTACAACCAATCGCGTACGCCAGCAAGAAGCTGAGTGAAACTGAAGGCCGGTATGCCACGATCGAGAAGGAATGCATGGCAATAGTATGGGGAATACGGAAGTTTGAACAATACCTGTTTGGAACAAAGTTTGTTATTGAAACAGATCACCAGCCTCTACAATATTTGCAAAAAGCAAGGACAGAAAACGGACGGCTGATGAGATGGGCCATACAACTCCAACAGTACAACTTCTCTGTACGAGTCATTCCAGGCAAAGACAATATCGGGGCAGATTATCTCAGCCGCTCGATGTAAGTGTAAGGAAAAAATTGCATTCTTGATTTTTCACTTAAGCGGGGGGGATATTGTCGCGATACAAGCGCCTACTCTACGCATCTTCGATATTCTGCTTTAGTCCAGACAATGCGTCATAGACAATACGTCATAGACAGTGACGATTATATTGTTTTCAGAATGACGTAGTGTTCGACATATTTTTTAGTGTAGTTCATTTTTAGATTGTTGTTACCATAGACAATTTGTGTACCATCCTTTCGATTGGCTGAATGTGGAAAAGATTCGTTAGGAAAACCATTCGAGCAACCATCTTTGGAGGGCAAGGAACGTATGTTTACGCTAGACCACTATGTCGGATTACTGAGGTCATAAATTTGGTTCGAAAAGCTCGTCTCATCCTAAACAACACGTGTGGTAAACACAACAAACGAATCCTGAGCTGGGAAAGGATTTTTATTTTCCATTCTTCTTTATATTTCTGGTTGTTGGACTCCTGATGTAAATCTATCTCCATCCTTCATGCCTACTCTACTAATGACATGGGATTCGCCATACTTATGACGTTTATGTGAAGTCAGCTGGACGACACATCATCCTCCTGGCCAAGCGTGAGGACAGAGACTGATTAAATGCTTTAGGAGCAATACTTCAAGTCTAATATCAACCAAGGAAGTCAGAACTTTCCTCGCCAGATAAGTTATAATAATAATATTTACATAAGAACCTTGTCATCACGGGTTCATCGTATCGCATCACATCATATGAAATAAATATCATCTACCATCAACCAGTGGTATTCTTTTTTAGTTGTAAAAAAGCAAACAGGACGAATGAATAGCCAATAATTTCTTTTATTCTTTATTTTCTATTTCTCAACATCATTTTCTTGTTTGTTATCGACTTTTAGACATAGTAAGAAGAGTAAATTGATTCTATTTATATAAAAATTCTTTCAGTCTGTTCATCATTCACCCTTTAACATCAATATATATATATATATATATTAATATAAATATATATATATATATATATATATAACGCGACAGGGGTTGTGGCAAAACTTGAGGTGCCTAATCTCCTCAGTTCCAACTCATGCTGTCTTTCTTGTTCTTTCTCTTCTCTTTCTCTTTCTTTTTCTGCCCACTCATAGTCCCATCTCCTAAATTCTGCTTCTCTCTCTGCTGCTATCTTCTTCTGTTCTGCTTCTCATTCTAGCTTCTCCTGTTCTGCTTCTAATTCTAGTTTCTTCTGGTCTGCTTATCTCTCTAGTTTCTTATGTTCTCTCTCTCTGCTGCTCTCTCTGCCTTAGCCTCCTGTTTCTCTACCTCTGCATTTATATGCGAAATTAAATCTGCTCCTGCTAAGTGTAATGCTTCTCCTAATTCCTTGAAGCGCAATCTCAAGGGTACTGGGTCTGACATTGTCAAAAGTGGTTATGACCAACCTCTGAATCACGTGGAATACAAAAACACTAGCAATATGGCAATTCAGTAAGAACAACGCAAAGACAATAAAATTCGTAATCAATAGTAGAATAAAACAATGCTCAAATGGCATACAACAGTTATTTAAGCAAAACCTGCAAAAGAGCAATGCAACATACAGGCACAAAATGAATTGAAGCAAAAAAGTTTTTAAACAAAAGAATAGTGCACCAACACTGTCTTCTTGTCTTACAACTATTCTAAGTTATTCTACTGCTACTGTTACTGTTATCCTGTTCTATTGTACACAGATCCGGTTATCCCCAGTTCCTATTGAACACCGATCCTGGCAGGCTCGCCAATTAAGTATGTGACGGTGGGTCTATTATTCCTGGGCTCTGCACAATGGAATGCTATTACCCACTCGTCTATTTTCGATGGGGATCGCTAGTAAATCTCCCTGTGACTCAACTTAATACATTTATATGTTTAGCTCGGTCTGTGTTTAGGCTGGGGTACAGGGATAGAAAGAAAAATGGTAAAAGATCACTGTCACACTAGCTCTCACACTTGATAACAGTAAATATCACACATTTATTTCCTCTACTCTATACACGATCCGCTAAGTACAATACTAACTTAAAAGTTCAAATGTCTCTTCGAATGGTTCGCTTCTATGCAGCTACTGTATCATCATCGGGTACTTGCTGCTTTCTGCCCTAAGGATCAGAGTTCTGGAAGAGTGGACTACTGTGGTCCTTAGATAAAAGGTTTGGTGCACTGAGTTAATATGCACTTAACTCAATGTTAGAAGAGCTGTGTTGTGGTTGATTCCTTCATGAGCTGTGTTGTTGTGGATTCTTCTCCTTATTGCTAGACTGGTGAGCTCTCGTCACACATTGCTTGAGAAGCTGTGGCAGACCAACTTTCAGTGAAGACTTTTTCTTGTCTTTCGCCTAGTTGGGCTCACGATACGATGCCTGCTCGTCGTCTGTAACATATGAGACGAAATTCTGCACCACCATGTACACTAGGTGTGTGCAGATCGTCTCACTGAAGGCCGAAGTAGCCCTCAGTTATTAGCTCCACATCTCTATATATAAGCAACGAACATTCTGCTAAGTCCGTGGTCCACTGGAATCTCCACTCTAATTTCTAATACATATATAAATATAAATCATGGCTAACTATACACATAGAGAATTAATTAATATTATACACATTCTCTGGTACAGCCACTGGTCTGCAAGAATACATATAGGCTAAACAGGGTCAATACATATAGGCTAAACAGGACAACATAGCGTCGGACCCAGTCGTGTTCGCCACGTGGTCACGCAACGTTGGACTAACAATTCAATTCTAAACATGGCAAATTGCACAAACATAATTCAACAATAATATCAATACAGCACGATGAGACAAAAGTATGTTCATTTACCTTTTTGACAATGTCAGGCCGTAGCTAACTTAGTTGAATAGAGTTTTCAACAGTCCCTGCTTTTCTAGTCTTCAGTGGAGAGATTTCTTAGAGCTGAGCTCTGTACTC
The DNA here is from genome assembly GCA_036898135.1 of Oncomelania hupensis. Lineage (NCBI taxonomy): Eukaryota > Metazoa > Mollusca > Gastropoda > Littorinimorpha > Pomatiopsidae > Oncomelania > Oncomelania hupensis. The sequence continues at coordinate 98,798,619 of CM072511.1, read as the reverse complement.
TAGGCAAGTTGAACAGCGATTGACTCTCCTAAGTTGTCTGCCTCAACCGGGTAGAACTGGTAAACCTAAGCACTCCTCTGTCCGGATTGGCCGACTGCTGCCTATCCGTAAGCTGAATGATGTCATCACCTACTGCGCTATCGTCAGTATAGAAATGTGTACCATACAGCAAACTTCTGTCGTCTGCTGCAGGGTAACATTAACCTACTAGGGTTACAGCTGACTAAACCAGGCAAAACTTAAAAGTGCTGGGTAAACCTAGCCTCTTCTTACACCAGATATGTCTGGAAATACAAAAACCATCATGATTCCTTCGCATACAATTAAAAATCATTAATAGCGGTTGACAAGACGAACAGTTGCGTTGGCATCCAAGCTTACCTATTGTTTCTTCGAAGTTGCAATCATTGCGTTTCGCATGCGACCCACGAATACATCTGCAGATTCACTGATTCGTTAAGATTTGAACTTCCCTCGTTAAAGTATTGTATTTTCGTAATTTTATGTAGTACAGAAATGAGGCAGAATGGCCTGTGAGTGTGTCTTTTATAATCCACTATGCTTATGTGGATTCGTTTTGTATATGTCAGCAAAGCATGTTTACATTTGTCGTATTTCAGTGCACAGGCTCTTGTATCTGGACTCGCGAGCGCGTATGCCTGTGACGCATCTCTTTTTGGTTATCTATAGATGCTTCACATGCATAGGCGCTCGCCTGTACAGATATAAGCGTCTGTGTTTCAGTGTTACTGAGGCATTTATTGCGTATTTGTGTTTCATTACAGTATAATGGAAAATTTAATACCATGTTTCGACGGGGCTGTGTGCATTTGCGAGTTCCTGTCGCCTGATTACACCACCATCCTTAACTACTATAAGAATATACATGCTCGTATATGTGGTATGTTGGGTATTTATTATATGCCATACTGTATGTATGTTATAAGCTATTTGTGACTTTTGTGACTTAGGGACGAGTCGGTTCCCTTCACTGAGTTTTCTCCGTGTACTCCGGTTTCCTCCATCTCTTCAGTAATGGTATTGGATGCTATCACGATAGGCTAGTTAGACCCTGCACTAAGACTTTTCGCCTTAAATAGTTCAGCATGCTGTAGCCTGTGTAAATTAAAGTCGCTGCCTAGCACACGACACAAGTCAGGGCTGTGCTAAGCATGTTTAAGCTAACTCTCGCTAGGATAGGCAGTGACCTCATCCTGCTGACGTATAACCACCACCCCCCGCTAGGAGGCGCTCAGATCTCACGAGATTTTCGCGGGCTTTTGGCTGACCACACGGTTAGGTGGTCATTCTCTGTCTAAATCTCACACGAGAAGGAGCAACGCTCTGAAAGATCTCTCTAGCAGAAAGACTAAGCAGGTGACGGGTGAAATTCATTCATCACAGTATAGCCACAGCCTGACATTGTCAAGAAGGTAAATGATCAATCTTTTGTTTCATCACGATTATTGATATTATTGTTGGATTATGTTTGTGAAGTCTTGCCACGTTTTATCATTGTGAATATTAGTAAAACTTTGCTTGACCACATGGCTGACACGCGCGACCGGTTTCAGCACCATGAGGTATCCCCTATGGACCCACTGTTGTTTCTCCCATTTGTATTATTGCAGACCAGTGGCTGTACCGTAGAATGTGTATATTGTTAATTTCTTCTCCATGTGTTTAGTTTAGCCACGATGTATGTATATGTATAGGGATTATGTTGGAGATTCGAGTGGACCAAGAACTTAGAAGAATGTTTGTCCCTTGTTAGTATAAGTGGAGCTATCACTGAGGGCTGTTTCTGCCATCAGTGAGATGCTTTGCACACCCTTAGTAAATAAGGTGTTGCAGAAACTCGTCTTATGTTTTGCAGACGAGCAGGCTTGTTGGTCCGATGCAGGCAATAGACCACTAAGAGTTAACCCTAACATTCAGCCTGCAGGGGAACGTCGAACACTGAGCTCCGATAGCCCACTAGTCAACAACCACGGAGGAAACACCATCACCACACTTCAACACATCAGCTAAGTGCTAGAAAAATTGCACTAACACTGATCTAGAAGGACTGTGTGGTAGTCCACTCTCCTGGAAAACACACATTAAGCAAACCAGAACAAATAGCCCAAAGATGAGACAGTAGCAAAAATCAAGAACAGTAGCAGCATAGACCCATCAAGGAGTGAACTATTCGAAGTGAATTTGGATATTTAAGTTAAGAGTGTGTTTAGAGAATTATGTTTAGAGTAGATGAAATAAATGTGTGATATTCACTGTTAACAAGTGGCTGGACTACCTATCATGTTTCATAGCTGTGTGAGAGCTAGTGTGTCAGTCAAGCTTTTACCATTTTCTCCCTATCTCTATAACCCTATCAGCACACAGACCTGGCTAAACATATAAATGTAATAAAATTAGTCACAGGGTGATTACACTAGCCGATCCCCGCAGACAAAGACGAGTAGTTAATAGCATTCCATTGTGCAGAGCTTAGTAACAATAGACCCACCGTCACAGATGCAGTCTGTCTAAAATTTCACAAATAAAATTCGGTTTCCTTTGGCTCTTCTAATGGCAACTTGCCTGTACACCACATGTTTGAGTTAAACATGTTTCTTTGTTGTGTATGTAAGCGTGTCTGTAAGATGAAAGCATGTATGCTGCTACAGATTGCCGCACTTTCAATCTGATTTAGAAATAAAGGTGCGTATAGCATCCAATAATCAGTACGCGTAACCATTCCATCTCACGGACTTTAAAGATCCTGGCCCTCATGACCTAGACGGGTGAGTGCCAGATGCACAAACTACACCCGACAAGCACTAGACGCCTTTTCTCCCATTCCCGGCGCGGCCGCCCACGATAGTGCTACGTTGTCTGGGGTGTTAGACGATGCGACTAAGGCAGCAAAAGGTCGCCTCGTGCGGCTTGAATTATCGGCCAGCGCTCTTGATCTGGAAAAGCGCTATGTTAGAACGATCAATAAATAAATACACAAGAGTGGCTGATCCTGCTGAGGCTAGAATCAGCTGGCAATGATGAGACCTGACATAGGACTGCGCGGCATAGACATCTAACGTAACGACGTGAGCCAGTCAGTGCGCACTCCTCCTTCTTTCTTCAAAACGATAATAAAGTTGTCTTATCTTGTATCTTTCACTTCTAACGAGAGAAAAAGAAGCAAAATGCGAATATGTAACGACGTGAGCCAGTCAGTGCGCACTCCTCCTTCTTTCTTCAAAACGATAATAAAGTTGTCTTATCTTGTATCTTTCACTTCTAACGAGAGAAAAAGAAGCAAAATGCGAATATGTAACGACGTGAGCCAGTCAGTGCGCACACCTCCTTCTTTCTTCAAAACGATAATAAAGTTGTCTTATCTTGTATCTTTCACTTCTAACGAGAGAAAAAGAAGCAAAATGCGAATATGTAATGACGTGAGCCAATCAGTGCGGACTCCTTTCTTTCTTCAAAACGATAATAAAGTTGTCTTATCTTGTATCTTTCACTTCTAACGAGAGAAAAATAAGCAAAATGCGAATATGTAACGACGTGCGCCAATCAGTGCGCACTCCTTTCTTTCTTCAAAACAATAATGTATCTTGTATCTTTCACTTCTAACGAGAAAAACAGAAGCAAAATGCGAATATGTAACGACGTGAGCCAATCAGTGCGGACTCCTTTCTTTCTTCAAAACGATAATAAAGTTGTCTTATCTTGTATCTTTCACTTCTAACGAGAGAAAAATAAGCAATTTGCGAATATGTAACGACGTGAGCCAGTCAGTGCGCATTCCTCCTTCTTTCTTCAAAACGATAATAAAGTTGTCTTATCTTGTATCTTTCACTTCTAACGAGAAAAACAGAAGGAAACTGCGAATATGTAACGACGTGCGCCAATCAGTGCGGACTCCTCTTTCTTTCTTCAAAACGATAATAAAGTTGTCTTATCTTGTATCTTTCACTTCTAACGAGAGAAAAAGAAGTAAAATGCGAATATGTAACGGTGGGAAACTCTTAAAACGATCTGTAGGGTAAATTGTATTTTTCAAACACTATAAAATTTAAGAAAGCATAAGACTTAATACATGGTTAGAAAATAATGGATCTGGACAGCATTTAAAATAGATGCATAGTGCAAATAATCAAAATCGGCCCAGAATTTTTTTTAGGTCATGCAAAAGAACCTAAAAAAAATAGAAAGAAAAGACTTCTTGGCATTTCCTATACCCAGCACATCACCAACGACGAAGTCCAACAGACCATCACACAAGCCATTGGACAACATGATGACCTGCTCACAGTGGTGAAAAAACGGAAACTCCGATGGTATGGCCACGTCACCAGATCATCAGGTCTTGCAAAGACCATCCTGCAAGGCACAGTGCAAGGAGGTAGAAAAAGATGGAGACCGAAAAAGAGGTGGGAGGACAACATTCGAGAATGGACTGGTTTGACACTGAGCGAAACAATCAGGGTTGCTGAGGACAGGGAAAGATGGAGTACGCTGGTTAAACGATGATCTGTGGTGCCCCTACGACCTCCGAGTTATGGGATAGGATAGGATAGGATAATGCAAAACAAGTGTTTTGAACGGAAAAGTTACATTCGGAACGACGGAGTGACCGACTGACCAACGGAATGCCACTGAGTTGGCCATGAGTTGAAGTATCTTTTTAAAAAGAATCACCAAAAGCTGTTGAACCGTTTTTGAGATATAAAGCAAAACGCGTTTAAAAATAAGATTTGGCCCCAGTGACATTGATCTTTGAGGTAGAGCAAATGCGATGGCATGGGAATCTGGCCACTAAAACGTGCAATCTTTTATTAAGTGTAAACAAACAATCTCTTTCCAGTGCTTCTTAAAATATCGCGTGCAACGGTAAGACCGACCGACGGAAACATGGTTTGGATCGTTCTGATTGTGACGGTGGGTCTACTGTTGCTGGGTTCTGCACAATGGACTGCTATGACCCACTCGTCTTTCGTCTGCGGAGACCTGCTAGTTTAATCACCCTATGACTAATCTTAATACATTTATATTCTTAGCCCGGTCTGTGTGCGGATAGGGTTATAGAGATAGGGAGAAACGTGTACAAGATTCACTGACACACTAGCTCTCGCACGGCTATGAAACATAGGTAGTCCAGCCACTTGTTAACAGTAAATATCACACATTTATTTCCTCTTCTCTATATCTAATTCTAATCTCTACTTTAACTTAAATGTCCAACGTAATATAACTAAAATTAACTTAACAGTCCAAATTCACTACGAGTAGTTCGTTCCGTTATGGGTCTATGCTGCTACTGTTCTCGATATTTGCTACTATCTCATCATTGGGCTATTTTTTCTGATTGGCCTAATGTTCGTTTTCCAGGAGAGTGGACTACCGGACAGTCCTTCTAGATCAGTGTGTGTGCACATTTTATGTGGAACTTATCTGAATCGTTGAGGTGTGGTGTTGACAGCCCAAGAGACACTCCTCTTCTTGTTTGTTGACTATTGGGCTGTCAGAGCTCAGTGCTCGATGCTCCACTGCAGGCCGAATGTTAGGGTTGACTCTCAGTGGTCTATCTCATGCATCGGACCAACAAGCCTGCTCGTCTGCAAAACATAAGAAGAGTTTCTGCAACGCCTTGTTTACAAAGGATGTGCAGAGCGTTTCACTGATGGCAGAAACAGCCCTCAGTGATTGCGTCCACTTATACAAACAAGAGACGATCATTCTTCTAAGTCCGTGGCCCTCTGGAATCTCCAACATAAATCCTATGGAACCACTTGCGACTTTTGCATTTTTTCAACATTATGAAGTTTTATTTTAATTTGTTCATGGACGTATTACATTTATTAGTGTACAACGTTATGAGGGACACAATTGGCAATAAGAATCACATTTCTAAGGTAATGTGCTTCCAATTTTATAAGTTTTATTGATACTGGAATATAATTACTGTAATTTGCTCTGATTTTGTGTTCAGAGCGGATCGAGATTATCCAATCAGCATGCAATATTTCTGACCCATCAGAAAGCTGTTTTGGGAGCCAATCACAGTACGGATACCTAGCTATTGCAGCAACTATATAAAAGCGCGGGATTTTTTGATTTCATACAATTTCTTTATCAACCATGACAAAAACGCAAAATCTGACGTTGGAGGAACGAATTAGGGTGTCAGCGATGAAGGAGGAAGGACTTTCTTGTCATCAGATCGCCACAAAAGTCGGCTGCAGTCACAGAGCGGTTGTAAAGATTCTGCAGGAGAAGCGCCAGACTGGTTCAGTGGTGGACAAGCCTCGGTCCGGTCGTCCACGTGCTTCAACATTACGTGAAGACCGTGTACTTCGACGCATTTCGTTGACCAATCACAGGTTGACCTCACCTCAGCTGCTGTGTGAGTGGTCAGATGATTGCCATATCAATATCAGCACTTGTACAGTTCGTCGCCAGTGTTTGCAGTTTGATCTATGAGGCTGCAAGGCCCGCAACAAGCCATTCATTACTGGTTTACAAAGGTGCAACCGAATTGAGTGGGCACGGATCGAAGCATTCAACCTGGACCTGTGCAATGTGGGAAACAGTGCTTTTTAGCGACGATATCACATTCTGCCTGTTCGGAAACCAAGCCCCACTCTACGTGAGGAGATTTCCTGGAGAGGAATTTAAACCCGAGTGTCTTAACCTCACAGTGAAGCATCCCTTCAAGGTCATGGTCTGGGGTTGCATGGCTGCCAGTGGCGTTGGACGTCTCCACATCGTCGATGGAATGGTCAATGGGGCCAAGTACATCACCATACTCGACAAATGCATGCTGCCATCACCTCAGCAACTGTTTCCAGATCAGTTCATTTTTCAGGATGACAATGCGCCCTACCATCGGTCGAAAATGGTGATCAACTGGAAGCGGATGCACAACATCGAGTCAATGGAATGGCCCGCCCAGTCTCCTGATCTCAATCCCAAAGCGTGAGTTGATTGAGTCACTGATTGCAGCCTAGAACCACGTTGTCACCCATGATCACCTCATCAAACTGGTGCATTCAATACCGACTCGATGCCGTCTCGTTATCAAGAGCAAGGGCTGGCCCACCAAATATTGAGCCATCGCCGATACACAAAACGGCTTTTTTTTTAGAACGCCATCTATGCAAATATAAAGAAATATAAAGAATATATCACGATATTTTAAAGTATGCTAAATTATTTGACATAATTAAACAGTGTTGCACATTATGTGATTTTTGCAGAAAATGATTAAAATGCAAACCTTAACAAATAAATTTAAAATATTATGTCCAAGGGTGCATAACAATGTTAATTTTATAGTCAAATATATCCCTTGTAACACTGCATGCAGATAAATGTTGAGGGTCAAATAAAAAATTCAAATTAAAGGTCAGAATGTTGAAAAAATGCAAAAGTTGCAAGTGGTTCCTAACTTATGCACACCACTGTACATATCATGGCTAAACTAAACACATGGAGAAGTAATTAACAATATACACATTCTCCAGTACAGCCACTGGTCTGCAATAATACACATAGGAGAAACAACAGTTGGACTGTGGGGCTACCTCATGGTTGCGAAAACCGGTCGCGGGTCAGCCACGTGGTCAAACAAAGTTTGACTAACATTCACGATATAGGCGCTTCACACTGGGGCGACTACACGTGGTTCTGCTGTCCGACAGTTTTCGTTTATTTTAAAGTTTCTAGTGAGAATCAAGGATTGAATTTTGGCAGTGAAGTGCATGAATGCTTTAAGATGAGAGCGACGTTGTTTGTGGACATGATAGTGGCTGTGGCGGTGGTGTTTTGTGCGCTTAAATGTGGTGTGCTTGCGGCGAGTCAAGATGGCGGCGGCCACGCCGGTGGAACGCTTCGCTACACACGCGAGTCGATCTTGCTTCTGCAATCGTCGGCCAGCCCCCCTCCCCCTAATCTCTACACCTTCCCCATAGAAATTATCCCCGATCACGATGCTAACGACACCAACGGACATCACAAAGCAGCCCCAAAGCGTAAACGTGGACAGAGAGGAGGAATACGACGAAGGTTGCGGCGCTACAAAACCCTTGTGCCCCTTTCCTCCATTGTAATGGCCAACACTCGCTCACTACGACCCAAGCCCCCTAACTTCAACTTTGATGAACTGTGCGCCTATTGTCAGTTTCTGCAAGAGTTCAGAGATTCATGCTTATTATGCTTCACTGAGACGTGGTTAGATGACAAGATAACGGATGACAGCCTCTACATCGATGGATTTGGTGTTCCCTTTCGGGAAGACAGGGACCTATCTAACAGTGGCAAGGATAGGATGGCGGCGGCGGCGTTTGTATCTACGTGAATGAACAATACTGTAACCGGGCAAACGTCACCGTCAGGAAACAGCAAAGTACGCGTGACATTGGCCTTCTGTTTATATCACTAAGGCCTAAATATCTGCCTCGAGAATTTGGGCAAATTTTCGTAACTGTTGTTTACCCCCACCCGGCAGCCAACCGTGACAGTGCTATAAGTGCGATCGCTGAGGCTGTGCGCTCCCTACAGCTGATAGCGCCTGACGCACCCAACTTTGTGCTGGGAGACTTTAATCACTGCGATCTGCGTCGGGCCCTTCCATCATTCAAGCAGTACGTGAATGTTACCACACGTCTTGATGCCACGCTAGACCTATGTTATGGTAATATCAAAGACGCATACAAATCTTTCCATCTGCCAAAGATAGGAAAGTCAGACCATGACACTATCCACCTAGTCCCTTCCTATAAACCGAAAATAAAGACTGAAAGTGTTGTGAGTAAGACAGTGAAAGTGTGGACGAAAGATGCGAGTGAAGGGTTGAAAGGCTGCTTTGAGTGTACTGATTGGAATGTGTTCTTGGAGTCCACAGATGATGTAGATAAAGCCACAGACGTTATAAATGATTATATTACCTTTTGCGAAAACATGATTATTCCTACTAGAACAATAAAAATGTATCCAAACAACAAACCCTGGATCTCAAAGTCACTGAAGAGTACAATTAGTGAGAAAAAGGTAGCATTTCAGATGGGGGACAGAGAAGAAAGGATAAGAGTACAGAAGAAACTTAAAGATGAAATTAGTCATGCTAAACTAGAGTATAAGGACAAAGTAGAGGAAAAGTTTAAGTCAGGCAACATGCGGGAGGCGTGGAATGGTTTAAAAGTATTGACTGGTCAAAATAAGCCTAAGAGTAATTGTCAGCTTAGTGAAGAAAAGAGGAGCGAGTTTGCAGAAGAACTAAATGACTTCTAATGCCGCTTTGAGCGTAGCGATGTAGCAGACGACCTGCTAAATGTGATATCTGATCTGCAAGGGAGGGTGGAGGGAGTAGCGGGAGATAACCTAGGCATCTTGGACTGTGAGATCCAGGCGAACGAAGTTGAGTCCCTTTTTCGTTAAGGTCAACCCCCCACAAAGCTTTTGGCCCTAACAACGTCTGTGGTAAATTGTTAAAATCGTGTGCTTCCCAGATGTGTGAGGTTTTTAGCAAGTTGTTCACTTGGTCTTTAAAAACCTCTGTTGTTCCATCTGTGTGGAAAATTTCAACTATTTGTCCCGTTCCCAAGTCCAGGAGCCCATCAGAACTAAATGGTTATAGACTAGTAGCCTTCACTAGTATTTTGATGAAGTGCTTTGAACGCATTGTGTTGAAGTTTCTCCTCCTTAGTACACAAACGTCCCTTGATCCACTTCAGTTTGCATACAAGCACAATAGATCCACCGATGACGCAACACTCACTCTCCCCAACAATGCCTACGTCCACCTTGAACAACCTGGTTCTTTTGTTAGGATTCTATTCATAGACTTCTCTTCCGCTTTTAACACCATACAACCCCACCACATGGCTCGCAAACTTCTGGCTCTGAATGTCAGCCCGAGACTGGTTCTTTGGATTGTCAACTTTCTTGTCAACCGCTCACAGTCTGTCCGCTTTCAACACTGTCTTTCTTCCTCCCGTTCCAATTCCACTGGCTCTCCCCAAGGCACTGTTCTCTCCCCTGTTCTATTCACACTCTACACAAACGACTGCTCTGGCTCCACCGACACCCCTTTCATCAAATACTCTGACAACACCCCTGTACAAAATCTCTCTGACGACACCGCTCTACAAAATTTCTCAAATTCTCACTCCGTCTATGTAGAAGAAGTCTCTAAGTTCACCCCATGGTGCAATGATAACTATCTCAACCTGAATGTAAAGAAGACAAAAGAACTTATAATAGATTTCAGAAGAAACCCCATTGCCATACCAGACATGGAGATAGGGGGAGAAAGGGTGGAAAGAGTCAATGAATACAAATACTTAGGCACCATTGTAGACAATAACTCAATTTTAATTCCAACACAACAAGCATACACAAGAAATGTCATTCCAGAATGTATTGCATTCAGAAGCTTCGCTCCATCAATGTCAGTCGTCCAGTGTTAACCAACTTTTACAGATGTTTTGTTCAGTCTGTTGTGACCTTTGGCTTCCTGTGTTGGTATGGAGGGTTGAGTGAGAAACACAAGAACGTATTGAACACGTCTGTGCGAAAGTGATGGGTGAAAGGCAGGATGAATTGTGTGTGTTGTACGAACGTCAGATTGAGCAAAAGGCATATCAGATTGCGAGTAACCCGAGCCATGTTCTGGCTACACACTATGAACTCATGCCGTCTGGGCACAGACATCGAATGCCAAAAATGTCCACAGTGAGAGCAAGAAAGAGTTTTGTGCCCAATTCCAGTCATGTTATGAATATGTCGCTAGCAAGATTGTAGGAATGAGTGTTCATGATCTATGTACAATTGCGTTTATTGTGAGAGATTTTTTTTTTCCTGATGCAATGTTTAAGTTATATTTGGAACTATCCTAGTTAATAATGTTTGCTCCTAGCTACTATGGGTGTGTGCATGTGGGTGTGTGTGTTAATGTGTGTGTGAAGGATGAGAAGGTATTTTGGAATAAACGTTGTAATAATATGCAGTGAGAAAGGCATTATCTAGTCTATGTATCTTAGAAAAATGACATGTTTAATGTTGGAATAAATGCGATAGTAAGTGTGCTGTGCGAAAGGCAATATTTAGTCTATGTATCTTAGAGAAATGACATGTTCAATGTTGGAATAAATGTGATAGTAAGTGTACTGTGCAAGAACTTGAAAGTAATGTCCAGTCTATGTGCCGTATAAGCAGTAAGGAAATGAATATGTTGTGTTATATAATTATGCATGCATAATATGCTAATACGTTTCTTAGTTCTTGTCCATGTACTCTTAATTTTTATGTCGGATTGCAGACCAAGTATTGAATTTCTCAGTTTGAGATCAATAAAGTTATATTGTATTGTAATGATAAAACATGGCAAGACTTCACAAACATAATCCAATAATAATATCAATAAATCGTGGTGAAACAAAAGATTGATCATTTACCTTTTTGACAATGTCAGACTCCAGCCATACTGCAATGAATTGAATTTCACGCGTCACCTGCGTAGCCTACTGCTTGAGAGATCTTTCAGAGCGTTGCTCCTTCTCGTGTGAGGTTCAGACAAGGAATGCCCACCTAACCGTGTGGTCAGCCTAGGCCCGCGAAATCTCGTGAGATACCTGTAGCGCCTCTAGCGGGGGGTTCTGGCTATATGTCAGCTAGATGAGGTCACTGCCTACCTAGTGAAGAGTTAGCCTTACCTATGCTTAGCATAGTCCTGACTTCTGTCGTCTGCAAGGCAGCGACTTTAAGTTACAAGGGCTACAGCAGGAACTATTTGAGGCGTGAAGCCATAGTGCTGGGTCCAAACTAGCCTTCTTTGACACTGATTCCCCCTATTTCAACTAATTCCAAATAAACCTGGAAATACAAAATAACATTTCTATATTAGTCATGATCTAAACCTTAGATTGTAAAAGTATATAGTGTATTAAAAATTCCTATTATGTAGTTTTAAAGCACGTGTAATGAAAACTAGGGGAAAATGTAGGCCTGACCACATAGAACAGATTCACAGATCTGGCTCACCTGAGTGGACGTCCCGGTCATCTTAATGTGAAAAGCAATATTACTTCGCGTCTCCATGCAATGTTCGCTTCGGTATTCTTAAAACTCCAACTTAACAGAGCACTTTTGTTCTTGCGCAGAATATTGTACATTGATTCCTTAAAAAGCATATACGTGGGCTTTGCCCTTCTAGTTGTGCTACCCGTTTTAAGCATTAGTTCCATTTATGGTGGATTCGTCAAGTTTGCCGGTACAGTAGTAAAGCTTGTTCCTGTTTATACAGAGGAAACCTGTACCACCTACGCTGACGGTAAGCAGTGCTTTGCTCAGTTCCGAGAGGAAATCGGCAGATCCCTTACGGCTTGGGATTCGTGCAAGTAAGTTTCACGTCACACTTAAAGACCTTACAGACAACTTTGTCAAAATATAAATAATATTATTATGGGTCGAGCTAGTCGAGTGAGTAAATCATAGCTAACACATGCCGACAGCTGCTCGCGACAGCAAGTGCCCCTACTCTTTACAATGAGAGTGTAAACTCAGAAATATGACGGCCTACTAGCGCCAAAACCGAGAGTTACCATTATCACGAGATACTTGAAATTAACACGTGTTCTGTGTAATTTACAGAGATATCGGTAATCCAGAGTTTTAATTAATAGTTATTAGTATTTGCCACGCCTTCCCAGTGCAAAAGCCTGTTAATTACAAATATGATGAGATAATTACACTTATCATAGGAAAATTACAATTATCAAGGAACCATTACCATTAAAAAATTACAAATATTTTCCCATGTTTAATTTTTGAGTTTTGGCTCTGCAAATGAGCCAAAACCGAAAATTGTAATTTTCACTTCATAGTTACAATTTTTACGTGTTAATTGTAAATATGTCATCGATATTTATAATTATCACATGATATTTGTAATTATCAGGTTTTGGCGCTAGTAGGCCGTTATAATGTGTATTACACAGTACACGTGTTAATTACTATTATCACTGATACTTGTACATGCACGTATTGGAGCTAGTAAGCCGCCTTAGGGCGCGTCCACATGACGAGCTGTGCTTTGAGCTAGCGGTGGCGTAGCGTTGGACGAGCTCTGAGCTTTGAGCGGTGGGTGGCCACACCAAAAGCTTCAAAAAGCTAGCAGCTAGCTAGCTGCAGAGCTGGCTGTAAGCTCGGTGACAGCTTGGGTGGCCACATGACAAGCTGTTACAGCTAGCTGCCTGCGAGCGTGATGCTAGCTGTCGTTCAGAAGTTTATTATCTGTGGTTTTGCAAGGCGTCGCAGACCCGCAACTAAAATTTATTTCTGTTGAAGTTGGAGCCTACGGGAAAGAGAGTGATGGAATATTTTCCAGGTTTCAGATGAAACTCTGCCTTGAAGGGAATACAGTAAATATGTCCCACTACCAAATTCCAACATTCACCTTTCCTATTTTTTGGGTAGGTAACCCAGCCTATCGCAAAAGCCATACCTAATAACACGCATCAACACAGTCGATATCATCTTCAATTATCGCCATTCTATGGCAAGCCGTTGTGTAGAATGCGGATTTGTAGTGCTTGCTGGAAAATGGTAAGTGCTGAAAACAGCAATCTGCACAACGTGACCACTGCTGACAACATTGTGCTAGCACTGTTGCCTTGCACAATGCAGTCATCCATCATGAGGTCGCTGATATAAAAAAGGACACGGAGATTTGGGATGATACTCAGACACACAGGTACCCAATACCGGGTCAATAGCACACAATCATTCACGTTTCTGACTTCGGGAGGTGAAGACGTCCTGTGAAGAAAGGTGTACTCTTTTACATTACATTTTAATCTGGAGAGAAATATTCTACATTGGCGCTACCTATCTGCTGAAATTCATCAACTTTGACTCATTCTCAACCTTATTCAAGACACGCTTTGCTGATTGAAATCTACAAATCAAGTTATGCTTTGCTGACCACAACTATAAACTCAAGTTATGCTTTGCTGACTGCAAATGGCTGCCATCACAACACAGTCCTTCCCTGCACAAGTAACGCACTGCTGAACCCCCTACATTGCTGCCTCACGTTACAGACAGGCGCTATTCCTTCATCCCATCACACATAGCTCTAGTACATCGAGCTCTGGTATAATTCATAATATCTATATAAATTGGTCCCCTAGAGACTCTCGTCTCAACCCATAGGTTGGGGACCATAGCCGTCAGTTGCTTTCCCCACCTAGTGGGTCTTAGCCGGTGCGTCATTTTGGGGAACCCTACGGGGTGTCCCCCTACGCACTGAGTGAGTCCTGGACTCAACCTAGGGCCTCCTCCCATTTTATAGGAGATCCATCTCTATATCAGCGCCTTTTAACGTGCAATTTAATAATAATCTTTTAATGGTCCTGAATTGTGACTTTTAAATCCACCACACACACCCTTTTAGAAGCCCCGGCCGGTCCTCCCCCGCCTTCTGGGGGGGGGGGGGGGGTAGACCTGGTTTCCAGCACCCCAGATTTTAAATTCGTATTGTCCTTTTGTGTGCCCTTCTCAAATCACACCTCAGATCCCACACTTCCCAATTTTTATTTTTTGTTATCATCTTATATTATTATTATTATTTAAAAAACTTTTTTTCCTCTTTTTATTTTTTCATCAAATCTTCTTCTTTTGTTATTGCTATTGTGCGCGTGCGTGTGTGTGTTGGTGTGGGGGTGGGTGCGTTTGTATGTTGGACGTATGACATATGATCCATGGCTGACCGAGACTCATATACATCTCAGAGTCAAGGTGGTTCCCCTCTCCTGGACGAGGTGGATCCCACCAATAAACCGATACACACTGACATAGGTGCCGATAAACAAAAAAAGACGGCTGACAAGGTCAAAGGTGGCTCCACTCGCCTGGACGAGGGTGACCTCACCTCAAAAACCATACACACTAGTCTTGGTGCTGAAAAGCCCAAAAAAGCGGCTGACAAAGGTCAAGGTGGCCCCACTCGCCGGGACGAGATGGACATTTCCACCAGACCCATACACACTAACCTTGGCCTTCCCAGGTTAAGAAAACCGGCTGACAAAGGTCGCCGGGACTCTCCAATAGCCAGGAACAAAACGGACACGGAGTCGCCCGGTAAGCGTCCCCGACCGTCTGTCTTTCGTAATATAAACCAAGCTTGGCAGACCGAGGCTCAGCGCCAACCTCCTGTCCCAGACGGTCAATCTCCGACGAACCGAAAACGACCATTTGGTACCCTCTCTGACACCTCACACACTGACGTCGAGGTTGAAGAGGCAGGAGACCCCCCTACTGACAACTCCATGCACACCGAGGAGGAGGACGAGGACGAAGACGAGGCGGCCCCTGCCGAATCACCGGGAAGGGAGGCCTCAGCCTCCCCCCCAGGATCTCCCCCTCCGCCGACTGACGACGTGCCTCTGACTGATGACGCACAACCTCATCAACAACCAGACTGGAATACAGTTACACGAAAAAGACAACGGTCAAAATCTAAAACATCCGGCACATCAAACCAAAGAACAAAACTTGAACCAGAATATGGCCTTGCAAAACACCCCGTTATAATCCGACAAACAAACAAAACAGGTATTGTATCCCTCAATGCACTCACCTGGAAAATGCCCGCACTACTCAGTGCAGTAAACATACAAGCACCCGAAAGAGTACGCCCCCTCAGGGAAGGCATTCTCGTTGGTTGCTCTTCCAGAGCCCAACAACAAAAACTGATGAAAATCACGCAACTGGGACAGGTTTTTATCACCTGTACTATTCCCACACCGAAAGTGGAGGGTGTCATCAAGGACATCCCCCTGGACGTAACCACAGAGGAAGTCATTGAGGGTTGTGCAGGGTGGGTCGACCCAGACGGCTCTATTGTCCACTGCTCCCTGCGGGCTGCCAGACGCCTTCTCGGGGCCGGGGGCCGACCCTCAAAAGCCATCAGGGTCACTGTTGAGGCAACCCACCTTCCGTCCACACTCCTCATCAACCGTAGAGAGTACGCAGTCGAGCCTTATATCGCTCCTATCCTCAAATGTACTCATTGTCAGCGCCTAGGCCACCTAAAGAAAGACTGCAAGACCAAAAAACAGGTTTGCTCGTCATGCGGTGGTGGGGGCCACTCCGGCACTCAGTGCCAAGCCAAGAAGTATTGCTGTCCAAACTGCAAGGGGGCCCACTCGTCCTCCAACGTAAACTGCCCAGCTCGGAAAGAGTTGATGCTAGTAAACCAGCTTAGGGCTAGCACCTACATGCCCAAATCACAGGCACACAGATTGGCCAAAGCCCAGCTGACCAACGCCAATGCCAGCACCCCCGAGACAACAACTGTGATCTCAGACAACACAGCTCCGCCCAAAACAAATGCTTGGGCCAAACGCCCCACCATTGTTCCCACAACGGCGAAGGCTCCTCCACAACCTTCTAAAAGTGTCTCTGCCACTCTCCCCACTGGACAAGCGGAACGTCACCTTAAGAGCCGTACGGCTCCACGGATCATTGCCCCTGTGCACAAGATGAATAGACAGCTGGAGTCTTCTTCAAGGAACCAAACCTTGGGACCATCCAGGCCTTATGACCTCACATCGGAAGGACTTGCATCGGCATCAGACCAACTTCCGGACAACCAACCTAACCATCCGTCGCCAGCGATGCCAGACCCCTGGACTGCAATTAGAAAACTGGAAGACAAGATTGACCAGTTGACCACAACAGTCAACAATCTCTTGATGCTGCTGCCGAGGTCACTCCATCAGCCGGAGCTCGCCTCCACCGGCTTGCCCGCCGCCCAGCCCTTACCGGCTGTGACATCCCAAACTGCCTCCACAGGGGACACGATATGGGACCCCACATCTGGGGCGACCCCCACTCTACCAAGCCTTCCTACCGCCATAGCAAACGCCCTCAAGATCATCGCTGACGCCCTTTCCCAGGCACCTGGGGGGCGCGCGATGGCTGAAGATACGCTCGCTACCATCACAACTGCTCTTCGCACATCGGCCGTAAGACCGACTACATCCAAATTAACTCCAGGAAAATGAACCAGACAGTGCAAACCGGGATCTCCATTCTCCAATGGAACTGCAGGACTATTACCAACAAAACAGTCCACCTAGAACAATACATAAAGACTATGGACCCTTCGATGTATTACTACTCCAATCCCTAAACGTTCAACCAAGAGCTCTGCCTCGGCTTGACGGCTTCCAGTACCCGCCGGTGGTGGGGCTGGAGAGAGACAAGGTCAGTGTGGCTACATATATTAGTTCCCGCCTGGCCTATAACAAACTAAATCTCCAGATCAACCTTGCTGACACCGGACGCTTGGGGATCTGTGCCATCACCCTCCCCTCCCCTGGAGCCAAGCCGGTAGCGGTAGTAAACGTCTACTATCCGGCTGGCACCACACTTCCTCAACAGGTGGCCTGGATAGGCGCCTTGGATCCCGAAACGCATCACTGGATCTTAGGAGGGGACTTCAATGTGAGCCACCCCGACTGGGACCGGCAATCCACAGGACAGGGTGGAGAACACCTGGCCAAAACCATTGTTGACTCATCCCTAATCTGCATGAACGATGGGTCGCTGACGCGCATCACGGAGTGTGATAAAATGCGCAGTTCAGCTATCGACCTCACCTTCGTCTCCACGGCACTGGGGGTAGACGCCACGTGGTTTACAGGCGAAGACCACAATCAATCCGACCACCTCCCAATACACCTAGTAGTTGGATCGGCACAATTAGAGACACAGGATATTACTCCCCTGCCTAAATATCTATACAAAAAGGCGAACTGGTCTGCATTCCGCACTCAGATGGACTCCGGACTCGCAGCAGGCAACCCCTACGATGATGACATCAATACTCATCTTAACAACATCCGGACCATCATCCTAGATGCCGCAGAAAAGACTATTCCTAAAACCCGTCCAGGAAACAAGGCAAATCAGACCTATTCAACTGAATGGTGGACGGATGACTGCGCGGCCGCTGTTGCCAACAAACGTAGAGCCATTCGCACTTACAAAGGAAATCTAACTGAAACAAATAGAACTGCCCTTCGTGAGGCTACCACTCATTGCCAAGAGACTATAACTAAAGCCAAAACCACCTACTGGGATACCTATGTTACAGCGGAAATACGGGAACCCAGGGATGGTATCAAGCTGTGGAGCAAATTGCGTTCACATCGCAACAAAAACCGGCCACCTCCACGACCCCTTCTTGTGAACGGCCATCTGACACATTCATCACAGGCCAAGGCGGACGTGCTTGCGGACACATTCGCCAGAGCCAGCCAAACCCAACACCTTCCACCCGAGATGAAACAGAACAGGGCCCAAGGGGAAAAGGACTTCTCCCCCCCCCCCCCTCGGCAGACAACACTCATCCCCATAACAGCAACTTAACAATCGGAGAACTGAAGGCTGCCTTATCGGAACTGGGTAGTGGCGCCAAGGCCTCCGGTGCGGACCCAATAAACAATATCATGTTAAAGAACTTGTCCTCACCCATGAAACAAGCTCTGCTGGAACTCTACCAGTCCTGTTGGAACCAGGGAACAGTCCCCTTGGCATGGAAGGAATCTATCGTAATCGCCATCCCAAAGCAAGGTAAACCTCAGGACAAACCCGAAAACTACAGACCAACTTCACTCACACCCTACCTGTGTAAAGTCTACGAAAGAATCATCAAAACAAGACTAGAATACTTCTTAAACAAAAAGGGAATTATTCCCACTTGCCAAGCAGGATTCAGAAGAGGTCGAAACTGTATGGAACACGTTGTGACCCTGGTGGAACACGCAAAAAGAGCCATGGCCGAAGGAAACTCGATCGTTGCCACCTTTTTCGACATCACTAAAGCCTTCGACACCGTTTGGCACACTAGACTAATACAAAAAAAATGGCTGCTCTGGGCATCTCTGGGCGCCTACTGGATTTCGTCACCTCCTTTCTCCACGAACGCGGAATGAGGGTCCGAGTGTGCTCGTCCATCTCCCCTCGCCACATCTTGGACATGGGAGTGCCACAGGGGAGCGTCATAGCTCCACTTCTGTTTGCAGTTATGCTTCACGATATCGATGCGGCCCTGGCACACCCTGGCCTGCACCTATCTCTGTTTGCTGACGACCTCGCCATCTGGTCAACCTACCTCGGCAAGAACCCCAACCTCACCACACGCTGGCTTGATCGGTACCAGGATCGGATCGATACAGTTGCCGAGTATATGAACAGCAATGGCTTTATCTTAAGCCAGGATAAGACGGCCCTGGTTATCTTCACCAGACACCAACAACTAAGGCGCCATTTCTGGATTGACCTGCTGGGACGTACCATCCTTCCCAGCGATAGGGTGGTATTCCTCGGAGTCACCCTCGACCACAACCTCTCCTGGAGCCACCACATAAACAACCTCATCAACAAAGCTAGGCGCTCCATTTCCTTACTAAAACTTCTTACCTCTCAGACTGGTTTCTCCACAAGAGCTTTGATCACCCTGACGGGAGCCTTGGTGCGCTCGAGGCTCACATACGGGCACCAAGTGTTTTTCAGCGCACCCGACTCCCACTGGACACGCCTTACCAGTACAGAAACCATAGCAATAAAAATTGCCCTGGGGATCCCCAAGTGCGCCATCAATCATCTTACATACCAAGAAATTGGCTGGACACCCCTGAGAGACAAATGCAGGGAACTTGCCGCCGGTTTTGAGGCAGCCGCCTTTGCGGTCCCCTCACAAGTGAGGGATGTTCTCGGCAACCTCAACTCGGAGGCCTCCAAAGTCTCGAGGGAAAGAGTCTCCATACTACCCACCATCAGCCAGAAAACACTAGCTCTACCCACATACACCCAACCTCTTTGGAATGACTGCAGACACCAGCCGACCGATGTCAATCAGTCCTCCACTGTCTTCTTCCCACATTGGGAGCTAGAAGCCCCCCAAATAGACATCACTATCGCTGATCAGGGCTCCAAGCAAACCAATCCTCTTCTTCTGGCTACATTGGCTAAAGAAAAAATTCACTCCGCTTCAACCACTCAGCTACCCATCTACACAGACGGCTCGGTCGGACTGGATGGCAAGGTCGGCTCTGCCTTTGCTATTCCCTTCCAGAAAATCTCCAAGGTCTTCAAACTACCAGATGGTGCCAGCATATTCACCGCAGAACTCTACGCCATTCTTATGGCACTATCGCACATCGACAATCTCACAAACCTTCCTCTTGCTGTCGTTGTTTTTTCCGACTCCAAATCTGCCCTGGAGGCTCTGTCCCGCGGAGGCACCAAAAACCGCCGAGACCTACAGCAGGAGATCCTTCTCCTCTCCCATCATATCATCTGTAAGGGATGCCAGGTTTCCCTGACTTGGATACCCTCCCACTGTGGCATCTATGGAAATGAGCTGGCTGACCGCGCAGCCTCCCTTGCGGCCGACGCCGGCCCATGTGTCCACCTTCTTCCCTCTCTTTCTGAACTCAAAGGGGAGCTAAAAGCCGCCACCAGAGCGGCCAGGGACAAATTCATGAAACGCTATTGTAGAAGGAAAGGCTTCATCTTCTCTCCTACTGGTCACAGTCTTGTCCAGCCCCTTCCACGCAGGAACCAACGGCTGCTTGGAAGGATTCGCACTATATCAACCTATACACGCTTCAGCCCGGTCTGCTGTCCATGTGGAGAAACCTTCTGCTGGCAACATTTCCTCGGGGGATGCCTGCCACTTGCCTCCACCTGCTCCCCCCTGCGAGAATACGCAAAAGCCCATGGACTTCAAGCCTCAGACTTCCTACTCCCTCACACCACACTTGGGCTGGCTCCCCAGAGAATATTATCAGACACGATCCTCAAATCTCCTTGGGGCAAACTCTTTTAGATCTACTGCACTAGCGTCTATTAATTTAGACGAACCCATGCCTGATAACCATTACTGATCACAACCATCTTACACTAAATGACACATGCC
The DNA here is from genome assembly GCA_036898135.1 of Oncomelania hupensis. NCBI lineage: Eukaryota > Metazoa > Mollusca > Gastropoda > Littorinimorpha > Pomatiopsidae > Oncomelania > Oncomelania hupensis. The sequence continues at coordinate 98,777,639 of CM072511.1, read as the reverse complement.
CCTAGTTGACCCTTCGAGTCCTAGGTTCAGGCCCATGTATCCGACCAACTATCTTAAGTGAAAAACCTCAGTTGACCTAATAGGTCCTGGGTTTATTGACATATACTGACGTATTCACCTTATAACGTGTACCTCTCAGTTGACCTTCTAGGTCCTGGGTACACCCCTAGGGACTGACAAAATAACCATAAAATGTGTGTATCCAGTTGACCCACCGGGTCCTGGCACACGATCACAAGGACTGACAACCAACGACAAGACATGACAGGTACCCCAGGTGACCTCACGGCCCTGAAGGCGTACTCCCAAAGCTATCTGTCTAGCTAACCCCAATGATTTACCCACCTCATGACGTGTATCCTCAGTAGACCTTTTGGCACTGACAGGTCACTTATGGACTGACAACTAACTATATTACACAGCATCACCCCTGGCCAACCATAGGGTCCCCTTGGGAGTATGCTATGTTAAACCAGCCAACGGCATCTACCTTGCCAACCTAGAAGCATCTATGGCCCCCAGGGTTGCACCCTGGAACCTGGATGGTTGCCTCCCAGGATTAGAGACTAGCCTGGCCTAGTGCTCTAGAAAAGGTCCTCCTTTTACAGACTAAGCATACTGCCAGTGCCATATTGGCACAAACAGTGCACCTATTGCTACAGATATGCAAACCAGTCTTTTGGGACCGTAATGGGCCTGGCCCAGACGACACCCGACTGCGTTGCACCCCGTGAGACCTGGCCTCCGGGGGTTCCCCCCATAGTCATAAAACCATAACTTAACATCCACAGGCTGCGTATGCCACCACATAGAGTTACAAAAATGGAGAGGTAGACCTGGTCTCACCCATTACTCACAAAGTGCCAAAATTCGGCCTGGCCGATTGGCAACTAATTAAATAGTTACAACAAAAGGGAGGCCTCCCCCTCCCCTTCGCAAACTATTATTGCAAGTGCCAAGTACACTTGCCACTTTATGTGACGGGACCTGGTCCCACGCATTGTAAAGGGGAAATAATACCCATGTACATATAATCTGAGGGTCCTAAAAACCCTGCCAGTGGTCATACCACAGGTAACCAATGCCGCTTTTTCGGCGAATTGTAAAAATCACTCCACTGGAGTAAACAGCCAATGAATGACAGTGAATGAATGTCAGATGGATGACAGTAGGAGTGTTTTTCTTCTCTTTTATCCTCCCTCTCCCTACCCAGCTTCTATCAACACCTCCCCTCCCCCACCCCACCCCCCCCCCAAACCAGACCTGGTCTGGTTTTTTTATTATAAGTGGCGTCAACACCACAATTTTATTGTCCTTAACTTTTTTAATATAGGACGTAAAGCTTCGCTTTCGTCGTCGGGATGATACTCAAGTCCGTGGCGAACAGGACAGACGGATGGATGGGGTGTTACTCAGGTCGTACTGGACAATACTTAGCAAGGGTGAGAGAACAGCTGGTTGAGTATTTTGTCAGGGTAGGTGCAGTGAACTGGCAGGAAAACTACAGTTAATGTACCTTTGCTGAACTAACTGACGGCAGTGATAATGAAGGATGAGACTCCTGACTTTAGTTTTCCCCCAATTTTCATATACGTCACAAAGCTTGTGATTTTAAATCTAAAGTTGGTCACTTTTCATGATCAACATGGAATGTACTATTTAAAAAAAATAAACCAAAGGGTGCAGATTTAAAAAAGATGGACCTGCAATCATGCACTCCACCCAAATGTTGGTCATTTACTGTTCAGCCTTCCCCTTTTCTCTCTCTTGTTTTCCCCCCACCCCTACCCCACCCCTACAAAGAAATAAACCCAAGTTAAAACGTTAACTATATATTTTTTGTAAATTGGCTGCCATCAAACACACAATACCTACATCATAAGTGTTCATTGATAATTTACCATCATAGCCCTTTTATTTATTTTTTTATTTATAAAATCCAGATCTAAATCTAGGTTGAATTTGGGACTATAAGCACGGTTCTAAATCTGAGTGAAAACATCAAATGTGAATTCGCTTAATAGATATAGATCTGTATTTTATTTGCAACAAATTGTGTTAAAACATAATAAAGAAAAAAAAGCACTTACTGGGTACTATTATTGTTCAATGGCGATGGTACAAATGATAAAGCTGCAATTTTGTCAATTAGGCCTATACTATATGAAAAGAGCAATTGGTCATTTTATTATAAAATTTATAACCATCTTCACTCAATCACTAACTTGAGTGCCTTGCCATTTTAGGCACCTCCTGAAACAGCTTTGCTCAAACCTCCCTGTTCGAAAATCTTTTTGTTTTTTTCTGCCACAATCTCCTATTTTGTAGTTCTCTGATTCCGTAAGCGAAGGGTGGTAAGAAGACTGATTCAAGGCCAAGGACACAAAACCAATCAAGGTCAAGGACCCAAAACCACCGCTTGAGCTTCGAGCGTCGATAAATGCCGAGAATATTACCGCCGCTCGAAGCTAGCAATAGCCGCGCGGCTACCGCTCGTGGTGTGGACGCTTCTACAGTAATTCTAGATAGACTTTTTGCAGCGCAGCTCAAAGCTTCGCTCGAAGCTTGTCATGTGGACGCGCCCTTAGTCAGAATTAAGCACGATCACGTAAAAATTGTAATTACGAAGTGAAAATTGTAATTATTATGTGTTCATTAAAATTTTCGGTTTTGCCGCATTTCCAGGAGGATTGCTAGAGTCAAAACTGAAAATTAAACATGATAACGCGAAGATATTTATAATTTTTCAATGATAAATGTAATTATCCCTTGATAATTGTAATTATCCCTTGATAATTGTAATTATCCCTTGATAATTGTAATTATCCCTTGATAATTGTAATTATCCCTTGATAATTGTAATTATCCCATTATATTTGTAACTATCTAATGATTTTTGTAATTATCAGGTTTTGGCGCTAGTAGGCTGTTATACAGAACTAATCATTCCATAGCATAGATTTTTAAGATCTTAACGCATGTAACCTAGACGGGTAAGTGCCAGATACAAAAACACAAGCAAGCAAAAGCACTACATTCTACTCCCTTTCGCCCCGAGTCTGCAGCTGCCTCACTTTCGCTAAGAAGGCAACCCAAATTTTGCCCGGAAGGGTGACATTTATCTCAAATAATTTGTTTTAAAAATCAAATTGTTATCCATGTTTTGTTAAATCATTCTGTTTTTCATTATTGTTTTGTGGATGACAACATTTATCCAAAATTTATCCAAACAAACAAAAAGCCCAAAAGGAACTAAAAGTTTTTCATGGTTTGTAAATCGCTGTGTTTTTTTAAATTTGTTTTGTTTAGTCAGTAGACTTCCAGTCATAATGTTGACCATTTGAATGGCTGTACCTAGAATCGGCACGCGCAAATCTTCAGCGGAAGAAAACAACAAACACCATTTCAGATGCTTTTGAAGTCCCCAATAAATTAAACTGGATCTTGTTTATCGAGTTCTTTTTTAATGCATTAGCATGGAGCCAAAATATTAACCCTCCATATAAAGTGTCTATAGTACTCTATAGTAATGAACCAGGCTATAATTGTACAATAAGGGAAACTCTTGACACCTGTAATTAATGTCACATACTATACCATGACTCACAAGTGCAATGTTTATGGCGTTGCTAGGTGAGTGCCTCTCTAACGGAAGTTGACAAAAGTAAAACAGTCATAGAGTTGCTTCCCCTGTACCACAATCCCCGTGCATTTCGTGCTATAATACGCGTCTAAGCGCTCACAGTAAAAGCCCGTATACCTCATTCCTTTTTTGGCACTCGCTGAGTGTGGTTGTGTCTACTCTAGCTCTCTTTTTTGCTGACTTTCTGCGTTCGCCCTGTAGTTTGCGGTTACTACCGCCGGCGGAGTTTTGGGTTTCCTTGTCTTGCCTCAACGTAGCTGTTCGTCGGCTTCAACCTCGTCTATGCGCGTCTCTTCTACTTCGGCGGCCGTTCGTTCTAAGGAATGTCGAGTTTCCTCTGTGCCTTCCTTCGTTTCCTCCCCTGCCAACATTACCTCTGTTTTGCTACGTTGCGCTTCCGCTCCTGCGCCTCCTGCTTTGTCTTCTACCCTTCAGGTTTGTAGAGTGGTGGTGGGGAGTGGCGGTAGTGAGGTGAGGGGTGGTTCCTTGGTCTTGCCAGAAGTGACCTTGGAGCCGTTTCTGGTCAAGGTTACGACCAGAAACATATAAGTGGTCGCCCTAGTTTAGGCCCACATAATTTTTCCGGCGGGGACGCCCCGGCGAGGCCGGACAAGCTACCTGCTGAAGCCTTCCCATCTGTTTCCTGCGGGATTCAGACCGGGTCGGAACTTCTGGCTAATGTCGAGCTTGAGACATATAAAGCACTGTTCGCAGTGTTACGTCCGGCTGCGACAGGGGGTGTGGCTTCCGGTTCGCCGGTTTGTCCCTCACCTCCCCATTCCAGCCCCCATTGCACTCCACTTCCGCTTGCGGTCGTGGGGCGGGGCCGTCGAGCTTGAGACATATAAAGCACTGTTCGCAGTGTTACGTCCGGCTGCGACAGGGGGTGTGGCTTCCGGTTCGCCGGTTTGTCCCTCACCTCCCCATTCCAGCCCCCAGCCGCTTGCGGTCGTGGGGCGGGGCCTCTGGTTTCCGGTACGGGGGTACGGGTCACTCGTTACCTTCTCCCGTTCCCGGTTTGGCTTCTCCCTCCCATCCCCCTTTGTTTTCCACTTCCGCTTGCGGTCGTGGGGTGGGGGCTCTGGGTTCCGGTTCGGGGGGTACGGTACACCCGTTACCTTTCCCTGTGTCCGGTTTGGCACCTCCCTCCCATCCTCCTTTGTACTCCACTTCCGTTTGCGGTCGTGGGGCGGGGGCTCTGGTTTACGGATCGGAGGTTACGGTTCACCCGTGGCCCCTTCAGTTTCCTGTTTGGGTCAAGCATTCCCTGTTCACTCTTCGGTCTCTGCCACTTCCGGGTTTGGTTGTGGATCGGGGGTCTGGTGTCCGGTTCTGATGGTACGGTTTTTTTTCGTTACCTACTTCCGGATCACATGCAAACGTCGATTTGCCTTGGTGTGCGCCAACTTCTGGTTGGTTCCTCCTACCCTAGTTCCTGTTTTTACGGGTACGGGGGTGTTGTTATATCAGGCCCTTTCACCTGATGCTCTTTTAAAGAGGCCGTTCAGCGCGCTGCAGCTTTTTGTCCTCAGGTGGTGGAGGAGGTTTCGGTGCCCCTACCACCACTCCATTCCTTCCTAGGCGGGACTCTTGCTTCTGCCGAGTCTGATGAGGCTTGCCTTGTATTCAGGGCGTCTCCTAGTGTTAACTTTTTTTGTGGAATGGGCCTCTTCTACGGCTAGAGGACTTATGGAGGGCGAGGCCTCTTCCTCTTCGTTTGAGGAGGTGCCTCGGTTCCCTAGAGCTTCCTCTGTGGGCTCTCTTTTTTAGTTCGTCCTCATTGCCCGGTGTTTCCGGGAAGTTCCTCTCTCGGTCAGAGGTCTGGCTCAGATAGAGGGGTCTATTGTTAGGTCCCTTGAGTATACTTCTCTCGCTGACGCGCTGCCTGCTGCGCTGTCTTCGGATGGGCAAGTTTTCTGGGACGACGTTTCGTTCCTTTCGGTGAGGTCCTTGTTACAGGCCCACTATACCTCCTTCGTTCTGGGTTGCGAATCACAGGCTTTTGCCTATGTCAACCTGCTCCTTGTGCATCGTGACGCTTTTCTTCAGTCAGCGTCCCTTTTGCCTCCGCTCTTGTCCTCCTCGCTTCGGGTGGGACCCTTGGTACCCGACTCTCTTTTTGGGTCCTTACGTTCTCTCGGCGGTTCGTGAGGAGTCGGAGCGGTCCAAGTCGGATGGTTTCGCCTTCTGGGCTCGGGCCCTACCTTCAGCCCCGCCTTTCTTTCCTGACAGGGGTCGAGGTCGCTCGGTCCGTGGTCGCTCTTCTCGGGGTGTGCGGGGTAGTATTCCCTCTTCCCGTGGCAGGGTTGGGGTGAGCCGTAGGCGTTTACGCAGTGGCGCGTTTTCCACCAGTCCTGTCCCTGCCTGTCCACCCCTAGGTGTTCTACCCCTCCGGGCGAGTGGCTTGGCTCGCCAGTTTCATGCTTGGCTCGGCCTCCCCTCCGCCAGCAGTTGGGTTCAAGAGGTGATTCTGGACTCGGAGGTCATAGCCCTTCTCCAGAAGGGTCTTATTGAAGGGGTCCTTTGCCCTCACTCCCCGGGGTTTTATGGTCGCCTCTTCGTTGTCCCGGAGGTTTCCGGCGGTTGGCGCCCGGTGCTCGGTTGGGCTACCTCTGTCGATCTTTCTGACGCCTATTTCCAGGTGTCTATTCATCCTCTTCACCGGCGTTGGATGCGCTTCGTCTGAAGAGTTCAGGTTTTTCATTTCAAACCCTTCCTTTTGGTTTGTCTCGCAGTCCTTGGGTTTTCACAAGGTTTGTCATAGAACTCGCTGCTGTAGTTCGCGGACTCAGGGTGCGGTTCTCTGCTTATCTTGATGACCGGTTGGTCAAGGCTAGTTCTCACGATCTCTGTCTGGTGCACACCAGGCTCGTTCTCCTTTGGACGCGGCGCTTGGGGTTCTCTGTGAACCCTCTCAAGTCCGTGTTGTCTCCATCTCCGGTTTTCAACTACCTGGGGATGTCGTTCGTCACTCGCAATTGGTCGGTCCGCCCTTTAGTTCGTCGGGTGCAGAGGCTTCAGTCCCTTCTGCGACCTTTGGAGAGTCAGGATGTCGTTTCAGCCAGATTTCTGGCCTCTCGTTTGGGGTCGTTTTGAGTCTATGGTTCCTCTGGTTCCCCTCGCGGGAGTTCGCAAGCGGCCGATTCAACGTTGGCTTTCTTCCCGTTGGAATCAGTCCGGCGATTCCTGGGACGCTCCTTTTTCGGTCACGGAGGGCCTTCGCGTTTTTCTGCTTCCTTGGAGGAATGTTGAGTGGCTTTTTTCGGGGGTTCCTATCTCCCCTCCGCTTCCGGTGGCCGACATCTTCACGGATTCGGCTTTGGTCGGTTGGGGTGCGCGTACCGGCAGCCTTTCAGCTCACGGTTTTTGGTCTCAGGACCATCTGTCTTGGCATTTCAGTCGCTTGGAGATGGAAGCCGTTTGCCTGGCTCTTCGTCGTTTTTCTTCCCTCCCTGCCTCTGGGCCTCTTGCTCGTTCGCTCTGCCAGTACCACTGTGGTTTCTCTCATCTACCACTTCGGGGGTCCCCATTCCCCTGCTCTCTCCATGATGGTGAAGAGCCTCCTTTTGTGGTTAGCTGATTTCGTTTGTACGCTTGTAACCAAGCATGCAGCGGCTCTGTCATGTCTTAGCCGATCTTCTGAGTCGCCCTCTTTGTGTGGTCCACACGGTATGGACCCTGTCCCACTCCGTTATTCATCCGGTTTGGGCGGAGTGGCTTAAACCTCTGATCGATCTTTTTGCCACTCGTTACTCTTCCAGGCTCCCCTGTTTGTGTCGCCGGTCACAGACTGCCTGGCTTGGGCGGTGGACGCGTTGTCCATTTCTTGGGCGGGGTTGGAGGCTTATGCCTTTCCGCCATTCTCCCTCCTTCCTCAGGTTCTCAGGGAAGCCGAGGAGGAGTCTCCTTCTATCATTCTCGTGGCTCCCTTTTGGCCAGCTCAGCCCTGGTTCCCCGATCTCCTTCGCCTTTCCCAGGGGAGGTGCATTCCTCTCGCTCTCGGGGCGAGATCGCTTCTGCAGCCTCGATCCGGGGTTTCACACGGCAACCCAAGCGTCCTCCGTCTTCACGCTTGGCTGTTGTCCGGCCTTCTCTAAGAGGTTTCTGGGCTTCAGGACGCCTCGGCCGGTTCCCGCTTGCATCCTGTTTCTGTCTTGCCAAGCTCGAGAGGATGGCTTCTTGGTGTCGATTCTGTGCTCGCGGCCCTGCATTCCTGGTCCTCTTCTTCAGCCTGTTCAAGGTAACGTTGTTTCAGATAAAGTTGCTTCCCTCCGTCCTTTTCATGCTAATCTGCACTTGTGAGTCATGGTATAGTATGTGACATTAATATTAAAATTTTATCTCTAAATTTATTATTAATAAGCATACTTACCATGACTCACTTTTATGTCCCTCCCACCTCCCCGCAGTTCCAAATAAGGAATGAGGTTTACAGGCTTTTACTGTGAGCGCTTAGACGCGTGTTATAGCACGAAATGCACGGGGAGTGTGGTACAGGGGAAGCAACTCTATGACTGTTTTACTTTTGTCAACTTCCGTTAGAGAGGCACTCACCTAGCAACGCCATAAACATTGCACTTGTGAGTCATGGTAAGTATGCTTATTAATAATAAATTTAGAGATAAAATTTTAATTTTAGCTCCCTATCCCGAGACATGCAAATAATAATTATACTGAAATAATTGAAAAGATCTGGGTTTTTTACATTTCAGAGCCTATCTCAGCCTGTCGACATGCTTGGAGGAGCTTGGGAAGAATTGTTCCCTTTCTAACATGCAGAACAAAACTATCGGAAGTATGTTGGACTTCGCTGAAGACCAGCTTTTCTCCTGTTTCTGGACATAATTATGTATTACGTCCCTTCTCGATAACCTTATGTAACCTATGCAATTCAAAATTGATATTAAATTAAATCTTCTGTCAAAGCTAAATCCTACATTCAAAACGTAAATTCATGCATCTTAGCAAGGCAAACAAACATAAATTCTTGCATCTCATCAATGCACAAAACATAAATTCCGTTATCATACCAATGCAAATAGGCCTACACGCAGAAGGACCTATTCCAAATTCAGTAAATGGTTGCGATCCAGCCATCGCTTGCATGATGATGAAACTTCAGTCTGAAATTGATGCCAAATTTTCGACCCTTGTGCTTTTGGCGGATTGCAGGATTGTGGTTGTTTGTTTTGTTTGTTTCATGTGTTATTGTTGTCGATTGTTGTTATCTCCTAACATGAATAAGATTATCTTACAACTTACAATGATTTGCTTTTTTTCCATCCAGAGAAGATTAAAATTACGCAAGTAAATAATCAAAAGCTGTTTTCTTTTCCTTACTTTGTCAGTTCTTCTGTTCTTTTCTTTGGTGTGTTGAACGAAAAGTATGGATGAATTCCCTTCAAGTGTGTGCTTAATTAAAAATAAACTAGCAGTTATTACCCGTGCAAATAAATTTTTGATGACTCAATTGCTGGGCCTGATATGCCCGTTTCACACATTTTCCTGGAAGTGACTTTTTTTGTTGCATTCTGCAGCATTTAGTCGTTTTATGTTTGTTTTTAATCTGAAGAAGAGCAAAGCACGAAAATTCATTTGTCTTGTATTGTTGTATAATTAAAAGTATCTAATATATTTCTTTGTTTTGTTTCTGATTTTATGCCCGTTATAGGTTATCTTTGGGTGTCCAAGCTGTCAGCCACTGAGTGAAGTCAAATTTATTTGAGACTATAATGTTCCATTGTAGCCTACATAGTGTATAGTTTATGTTGTGGTGTTGGTACAATAACTACCTTTAGGAAATATATCAATTGTCTGAAAATGGAAGAAATTGTAAACACAACAGGAACTGCAAAGTATTTTGAAAGTAAAATCATGAACACAACTAAGATATATATCAAATATAATTTTAATTAACATTAGCTCGAAAATCAATTCCTATTGTATAAAAGTATCTTTGATATAATAATCTTTATTGTGTTTATGATTCTGGAAGTGGAAGGCTGAAGTGCACTGTCAGTGGTGAATCACTAAAAAGAGACATAGATTAAAGATAAACTTATAATTGTAATAAAACACAATAACCATTTATTTGAGGAGAACAGCATTACTGATTTATTGCACATGCATGTGATTAAAACAATAAGGCAATGCTATCACATAATTTTTTTAATTATAATACATACCAATGAAATACCAAATTGAGGCAATCATTAAAAAAAGCACTTGATATTTATTTTTGGAACAATTCAGTTTATATTTATATTCTAAATAATTATTTTTCATGTAAAGTTTGCTTTTATTTTTATTTATTTTTTCTGACGAATCGAATGAAAATTAATTATGCTATGAAATTTACAATAAAACTATAATGTTCTTTTCAAATTTTTTTAATAGACCTACCTATACCTAATCAAAAACAGAAAAAAAGCATAAGATGTTCAGTGTTCTAAAACGTACATGCATCATGGATAAATGGGAAAAAAATGAAGCAGTTATTAATACCCGTGCTATTATTTTATTTTTATTTATAGATTTATTTATTTAATTAATTTTGGCATTTTACTTGCACCCTTTTTTGTTTTTTATTTGCATCTCCTCTTTTTTTCTTTAGTATCTATACCTCCCTCTCTCTTTTATCTCTCTCCCTCTGTATTATTAAATTTTAAAAAAAAAGTATCCCTAACGAGATTCGATCCCGGATCACCATAATGATAGTCAAACGCCTTATCCATAGATCCACGTGCTGCTATAATTCTGAAGCCTTATTTTAGGTCCTATATCATAAAACATGGTGAACCCTCAATTTTACTAGTGTTATAAACTTTAAACTGCATTAAACAACAATATAACGCCGATTTAAAAGCGTGATCAAATCCAAACTTATGAAATGAAGGCTACGGAGCGAAATCACTAAACGCCAACCGGAAATGAAGGCGGGGCCTGCCGTAGGCAACGTCAAGAGTGATTGGTTGGACTCGCACATGTTTCCCACGTGTTTTTAGTACATTTTCAAGGCAGTAAAATGCAAAATAAAGCCGTTTTGCGATCGAAAATAATGTTAAGTTTTGTTGTATCGGCAGCGCGTGATCGAGCGGCGAATGGCAAAACTTGCGTGGAAGCAATTATACAGTTCAGCTGTAATCTACACAAATTCGAGCAAAATGAAGCTCAAATCGAGCTTCACAACAAAGCCGCTGGTGATCTAAAACGGCTTGTCGATTAATATATAGATTAAACATAAACCGATTATTTTGATTGTTGGTACACAGGTACTTCAAAGATTACCATTCAGTAGCATTCTGGTTGTCGGTCGACCAGTCCGTCCGTTAATCTGTGTCACGTCACCCGAATGGGCTCAGTGACTTCAGCTCATACAGTGAGTGAAGGGATTCAAACTCAAATTAAAATACTAACATAGATGCCAGATGAACAATCACACTCTTTTATTCAACACACAAACATACAGGAAAATGGGAAATCTAACCCAACCTCAACCCTTAACTGGTCCCACAACCCCAACAATTAACAAATAATTACCTCCCTTGACTAATCCGTAACCCCTTAGACATTGGACATAAGATGCCAACACAACCAAGATATAACAATATGAAAATAAAGATGAAGTAATACAACAGATGGCTTATATATACAATCACCAAGATTCGAAGAAATATATTTAATCAATATCAAACTCTGTATACACCGCACCAATTCGTTATTCAATACAAAACCTAACTAAATCGTCTGAAATTGGCACTACAAGACCTTTGCCGTTTCACCACTATAATCCAGAAAGTCACTACACTGTTCCAAATTTATCACAGACTATAAAGAGACACTGTTTAAATATTCACTAAGTGTTTAAAATGTTTTTATTTGCGTGTAATGTGTGTGTAGTTGATAGTGTGTGTGAGGCCCTGAGTACCGTGACCCAAGTACAAGATACAAGAAAACTTTATTATCTCACTCTGAAAAATAAAGATATGTTTTGCAGGCAGTTAACGGCCGGACGTCATCAATCAATAAAAAGAAAACATAACACCTGTGCCCTACACAGTTGCCACTTCACATTCTTACTGGACATCTATATATAATTTTCCTTCTCGCTTATATTAATGTACAGATTATGGGGCGCCATGTGTCCATTTATTCTATGGGACCATTCTAAATAATAATAAATTCTATGCACATAGAAAGCATTCTATGCACACAAAAAGCATTCATTAGTTGAAAATCCATTTATAAAAAAGAAACCAATATGGTAAGTCATAGAATAAAACTCGTTGTATAGAATAACATTCTATAATATAGTGTAAAATTCTATGTCCATAATAAAATTCTATGTATAGAATAACATTTATAATAGAGAATAAGATTCTATGTATGTAATACAATTCTATATTATAGAATGCACTTGAATGCATAGAATTATATTCTATAACATAGAATGAATTCTATTACAAAGAATGAATTCTATAACATAGAATGAATTCTTTAACATAAAATAAATTGCATGACATAGAATTAATTCTATACGCATAGAATTCATTCTATAACATAAAATGAATTCTTTAACATAAAATAAATTATATGACATAAAATAAATTCTATGTGCATAGAATAAATTGTATAACAAAGAATGAATTCTATAATAACGAATGAATTCTATATACATAGAATGAATTTTATAACATAGAATGAATTCTATGACATAGAATTCATTATATGATATAGAATGAATATATGGGCATAGAATGAATAGTATAACATAGAATCAATAAGATGACATATAATTAATTTTATGACATAGAATGAATACTATAACATAGAATGAATTCTATAGCATAGAATGAATTCTATGACATAGAATTTATTCTATAGCATAGAATGAATTCTATGTTACAGAATGAATTCTATGTCATAGAATTCATTCTATGCTATAGAATTCGTTCTATGTTATAGAATTCATTCTATGCTATAGAATTAATTCTATGTCATAGAATTCATTCTTTGGTATAGAATTCATTCTATGTTATAGAATTCATTCTATGTCATCTTATTCATTCTATGTCATCTTATTCATTCTATGTTATACTATTTATTCTATGCTATAGAATTCATTCTATGTCATAGAATTCATTCTATGTCATAGAATTCATTTTATGTCATAGAATTCATTCTATGTTATAGAATGAAATCAATATATACACTTTTTTTAAAAAAAGGAAAAACTGGGGCACTGTCAAGGTATAGAGAACATTTTTTATGGCATGGGACTTATTGCAGAGAGATACACATTACAATACAATACAAGATTATTGCTTTAGGTCCAGCGGACTCTTTCGAGCCAAATCAGGACCAAAGAGAGAGCAAACCACATCACTCTACATCAATGGCTGGCTGACGGACGTTCCGAATGCTATTATGCTATCCATTTTATTAACGGAAGGAACTATACATAAATGTGGGTGTTCTCACAAAAGGGGGCCAAATTCGCAACAGAGCTATTTAGCTGAAAATAGGTGATGGGGGGCCGCGTGGGGTGAAATAGATTTTGTGCAATAATCAGCTTTATGAACCTTTCATTTATTATGTCCCCGAGTTGTAGAGCAATATTCGACCTTTAAATATATTAATTATTGCTTTTTATGAGTGTACAGTACGGTTATTTCTTCGATATTGAGCGAAAAGAACTGATTATTTAATTAGATTTTGTCACTATAAACCCTTACAGAACCTCAGCACATTGTAATGAAAAAAGCAAGCACGCGGGGGTTGAGGGAGGGGGGGGGGGTGACGTCAATTATTTTTATTGCTACGCGATCTACTCACACTACCGTCGAAGTCGTCTGCATCAATACAATACAATACAAGGTTATTGCTTTAGGTCCAGCGGACTCTTCCGAGCCAAATCAGGACCAGAGAGACGTTATCTTAAAATATTATAAAATGATTCAAGTCTTAAAAAACGAGCCTGTTACTCTTAAATACACAAACAAACTTTCACATGACACCTCTTTAAGAGACTTCTTTAAAACTGATGTATTAAAAATATATTCTCTTTCTTCAATCAAATCACTAAATTCAGTCCTAATAAAACCCAAACTAAACAAAACATGTCGATACGATTTATATGCGATAAAACAAACCAACATCATGTAAAAATTGAAACAGATGTTGACCATTACATACTTTAAAAATCTCTTTGAAAGGTATGGAACCAAAATATGTTTCCCTTTCCTCAATCAAATCAGCACACTCAGACATGAAATGTCGAACGGAAAAGGATTGATCACATGCAAAGCACCATGGTGGTTCTTCTCCTTTTAAAAGGAAACTGTGGGTGACATAAGTATGCCCAATATGAAGGCGAGATAACACTGTTTCTTCTTTGCGAGTGGATGCAAAGTTAGGCAAAGAAGTGGACAAATCGGGAAGAATTTGAAATAATTTGTTGTTGACATGGTTAGACCAGTCAGTCTGCCACAGCCGTTTACAATAAGAACCAGTCATACAACGTAGGTCAGAGTAGGGCACAAACTGGAAAATCTCTGGAGGGAAATCGAGATGCAGAGCATCTTTAGCCGCCTTGTCTACTGCAATATTGCCGCGGATGCCCATGTGACCAGGGACCCACATAAAAACTATCTTTTTACCCTCAGAAACAAGTTGTGTATGGAGGTCATGGATCTCTGCCAGAAAAGGGTGTGATATCTTTCTCGTGGAAAGAGCCTGAAGTGCTGACAATGAATCAGACATGATTAAAAATGAGGTTTTTTTGGATTGATAAACTTGTTTCAGAGCTAAATGAATTGCCTTGAGCTCAGCTGTATAAACAGAACAAAAATCAGGTAAACGCTGTTGCAAAGGCTGGTCTAAGTGTCTCCCAGAGACCGACGCAGCAGCAACTGAATCTCCTTTCTTTGACCCGTCTGTAAAAAGTTGTTCATATCCTGGGTATAAAGCACACTGTTCTAAATAAAGTTGGTTATATACGGTTTCGGATGTATTGTTTTTAAGGAAAGCGGACAACTGCCAATTAATGTTTGGGATACATAATTTCCATGGAGGAGCTTCAGTCCGAAGTTCATCGTCATTGATGGAAGCAACATCAATGCCTGCTTTTACCAAATGAGCTTGCATTCTGATGCCAAACGGAGGAATTGTGTTAGGTTTGGCTTCAAATTTCTGAACAAAATCTGGGTTGAAAACACAGTCATAAGCAGGGTTCATAGGATCAGTTTTTAATTTTAAATAGTAATTCATTGACAATTTTGTACGTCTCAGCTCCAGCGGAGGTTCGTTAGCTTCCACGTAAAGGCTTTCACAAGGGGAAGTGCGAAACGCACCCAAAGCAATGCGTAGTGCCTGATGGGCAACTGGATCTAGCATCTTAAGATAAGATTTTCTAGCAGAACCATAGACAATGCAACCATAGTCTAACTTGGATCTAATTAAAGAACGATATAACAGCAATAAAGTTTTCTTGTCAGCACCCCAGTCTGTACCACTGATAACCTTGAGCAAATTGCAGGCCTGTTGACATTTAGTTTTCAAAATTTTCAGATGAGGAATGAAAGATAGCTTTTGATCAAAAATAACACCCAAAAATTTGACTTGTTGGACCGCCTTTATTGGAGTTTTATTGAGGAGAATAGTAGGGTCTTGAATAATTCCCCGGTGCTGGGAAAAGTGAATACATTCAGTTTTTGCTTCAGAAAATTTAAAACCATTTTGTAAAACCCAGTCTTCAACGGCCTTGACACATAACTGTAGCTGACGTTCTGCAGATGCCAAAGTTTTACCTTTGGCTACCAATGCAAAATCGTCAACAAACAAAGAATTGTCAATTCCCCGTTTAACGGAACGAACAATATTATTTATTTTAATATTAAACAGCAAGGGAGACAAGATGCTACCCTGAGGCACTCCCATCTCCTGTTCCCTCATATCTGACAAAGATCCCCCAACCTTAACCTGAAAGAGTTTGTCCGTTAGAAAATTAGAAATAAACAGAGGTATATGTCCCTTCAAGCCCATTTCTTGTAAATCTGAAAGAATGCCATATTTCCATGTGGTATCATAAGCTTTTTCCAAATCAAACATGATGGCAACGACATGTTCACCCTGGACGAACGCGTTACGGATAAAAGTTTCCAGTCGCACCAGGTGGTCAACAGTACTTCGACCACTTCGAAAGCCACACTGAGTGTTGGATAAAATATTATTTGTTTCTAGATACCACAGTAAACGAGAATAAACCATTCTTTCTAGCGTCTTGCATAAGCAAGACGTTAAGGCTATTGGTCTATAGTTTGTCGGGTTAGTATGGTCTTTGCCAGGTTTAGGGATGGGTACAATAATGGCCTTTCTCCAGGAGGGAGGAAAGGTGCCAGTGATCCAGAGCTGATTGAAGATGTCCAGCAGTTGAGACCGTGAGTACCTTGTTAAATGTCTGAGAAATTGATAATGTACATCATCCGGTCCAACTGCTGAATCTGCACTTTTGTTAATTGCATCGTCAAGCTCGACTAATGAAAATGGAATGTTGTAATCTTCAGAATTATCGGAGGTAAAATTTAACTGTTGTTTTTCTTTACGGGTTTTAACTGTTTGAAAAGGGACAGAATAATTTTCAGAGGAAGAATTTGCAGCAAAAGAAGAAGCCAAAAGATCAGCTACTAATTTTTTATCTCCGATTACGTCACCCTGCACAGTAAGGCATGGGCTCACCTGTTTGTTACTTCTATTTTTGAGTTTGCGGACTACTTTCCACACCTTCGACAGTTTCGCTTTCGAATTAAGCGTGGAGCAGAAACCTCTCCACGATTCTCTTCTCTTTCGTTTGAAGAGCTGTCGGCATTGCGCTCGCAAACGTTGGTGGTTTTGTTTATTTTCAGTGCTTGGGTGTAAAAACATAGTTCTTAAAGCTTTTTTACGAGCTTGCTGAAGTTTTCTACATTCATCATCAAACCAGGTTTTTTTTAAGTGTGTGAGGGTTTGATGAAGTTTGCGGAATAGACTCCTTGGCACTGTTAATAACTATGTCAGTGTAAAGCTGGATTGGATCTATGGCATTCGAAAATTCCTGCTTCTTAGTACGTAACTGAACCTCAGACAGGTTAGAAAACAGACTCCAGTTAGCTTGTTTCAGTTTCCACCTGCCATGAGTTTGCTCAAGGTTGTCTGAATCATATTTTAATAAAACCGGAAAATGGTCGCTGCCATGAGATCTTCTAAAACTGTCCATTTAAAATCCAAAAGTAAGGAGGGATCACAGATTGATATATCAATGTGGGACAAAGAAGCGGTTCTTGAACAGGAAAAAGTTGGAGCACCCTCGTTCAAAGTTACTAGATTTAACGAGTCTAAAATGTCTTCAATTATCTTCCCCTGAGAATCGGTACGATCGCTACCCCACAGGGGAGAGCGTCCATTAAAATCTCCCAACAACAAAAAAGGGGTAGGTAACTGTTGAATCAAATTCTCAAGGTCATTTTTGTTTACATTTATGGATGGGGTCAAATATATAGAACAAACTGAGGGATTTAAAAGAAGATATTCTAGCTGCAGCTGCGGGTAAACTTGTATTGAGTGAAATTGGGTTAAAGGGGACGTTTCTATCAATAAAGAGTGAAACGCCTCTAGAAGATATACAATCAATAGAGGAATAACCAGTAATATTTATAATCTGTTTCTCTGATAAGAGAGTTTCCTGAAGGGCCAACACTTCAGGTCGATGCTCTGTCAGCAGACAGCATAGCTCCTCATAATTTGCCCTAATCCCTCGGATGTTCTATTGTAAAATGGACATAAAAATGAAGTTAAAAAATGCTAAAATTGTCAACTTCGATAGCACAATTAAGTTTCTTTAGCTTTTCGGACCCTCGTCCATCTCTTCATGTTCCATCAACCCCCCGAAACGGTTCTCCGTTTCCAGAGGCTGATGGTGCCTGGAAGAAAGGCGTCCGGGCCTTTGATTTTTCGTCAAAGCCCCGGAACCCGAACTGCCAGCCGACTTCTTCCCCTTCTCCCCAGCACCGGACTTTATATCCTCCTTCTCCCCCTCACCCCTTCCAACCTTTCCCTCTCCTCCTCTGACGTTCTTCTGCTGAGCGACTAGAATCTTTGCCGCCCCAGCAACTACCCGGTCGCTAAAACCGGTCGTTGCTGGTGCGGTGGCATGAGGCCTAGCCTCCTTTGCAGCAGGTGTGACGGCTTTTGTCACGGCCGTCTGCGTGTTGTGGGTGACGGTTGGGGACGTGCCCGTCGGCACGTTCTCCAGTGTAAGTGGTGGGGCTGGAGAGCCCCCCTTTTGAACAATCGTGAGCATTTTTTCCAGAGTGTCCATCCGTTTGCACAACGTTTCAAGAATCTGGGTCATTTTATTTAAGAGAATTTCCGTTGCCGGATGTGTGCTAGATTCCACAAGAGGTGTGGAACCAACAACGGACGCAAATGACCTCTCTCGCACAGCCGGCCTACTTTCCGTGACTTTTCTCCTCGCGTCAATGAAGGAGCACCTCTCAGTGGACCGAACCTTTTGAATTTCCAGCTCCAACTGCCACTGAGGGCAATCTTTGGAGCTGGAAGCATGCTTGCCTGCGCAATTCACACAGCAAATAGGATCTTTGCAAGCACTTTCCTGTTTATCCTTTCCACATTCGCGGCAAATTTCTGTACTTTTGCAGGTCTTACTACCGTGACCAAACCTTTGGCAACGGTAGCAGCGCAAAGGCGATGGTGTAAAGGGCGTCACCTTCACCCTAAGGTATCCCACCTTGAGTGACTCCGGCAACTTGGCCATTGCAAAGGTCACAAAAAGGGTGTTAGTTGGGATACGTTGGGGTCCTTTGGTGACAAATACCCTCTGCACTGCCGTGACCCCCTGGCTGGAGAGCTCCTCTCGGATTTCCAACTCGGACATATCACACAGGTCCTGACATCGGATGACTCCCTTGGAGGAATTCAACCGTCCATGAACAGAAACTTTGATTGGTCTATCAACGAAGACAGTCGAATTCCTCTTGAGCAGACTATCCGATGCCCTTTTGGTCGAGCACTCCACCAGGTAGGCCCCAGATCTCAATTTTTTAACGTCCTTGAAACCGGTTGTGCAAACGGACTGGAACCCTTTATGGATGGCGAACGGAGACAGCTTGCCTAGTGGCATAGCTGGATCCGCCCCCTCTACAACCAAAAAACGAGGCCAGGCCCCTTCCACTCCCGACGCACAAGCTTTCTGTCTCGTGTCCATTTCACTGTCCGTGTCCGAGTCCGGTCCGTCATCACGCAGTCGTCTTTTATTTGTGGAAGCCATGTTATTAATTTATGAATTCATCCCCCCTGCTCCCCACCCACCACGGAGTCCAACAAGGGGATGCGTCCAAGCGGAAAATCCAGCAAGGGAGCGCACCAGGGCTACAGGGGGGATATACACCCAGACAATCCCGCACTGCCACTACGGTTTTGTTCAAGTTTGACCCATGAGCCGCAGCCTTCTAGCAGAGCTAGGGCAATACACGACCAGCCGCTTGACTGACGCGGGCCACGCCAGCCTCCCGTCTAGGAGAAGTCCGGGCCGCGAACTTGTTTTTTCCAACCTAGTTCCAGTCATTCGCCGAAAAAGGCAATTACCGAAGTCGAACGAAGCTCTCCGAGTCGAGCGAAGCTATCCGATGTTTTACGAACGAATGCTGGCAGGACTACGTGAAACCACAGGCTGGGAAGTCTCGTCTTTTGTAGGCCTCAATTACATACTATACTACGTACGTATGTAGGAGGCCCACGAGTTCACAAAGACAAAAGAAAATACTTCAGAGCCTGTGGTGAAACATCCGTGCATAAAAATAGCCGCTGTTGCTTCTAGATCTAATTCTGTTTTGATCTGCACAGCTTCAAGCTGTAAGTCAAGTCTAGATTCGAATTTTGAAGCAGTTAGTATTATTATTGTTTTATGATGATTAATATACTGACACAAATAGTAATAAAGAGTAAAAGTAATACATAACACATAATGCACACATACAACGATTTCACATCTATATATCAACAATAAAACCATGACAAAACTTCAAAGCGCTATGGATACATTGATGTCCCTTCAGCACAACAAGACAAAGCAAGTTTATAATGGTCTCAAAAAACTGACATTTTTATTGCAAGCACCAAAGGAATTATTTATTTAACTAATATTATTCTTTTTAACTGATACAGTAAATTTGTTATATGTATTTCAATGATATGTATTTTAATGAGAAACACGTATTTAAAAAAATGTTGCGTGGCAGGCAAAAATCTCCATAAATCATCTGAAAACTTTGGTAAATCTATAAGAAAAAAATAACCAGTAACACCATCTGAATATTATTCGGGTTACACCCAACTTCAGAAAAAACAAACAAAACGTCACTGACCGTATTTACACCATTGAGCACGCACAGCAGCACACTATTCTTGTTGTTTTGTTTTTTTTTTAAACTAGGAATAATAATAATAATAATAATAATAATAATAATAATAATAATAATAATAATAACAATAATAATAATAACAATAATAATAATAACAAACAAACAAAACAAATAAATAAATTAAAGATTTAACTAAATCACTATACTACTACTACTACTACTAGCGAAGTTGTGGTCTTGATTTTGTGGTCATGATTCGGCTCTTTGCAGTACCCTGGACCTTGTAAGCAATGAATAACTAACTATTAATTTAGCTCTGATCTCGAGTTATATAAAAAAAAAATTCGCTTAGCCTACTCGTCCTTCTCCGGAAATTTAAAGATTCCAATATTATAAAGTATAGGCCTAAATATTATTAATTAGAATAGATATAGTTGTATACATTTATTTACGTATAAAACAAACAATACAGGTCTAAGAATTATATTCAGCTAGTGAGCTTCTTCGCTGCGTGGAGACTGACGTATAATATATAATGTAGATTAAACCTATGTATACTATATAACAGTGTCTACTTGGTTCTAGGCAGGAAATGGGGAATGCTGTTATTAGCCTACTGCTGAGAACTAACAAAATGCAAATCAAGGAACGTAACTATTAAATATGGTCGATAATAATTATGCTCATAATAACAAAGTATACCGTTGCGAAATGCTAAATCTGTGTAAATCGAACAGAATTAGAAGCAACAGCGATGATTTTTAATGTCAACTAGTCGTAGTCATGCAAGCATCATTTCGTAACACATCGGAGAGCTTCGTTCGACTTCGGTGATTGCCTTTTTGGGCGAATGACTGGAACTAGGTTGGAAAAAACAAGTTTGCGTCCGGGCCAAAGAGGTGTGTTAGTGTGAGGGACCGTGGTCCCTCAGTGACCTCAACCTCCAGGATCCCATTCTCCCCCGACACGGGTTGCCCTGAACGGCAAACGCAAGGGGCCAAGAGAAGGCCACAGAGAAAAAGAAGGGTAGAAAAAGAAGGAGTGATGGGGAAAAAGAAGACAGGGAAAGTCCGGTAAGGCAGAAGAAAGGGAGTCAAAACTGCATAGTATATTGGGAGAATTTAAGGGTGAAGAGAATATAGGTGAAAGGACCAATAAGACAGAAACAAGACAAAAGAGAAGAAAAAGGGGTAGGCAACTTTGTCACCCAGCCAGAGAGAGGCATGGAGTCCACCCCCGGCGCGCGGAGCCGAGCCCGTGGGGGGCAGTCGTCTGCATCAAGAAAGCTAAATGCTTGTTTGCGAAATTATGATGTCTGATAAAGCCCGCAGAACGCTTGGTACGTCAGCCATTTCTTCAGTTTTCGCGCGCGTGCAAGGGGGCGCCACATGTACATTTATTCTTCCGAGCCTCGTTTCACATAGAATGACCTAGTTGCGCGTAGAATGAACATTCTATGTTATAGAATGGATTCTATGTTATAGAATAAACATTCTATGTTATAGAATGGATTCTATGTTATAGAATGAACATTCTAAGTTATAGAATGGATTCTATGTTATAGAATGAACCTTCTATGTTATAGAATGGATTCTATGTTATAGAATGACCATTCTATGTTATAGAATGAACATTCTATGTTATAAGAATGGATCCTATGTTATAGAATGAACATTCTATGTTATAGAATGAACATTCTATGAACATTCTATAACATAGAAGAACATTCTATGAACATAGAACATTCTATAACATAGAAGAACATTCTATGAACATTCTATAACATAGAATGCATTCTATGTGCACCAAATGTTAAAAAACAATTCTATGAAAATAGAATTTATTCAGTGTTGCGAATAAAATCCATTTTATGTTTAAAAAAATGAATTTTATGTCATACAATTCTTGCTGTGTTATACAAATAATTCTATATACATATAATTCATTTCATTCACAGATAATTAAAAACACAACTAATAAATTGTAACAAAATTTAGAATAAAAAAAAGATATTGTATGACACATCACCACATCGAATCATCACCACATCGATCACATCATCACATCAGTACATCGCTGCATCACATTGCTTCATCACCATCATCGTGAAAACGCACCACCACTTAAAATAACATCACATCAACAAATCATCACATCACATCAGCCGACATCACAGCAGCAGCACATCTTCACATTGCAGCAGACAGCACATATCATGGCATCAGTGAATCACATCACATAATCTAATCACACCACCCCTCCCACCCATCACATTTGTGGTGCAGTGTGGTGTGATTTAGAGTGATGTAGAGTGGTGATGTGATGTGGTAATGTGTATGTATGTATCTGCAATCCAGTTCTATTATGCCTTAAAAGCGAGTGAATCAGACCACATCATCACATAACCTAATCACTCCACCCCACCTACCCATCACATTTGTAGTGCAGTGTGATGTAGAGTGATGTGGTGTGGTGATGGGATGTGGCAATGTGTATCTCTCTGCAATACAGTCGCATGCCATAAAAAATGTTCTCTATCCCTTGACAGTGCCCCAGTTTTTACTATTTTAAAAAAAGTGTATATATTGATTTCATTCTATAACATAGAATGAAGTCTATGACATAGAATGAATTCTATGACATAGAATGAATTCTATGACATAGAATGAATTATATAGCATAGAATGAATAGTATAACATAGAATGAATAAGATGACATAGAATGAATTCTACGACATAGAATGAATTCTATAGCAAAGAATGAATTCTATAACATAGAATTAATTCTATAGCATCGAATTCATTCTATGTCATAGAATTCATTCTATGACATCTTATTCATTCTATGTTATACTATTCATTCTATGCTATAGAATTCATTCTGTAACATAGAATTTATTCTATAGCTAGAATAAATTCTATGTCATAGAATTCATTCTATGCTATAGAATTCATTCTATGTTATAGAATTAATTCTATGTCATAGAATTAATTCTGTCATCTTATTCATTCTATGTTATACTATTTATTCTATGCCTATAGAATTCATTCTATGTCATAGAATTCATTCTATGTCATAGAATTCATTCTATGCTATAAAATTCATTCTATGCATATAGAATTCATTCTTTATTATAGAATTCATTCTATGTTATACAATTTATTCTATGCACATAGAATTAATTTTATGTTATATAATTTATTTTATGTTAAAGAATTCATTCTATGTTATAGATTGAATTCTATGTGTATAGAATTCATTCTATGTCATGCAATTTATTTTATGTTAAAGAATTCATTCTATGTTATAAAATGAATTCTATGCTCCTATCCTATCCTATTCCTATCCTGTCCCGTAACCCGAAGGTCGTAGGGGCACCACAGATGATCGTTTAACCAGCATACTCCATCTTTCTCTGTCCTCAGCAGCCCTGATGGCTTCGCTCAGTGTCAAACCAGTCCATTCTCGAATGTTGTCCTCCCACCTCTTCTTCGGTCTCCCTTTTCTTCTACCTCCTTGCACTGTGCCTTGCAGAATAGTCTTTGCAAGGCCTGATGATCTGGTGACGTGGCCATACCACCGAAGTTTCCGTTTCTTCACCACTGTTAGCAGGTCATCATGTTGTCCAATAGCTTGTGTGATGGTCTGTCGGACTTCGTCGTTGGTGATGTGTTGGGTATAGGAAATGCCCAGAAGTCTTCTGTAGCACCTCATCTCCATGCTTTGTATTCTTCGTTGGAGATCTGCTGTGAGGGTCCATGCTTCGCAAGCATATAGGAAGATGGAGATGACAAGGGAGCGCAGCAGTCTTACTTTGGAATGTAGACTGATGGTCCTGTCTTTCCAAATGGGCTTCAACCTTGTCAGGGCAGCAGTTGTTTGTGCGATCCTGGAGAGGACTTCCTGTCGGGACCCATTGTCTGATACAATGGCTCCTAAATATTTGAAGCTATGCACTGTGTCGAGGGATTGGCCTTGGACTTTGATGTCCGTATTGATGCCATTGGTGTTGTTGGTCATCATTTTGGTCTTCTCTGCACTTATTTCCATTCCATAGGCTTTGGAGGTGGTGTCAAGCCTCTGTACCAGCTGTTCAAGTTCTTGTTCCTCTCCAGCCAATCCATCAATGTCATCTGCAAAACGAAGATTGGAGATTGCTCTACCCCCTATGCTGACTGTGCCTTCATGGTCTGCAAGAGCATCCGACATGATGCGCTCTAGGAAGATGTTGAAGAGTGTTGGAGAGAGTAGGCATCCTTGACGCACACCGATTGTTGTTCTGAACCAATTCCCGATGGCTCTGTTGTGGAGGACTGCACTGGTAGCCTTGTCATACAGGCTTTTGATGACTTCAATAATTTTTGGGCTGATGTTGTACACTTTCATTGTTGCCCATAGAGCTGCATGCCAGACTCGGTCAAACGCCTTCTTGAAGTCTATGAACACATGATAAAGATGTTGTTGGTGCTGTAGGTATTTCTCACAGATTATTCTGAGGTTGAAAATCTGCTCAGTGGTACTTCGCCCTGCCCTGAATCCTGCTTGTTCTTCAGCTATGATTTGTTCAGCTTGGGGTTTCAACCTGTTGAGTATTATTTTCAGGAGGACCTTGCTGGGATGGCTGATGAGGCTGATGGTGCGGTAATTTTCACACTCCTGAAGGTTACCTTTTTTGGGAAGAGTGATGACAAGCGACTGGGTCCATGGTATAGGCCACTCCCCACTCTGCCAGATCTTGTTACAGATAATGGTGAGGGCATCAATCATCGCTTCTCCTCCTGCTTGTAGCAGTTCCGCGGGTATGTTGTCCACTCCTGCTGACTTCCCTTTCTTTAGCGCTTGCACTGCTGCCTCAACTTCTTCCCGGAGAATTGGGAGGATTTCTTCTTCTTCTCTGTTCTCTGGACATGCTAGAACTGATGGGTCTCCATTTGGTGTATGGTTGTAAAGGTCAGAGCAGTACTCTGTCCATCTGTCCAAGACTTCTTGTTCTTCTGTAAGGCATATGCCAGACTTGCTTTGGATAGTGGAGACTTTGGGCTGTTTGACACTTGTCAGTCGCTTCACAGTCTGGTAGGCCTTCTTGCTGTTGTTCTTGTTCAGACTGTTCTCTATTTCCTGGCATTGATCTTCTATCCAGTTCTCCTTTGCTGTGAGCATGCCTTTTCGGATGTCATTGTTGATTTTTCGGTAGACATCAGCTCCCTGTGAGGTGTTCTTTTTCTTTTGCTTTGCTTTTTTCTATGCTCATAGAATAAATTCTATGTTATAGAATTCATTCTTTGTAATAGAATTCATTCTATGTTACAGAATATAATTCTATGCATACAAGTGCATTCTATAATATAGAATTGTATTACATACATAGAATCTTATTCTCTATTATAAAATGTTATTCTATACATAGAATTTATTTTATTATGGACATAGAATTTTACACTATATTATAGAATGTTATTCTATACAAAGAATTTTATTCTATGACTTACAATATTGGTTTCTTTTTTATAAATGGAATTTCAACTAATGAATGCTTTTTGTGTGCATTGAATGCATTCTATGTGCATAGAATGCTTTCTATGTATAGAATGGTCACATAGAATAAATGGACACATGGCGCCCCATACAGATAACAGGTTAAAAAGTTAATTACATTAAAGGAAAAGAACATTCATATTGTGTATTTAAATGTATATATCATACAAATCAATTCTAATCACAGAGATAACTACACAAGCAAAGAAGGGAGGACTTATATTATACAAACCTACATAACAGCTGTCATTGCACAAATTAGCACCACAAGTGATTGTCACGACCTAATGTCGGACAGAGATCCCTCCCGAACAACCCAGCTATCTAACTACCTACCCGAAACTAAACAGTCACACGCACACACACAAAATAAGTAACAAACACGTCAGTTAAGTTTTAAATTTAAAAAAAACAAGCTTTTACTTCCCAAAATCACACTTTCATACGCACAAAACAACAATCACACCAACCATACATAAACAAAGCATCAACAGAAATATAATCAGATGAAATGGAAAATGAATGAAATGAGACGATAAATGACTGAGTTTGAATGCACTATTTAAACATTACAAAAAAACAACAACAACAAAGTAAATCAAATGGTATTCCAGACTTTAAACTGCTTAGACCAGAAAAAATACCATTAGGAAAGAAAACTCCAAAATTGTCTTTGGTTATTAACAAGGCACAAAAGTCAAACGTTCATTTATAGTTAATAGGTGCCTTTTTTGTTTCAAAAGAATTTATATAAAAACCAGTTGATAGTCAAAAGGATGACTAAATAAATAACGTAGACCACGTGGCAGAAGACCGCTGAGCCGGCATCGCTGGCAAAGGTCCAGGGAAGAACACCCCGAGGGGGGTAAGGCACTGTCCGCAGAAGGCGGCGAGGAAAGCTTCAACCTGCCCACCCTCGGGGTTCTCTGACAACCGCTGCTGCACTCGGTCGTACCGACGGCCCAGGAAGGTTGAGACGGTTCCAGACGCAGACCCAGTCACACCGGTAAATGCCAATGCCGCTCTGTCTTGACTGAAATCGCCCGGTGTCACCCAGCTCAGTAGCCGACCGGGTAAACGTGGTGATGGCCCAGATGACCAATGGATTATGTGGTTAATGAAGATGTCATTGATGAAGTAGAGGAAGAACGAAGAAGATGAAGAACGAAGGATGAAGAAGACTCATCCTGTAATCAGGCACGAGTATAAGTCCCAGTGCAAATATACAATTATTTACCCCCTGCCGATTATTATCCCAAAGAATGTTCATATATACCACAGATATAATAACCCGGGAAAGATAATCTCTATTACAAATGAACATGATGTTTTCTTAATTACGGAATATATATACATATACACAACGTCTAATATATACATTCTCAAACATTCCAACACATTCACAACACATAACCTGGGGACATATAAAATGCTACCTGCCCCTGACCCAACATTTCAACCTAACAAAATGCAATAAAAAAGCAAAACGGGAGAAATAAATAGGAACACAAACAAACTATCTTTCATTTACACCAAGACAAGAAGCAACGGCTGTAAGAAAACAAAGCATTCACTTACCAGTCCGTGTTCGAATCTTTTGACCCTGTGGACACTCGACTGTCTGCTTATACCTAGATATAAACACACCTATAGACCGGTCACAACAGACCTAAGATGTCTACTGTCCTTGACTTCAGTGCTAGACTAAATCCAAGTTGGTCACACATCCACATCAAAAAATATGTCTCCCTGCCTCAATGTCACTAACCTACGTATATATATATTTCCACCCCGAACTTTCTAGAAAAATAAAAGAACTCACTACGATAATTCTAAAACCAAAGTCAAACTTTGCTGTGCCCTTCTATATTATTACTAAATTTCATAAAGCTGTACACGCTACTCAGCCCGTAGCTAAACAATAACAGCACGAGGTGCAACGCTAAGATTGTTTCGCACGTGCGCTTCACTTTCTTGCTACTACGACTTTTAGATTTGCAGTTAAAGGGACACATTCACATTTTTAACTTCAATATATTTTATACAAAAGCACTGTCAACCTGACATACCCCCCCACCAAGATTAAACTACCAGTTTAATTACAATTATGGTTTTAAGCAGGGATATTTACATTTTACAGTTTTGTCTTTTAAACATTTCTGGACAGAAAATCGGCGTCAACATTTTGCTTGCCTGGTATTGCTTCCACGGTGAAGTCATATGCCTGCAACTGCATAGCCCACCTCATCAACTTGGGACTCTGAGGCTTGATCCTATGCAACCACTGCAAAGGACTGTGGTCCGTCTGTACTCGGAAATGACGTCCCAAGAGGAATTGGCTGTACTTCTGTACCCCGAATACCACCGCCAAGCATTCTTTCTCAATGGGGGAATAATTCCTTTCTGCCGGGTTCAACTTCTTGCTGGCACAGGCCAACGGCTGGAACCCAAACCCCTGGTCTTGCAGAAGCACTGCTCCCAGCCCGACATCAGACGCATCCGTTCGTAGCACGAACTCCTTGGTCCAATCTGGTAGGCAACAGACGGGTTGACTGCACAGCTTCTCTTTCAACTCGTCAAAGGCTTTCTGGCATCGTTCAGTCCACTGCACTGGCCCCGGTTTTGTTCCACCTTTTGTGAGATCTGTCAGTGGCAAAGCAATTTCAGCAAAATGGGGAATGAAACGACGGTAAAACCCAACCAACCCCAAAAACGATTTCACCTGTTTCTTCGTTGTGGGTGGTTCCACCTGGCGAATCTTTTCCATGACCCGCTCCAACGGAATCATCTTGCCATTTCCCACCATGTGACCTAAATACTCAAGCTGCCTGAAACCAAAATAGCATTTCGATGGTCTAGCAGACAATGTTGCCTCTCTCAAACGACCCAGTACCAACCTCAGGATCTCGATATGGCGTTCCTTAGTCTCGGTCGCAACTAATATATCGTCCATGAAGTTGTCCACTTCTTCCAACTTGAGAGGAATCAACAATGCTCTCATCATCCTGGAAAAACAGGCACCTGCCGTCTTCAGCCCGAATGGCATGACTACAAATTGGAATTGACCCAATTCCGTGGTGAAGGCGGTTTTAGGTCGGTCCTCTAGCTTGACGGGAATCTGCCAGTATCCCTTGGAGAGATCAATCTTCGTCAAATACTTGGCCTTCCCTAACTTGGCAAAAAGACATTCAACATCAGGTAACGGTTCAGCATCGAAAATTACCTTTTTGTTGAGTCGACGAAAATCGACGCAGAAACGGATAGAGCCATCCCGTTTCCTGACCAACACTACCGGTGAACTGTAGGGCGACTGGGCTGGTTCGACGACCCCCAGCTTCAGCATGGTCTCGACCTCCTTACGGATGATGTCTTTGTGTGCAAAAGGTATCGGGAACTGCCGAGTTCGCACTGGAGTGTCGTCCATCGTCCGAATTTCGCATTCAGCCAGCTCGGTCCTCAGCGGCAAATCGGTGAGAACATCAGCGAACTGTCCCACCACTTCCCGAACGGCATCATGGATCTCTGGCGTTTCTGGATCCAGATTGATGTTGTCCAAAGACTCCTCTGCAACTAAGGGGAACACAGGTAGAGATCCGGAACTCTCCTGAACCTCGGAGTCATTCTGTTCGTCCAGAACAGATACAGCGGCGACAACTCCATTTCGCTCCAGGTAACGCTGCAACAGATTTACATGGTAAGTTTTTACCTTGTCTCCCACCTGTATTTTGTAATCCGTAGGACCCACTCTGCTTTGCACCACGTAAGGTCCCTTCCAAGACATTTTCATTTTGTTCTCTTTGCATGGGGACAACATGAGCACCTTACATCCCACTGGAAAAACCCTGAGCTTTGCCTTCTTGTCGAAGTGACGCTTCTGACGCGCAGCTTCCTTTCCAAGGGATTCTTTTGCTATCCTGCAAGTTTCTTCAACTTTTTCACGCAAATCGAGCACGTGTTGTAAGGCTGTTTTGACTTCCTGCTCCTGCGTCTCTCGAGTCCACAGTTCCTTGAGTACCTGCATCGGTCCTCTGGGTGTACGACCGTACAGCAACTGAAAAGGAGAAAAACCTGTACTTGCTTGTGGTACCTCTCTGTAGGCAAACAACAATGCCGGGATATACCTGTCCCAGGTTTTTGGCTTTTCTGAACACAACTTCTTGATCATGGACTTTAAGGTTTGATTAAACCGTTCCACTAGCCCGTTGCACATGGCATGGTATGGCGTCGTGAGGTTTCCCTTAACAGCTAACAACCTGTACACCTCTTGCATTACCTCTGAAGTGAATTGCGAACCTCGGTCAGAGAGCACTTCACCTGGGATGCCCAACCTTGTCCACATCTCCCATAATGCTTCGGCGATGGTTTCTGCCCTAATGTCTTTTAAAGCAGCAGCCTCTGGGTACCTGGTTGCGTAGTCCACCATGACCAAAATAAATCTGTACCCACGGTCAGAACATGGAATGATCGGCCCAACAATATCAACCGCTACCTTCTCAAACGGCTGATCCACTAAAGGCATGCTTACCAATGTTGCTTTAGGCACTCTACCTTTGGGTAACGCTCGCTGACACACGTCGCATGACTGGCAATACCGGCGAATGTCTCCCGACATCTGAGGCCAATAGAAATCAGTCCAGATCCGGTGCAACGTCCGTCTTCCTCCAGCATGTCCGCTCATGGGGGTGTCGTGGCCCAACTTCATGACATCCCGTCGAAGAGACTTTGGGACACATATCTGTTTATACGTCCTCCCCTCATCCTCGACTACCCTCAACAACAATCCCCTCTTTCTGATGAACTTGACTCTGCCCTTTTGCTTTCCTTGGCTAACAACGAGCTCACCTGTGTCTGCAGCCCGTTGGGCTCTGGTAAGTGTAGGGTCTTCCCGTTGCAGCTTACTCAGCTGTTCTGGAGTAACGTCCAACCCTGATATCCTGTCGACAGGCAATGGATGTGTCTCCCTCTCCTTCTTGGCCTGGGCTCTAGTTTGGACTGCAGCCAAACTTCGTGATGCATAAACTGGCACCTTGACAGATTCACCACTAGTAAAAGTAACAGTGTTGCCTATTACAATGTCACGGCACAGATGGTCCGCTACTAGCATGTGTATTCTCCCTCTTATCCATGGAGAAGAAACAACCACAGATGCAACAGGGTACTCACGCATGACGGTTGGATCTGCAAGCGATACTCTTTGTTTCATCCCCGCCAAAATGTCTTCCTCTGAGACTAACCTGGCTGAAACGATGCACAGCTCAGCTCCTGTGTCTCGCAAAGCTACCGCTGGGACACCGTTCACGATGACCTTAGCTTCTGACACGACTTCCAGCTGGTCGCATTGGTCACACAAACTGGGGACGTCTCGCATCTCTGGCTCCGGCGAATCAGGTCGCACCGCTGCTGACCTGGTTGTCTTCCCTTGCTTGCAATCTCTCCGGACATGACCTGGTTGCTTGCACTGAAAACAAATAATTTCCTTTGTTTTCACGTCACCTTTGAGCTTAGCGCCCGACCCACTCGTCTTATTAGGTTCTGGCGAACGATCTCCTGTCCGCTTTGGTCGTTTGCCATCCTGGTTAGATCCAACCCGATCATCCCTCACCGACCGTCTGGCTAAGACGCGATCGTCGGCAACCGTCGCAGCCTGCTCTGGGGTGGCCGCCTTGTGCTCCCGCACAATGATAGCTAACTCTGGGTTTAGAGTGTTTACAAACTGCTCTAACACAAAAGCATCTACTACCTGCTCTGGGTCCTTCTGGTCGACGTTGGCGAGGCAAAACCACCGAGACAACATCTGCTTGAGCCTCTTGATGAAAGACGCAAAGTTCTCGGCCGGCTCCTTCCTCATCGACCTGAACGTACGCCTGAAGTAGTCGGCGTCCCGTCGAAAGCGAAACAGTAAGGCCTTCTTCACTTCATCGTAGTTCTTGGCATCCTCTGGCGTCAACTGCAAAAATGCCTCCCGAGCTGCGCCCTGCAAAAGTGGAACTAACCTACTCGTCCACGTAGCTCTTTCCCAGCCATGCATTGTCGCAACCCGCTCAAAATGTAGAAGATACTGGTCCATGTCATCCTTATCGTCAAAAGACGAAATCTTTACCCGGTACCCACTATCATTTAACTTACTGCTCTGTGCTTTTAGTACTTCCTTTAAAGTACTCACTTCCTCGATTCGCAGTTCCTCTTGTTTTTTGAGCTCCTCGCGGCGTACCCTGAGCTCTTCCTGACGAAACTCCTCCAGTCGAGCGTCACGTTCTGCCTGCCTGTTGTCACGTTCCACCTGCCTCTTGAGCTCCTCCTGTCTCAATCTGAGCTCCTCCCTCCGGAACTCTTCCTGCTGCCTGAGCTCCTCCTGACGAGCGTCACGCTCCTCATCCGCTCTGGCGAGATCTGCGGCCATCTTAACGAAGTCTGGCCCCATCGTCATTCCTGACGAGACAAGCATAGACATGTAACGTCCCACCCCCGACTCCTTACCAAAAGATGTCGCTCCTCCTGACGCTCCTCTTGACGGTGACATACCTCGTCCCTTTGCCGTCATCTTGAACGCGCTGATCGGTGTTGCTTGGGGTTTGGTGCGTCCTCCACGTGGAGTGGTTTCCGTCACGGGTTTCCCGACAATACCAGTGACCACAGTCTCCCCAGTGGCTGCCACAACCAAGTCTTTCGCGTCAACATTCTCATCAACGTCACTATTACTCAACTCAGGCTGATACTTTCCCCCAGATCTTAATGCCATTCTTGAAACAACCTACCTAACACCCTAACAAACACCCCACCCTACTTCCCCACCTAACCAACTACTTACAATAGAAGTGCAGACAGTCGTCGCGAGTGAGTGTCCGCGTCTTGGCCACAGAACACGGACTGGCAAGGAACGTCCTCTCCCAGCCGCAACTCCCTCGTGGAACCTGGTGTAAGTCCGCTTGCACAAGGCCCCGGACGCCCGCCTACCTCCCACTGAAAAATAGTTGCATACACACCACAATCTCACAACACACCCTAGCTAAACACAGGCCACTAATACTACTAACACTATCCTAGCAGTCAGTTGGTCAGTCAGTCGTCGTCAATCGTAATCACGTCGGGGTCACCAAATATATGTCACGACCTAATGTCGGACAGAGATCCCTCCCGAACAACCCAGCTATCTAACTACCTACCCGAAACTAAACAGTCACACGCACACACACAAAATAAGTAACAAACACGTCAGTTAAGTTTTAAATTTAAAAAAAACAAGCTTTTACTTCCCAAAATCACACTTTCATACGCACAAAACAACAATCACACCAACCATACATAAACAAAGCATCAACAGAAATATAATCAGATGAAATGGAAAGTGAATGAAATGAGACGATAAATGACTGAATTTGAATGCACTATTTAAACATTACAAAAAACAACAACAACAAAGTAAATCAAATGGTATTCCAGACTTTAAACTGCTTAGACCAGAAAAAATACCATTAGGAAAGAAAACTCCAAAATTGTCTTTGGTTATTAACAAGGCACAAAAGTCAAACGTTCATTTATAGTTAATAGGTGCCTTTTTTGTTTCAAAAGAATTTATATAAAAACCAGTTGATAGTCAAAAGGATGACTAAATAAATAACGTAGACCACGTGGCAGAAGACCGCTGAGCCGGCATCGCTGGCAAAGGTCCAGGGAAGAACACCCCGAGGGGGGTAAGGCACTGTCCGCAGAAGGCGGCGAGGAAAGCTTCAACCTGCCCACCCTCGGGGTTCTCTGACAACCGCTGCTGCACTCGGTCGTACCGACGGCCCAGGAAGGTTGAGACGGTTCCAGACGCAGACCCAGTCACACCGGTAAATGCCAATGCCGCTCTGTCTTGACTGAAATCGCTCGGTGTCACCCAGCTCAGTAGCCGACCGGGTAAACGTGGTGATGGCCCAGATGACCAATGGATTATGTGGTTAATGAAGATGTCATTGATGAAGTAGAGGAAGAACGAAGAAGATGAAGAACGAAGGATGAAGAAGATGAAGAACGAAGGATGAAGAAGACTCATCCTGTAATCAGGCACGAGTATAAGTCCCAGTGCAAATATACAATTATTTACCCCCTGCCGATTATTATCCCAAAGAATGTTCATATATACCACCGATATAATAACCCGGGAAAGATAATCTCTATTACAAATGAACATGATGTTTTCTTAATTACGGAATATATATACATATACACAACGTCTAATATATACATTCTCAAACATTCCAACACATTCACAACACATAACCTGGGGACATATAAAATGCTACCTGCCCCTGACCCAACATTTCAACCTAACAAAATGCAATAAAAAAGCAAAACGGGAGAAATAAATAGGAACACAAACAAACTATCTTTCATTTACACCAAGACAAGAAGCAGCGGCTGTAAGAAAACAAAGCATTCACTTACCAGTCCGTGTTCGAATCTTTTGACCCTGTGGACACTCGACTGTCTGCTTATACCTAGATATAAACACACCTATAGACCGGTCACAACAGACCTAAGATGTCTACTGTCCTTGACTTCAGTGCTAGACTAAATCCAAGTTGGTCACACAACCACATCAAAAAATATGACTCCCTGCCTCAATGTCACTAACCTACGTATATATATATTTCCACCCCGAACTTTCTAGAAAAATAAAAGAACTCACTACGATAATTCTAAAACCAAAGTCAAACTTTGCTGTGCCCTTCTATATTATTACTAAATTTCATAAAGCTGTACACGCTACTCAGCCCTTAGCTAAACAATAACAGCACGAGGTGCAACGCTAAGATCGTTTCGCACGTGCGCTTCACTTTCTTGCTACTACGACTTTTAGATTTGCAGTTAAAGGGACACATTCACATTTTTAACTTCAATATATTTTATACAAAAGCACTGTCAACCTGACAGTGATTAAATGATTAAAAGAAATAGTATAAATAAAGGCACTCTCATTTTCTTAAACACACACCTACACCTCCACACACACACCGTCAAAGATTATTTATACTCATTCAGAAGTTCGATCGACTTTGGTACAAAGCTGCATTTGGTTTTAACGGTGGAAAATTTAGGCACTCCAAAACGGCGAGCTGATGGTAAATGTGTATAATGCTTTGCAATGACGTGTGTGGTGTCTCTCGCAATCTCTTTAGCCTTTCGCATTGCACGGCACTCATACAAACTCAGTCAGACTCTTCTGTTTCTCTCCAATCACTTGGCAGTGGTCCCACAAGCGAGTCGAGTTGTCGCCTCACGGCAGCAGAAGTCGAAGTACGTAGAACGCAGCAACAAAAAACTAGTAATCGTAGTACATAGAAGTGGAACGTAGAACGTGGAACGTAGTAACAGAGGTAGCATACTAGAAGTAGAACGTAGAACCTAGTACGCAGAAACCAAAGCAGAAGTAGTAAAACATAGGTATGTACAGTAGATAGGTAGTCGTACGTAGAACATAGAAGTAGTACCAATCTGGTCAACATAATAAAGCATCTTACTTAGCTATACATATACCATGTAAACATAATATGGGAAATAACTCCTTCCGCCGTCCGCCATCTTGACCTGTTTATTTATACAAGACAACAATTCATCTTTTCTCTATAATTTATACAAATTTCTCATGAACATGATTATTTATACAAATACAGATGCATTATAAATCCCTTCCTGATCAATAATCTTGATTCATCCTCTCTTTCACATTCATCACCCCTCTAGCATACTATATAATATCGCGGGTCTAGAGGAAAACTATTCTAAGTGACTTTTTTGAAATTTTACAGGAGAAGCAAAAAATCTTCCTATTTCAATAAAAAGTAATGTTATGGTCTGAAACCTATATATGTAGGAGATAAATGGATCGTGGTCTGTTTTTGACAATGCTTTTCTCAAAAAAAATTTCCTATCTTGTTAAAATAAACAAAATGCCACTTAGAATATTTTCCTTCTGTAAAATAGTATGAGTAAAACTACTCTATCTGCCACATAGAATAGTTTTCCATTGAAAATGTTGAAAATTTAATGGAAAACTATTTTATGTGTCAGAAAGAATAGTTTTCCTCCATTGCTGAGAAAAGTAAAGAAAAGATAATTATTGTAAGAGTCAAATAGCATACTTTTCCTCTCGAAAAATTATGAAAACTGAGGGGAAAAAAACACAAAAAACAACTTACACATGATACACTTACAATAGTTTTCTGTAACAAATAAAAGAACGAGAAAGCAACACTGTATATTCATCCTCAAAAACGAGTTCCCAATTTTATTCAAACCAAATACAAAACCGTAACCTTATCTTCATTTTCCAAAGTACCATTAACATAAAATAACTAAAATCATATTAGACATAAGTCGTTATGTACTACTCTTGTACCAGTACTACTCATGTATTTTATTGGTGCACTAATAAAATAATGACAACGTGTTATGCAGCTACCAAAATGAAACAGCATTGATAAAGTGAACAAGACTGGTCAAATTACACTGCATTAATACACAAACAGACTTTTATTACGATCTAATACAAATGGAGCATTGCCTGTTGCGCTCTCTTAGTATGATGCACTTCGAGAATAAAACTTTCAACGGTCATCAACGAACTGGCTTGGGGGAGAGAGAGAGAGAGAGAGAGAGAGAGAGAGAGAGAGAGAGAGAGAGAGAGAGAGAGAGAGAGAGAGAGAGAGAGAGAGAGAGAGAATGTGTGAGAATTCTTCATCACCCTAGCCTCCATCACTTTATCATCTTCTCTCCAACATCCAACACCACTACAAAAATTTTGGCACTGCGAGCAGGATCAAGAAAGATGACAAACCCAAGGAAGGCATATAAGAAGGCAAGGCAGCTGAGGAACCGACCAGTGGAAAGCGAGAGCGAAGAGACTGCCCTCATCCAGGGAGGGGCCCACAGAGGCGACACCACACTTCATCGCCCATCCAGTCACGAGAGGACATCAGAGGCGGCGCAAGATGACATTTCTTCCACCCACGCACCCTCTTCGACCATGCAGAAGTTGTGGATGATGCCACCCCCCAAACTTCCAACCTTCACGGGGGATGGCGATGAGGTCGAGGACTTCACACAGGGGGCACGGCGAATCCTGGGCCACTGCCAGCTGGATGGGGGTACAGCTATGGAGTGGCTGCTTCAATCGCTCCGCGGCTGTGCCCGACAGGAGATCATCCAGCGGGCAGACGTGAAAACGGCAGAGGAGGCCCTGGGTGTCCTGGAGGAGACGTTCGCCGAACAGAGGGGAGTCACCAGCACTTTAAGCAGGTTCCACAGCCGGCAGCAGGGAGCAGGAGAGACCGTGCTGCAGTACGGCCAACAACTTCAGCAGCTGGCCCTGCGGTCCAATACAAGAAAGGTTGGCAGCATCCCTGACAAAATGCTGCGTGATAAATTCGTTGAGTGGCTCAAATCACAAGACCTTCGACGGGAGCTCCGCCGCATTATTAGGGGAGAGGATGTCTCCTACCTGCGGGCCAGAGCGGAAGCCCAGTGTTGGCTGAAGGAGGAGGACCGTGACGGCGACAGCGTGACAACCCAACAACAGACAGCAACGCCGGTGCCCGACCCCCAAGGAATGGCGGCTCTACAGAGTCAACTAGCGGAGCTGAAGGAGCAGCTGCAGCAGCTAAATCAACGTCTACAGTCGGCTCCTCAACGTGACACCAGAACTGCCGTCTGCTGGGTTTGCGGCCAAAGGGGCCACCTCCAGAGGAGCTGTCCTCAAAGACAACCCCACGTCCAACCACCACGAGGACAACAATCACCACGAGGGCAGCAGAGAAACTGCTAGCCCCGTTGTCGAAACACAGGCAACGGGAGGAGGGGGGGGGGCAAGGGCAGTAAAAGGCTGATTGGCGAATGCCCCACGACAACCGCACGCATCAATGGCCGAGCTGTGCAAGCTCTCCTCGACACGGGCAGCGAGGTAACGACTGTGACGCAGACCTGGGTCACCGAGAATCTTGGTGACGCTTTCCTTCAGTCGTCCCACCTCAAGCAGCGGGCAGTAAACGGCGCAGAGGTACCCTACTTCGGTATCCTGGTCGCTGAGCTGCAGTTGGACGGGACCACGTTTTCTGGTATTCCCATCCTGGTCGTCAGGGAGCCCACGGAACCGGTCATGAGGGAACGCAAGAAGCGCCTGCCGTTGTTGGTCGGGATGAACGTCCTGGTAGAGTGGATGACAGCCAGTCCGACCAGCTTACCTCAAGGCCTGTTTGCGTCCATCCAAGAAGTGCGACATGACAACACCTTGGTCCAAGGCATCGCCAAGACAGCAGTACAAACAGTGGTCCCACCCTTCGCCATGGCCACTGTGCAAGTGACCTCAACGCAGCGGCCTACGCCACAGCTACTGGCGTCACCTTTAACACAACCCCTGCCTGGAGGTCTGCTAATCGTTCCGACCCTCGTCAGCGATGACGCTTCACAGCGATACGTGTGAGTGGCCAATCTCTCAGAGGTGGACGTCATCCTTCCAGCCCGGACTCCACTGGCGTCACTGCAGACAGTAGAGGATGTCCAAGGAAAGGACGAGGTGGCATTCACCGCCACTGTAAATGAACTGGTGGTCACCATCGGAACACCATCAGAACAGACCACCAAGAACACCATTCCCTGCCCCACGTTCGATGGCACAACCAGACAGTGAGAACTTCAACAAGTCCTGGACAAGAACAGAGAAGCCTTTGTACAAAACGAGTTGGATTTGGGCTACACGGACATCGTCCAACATCAACTGCGGACGAGAGACGAAGTGCCCGTCGCCCAACCCTACAGGCGCATCCCACCTCACCAGCTGAAGGAAATCCAAGACCACATCAGAGGACTCCTGGAGAAGACCAAAATCGTCGAGAGCCACAGTCCATACGCGGCACTAATTGTCGTTGTGCGAAAGAAAGATGGGACCGTGCGGCTATGTGTCGACTATCGCCGCCTAAACGCCAAGAAGGTTGGTGATGCGTATCCGCTTCCTCGCATTCAGGAGTCCTTTGACGCGCTGGTTGGGGCCCAATACTTCTCCACGTTGGACCTGGCCAGTGAATATCACCAAATCGCCATGGACCCACGAGATCAACACAAAACAGCCTTCGTCACTCCTATGGGCCTCTATGAGTACACCCGGATGCCAATGGGTCTCATCTCGGCCCCCGCCACTTTCCAACGGCTGATGCAGACTTGTTTCTTTCAAGAAAGAAAGAAACAATGATGACATCAGACAAAAACAACAAGCAAGCAAGAAAGAAAGAAACAAGCAAGCGAACAAACATCTGAAAATAAAGCAGCATAGATCTAGGTTATTTGCAAACAGCAACACGCTGCTAGTACTATTCTTTAGCATTACGGCATAGGCTAGCCTAATGACATTTTGGTGGCATACTAAATAGTGTGTCGTCTCTGTCATTTCTTTCTCACCATCCCCATGCATATAAAGATACACATATCCAAACCGACACACGTCTGTGTAAAATGTAAACTCACCTTATCAATATTGTCTTGGGCTAGAATCGCCACAACATTGTTAGAAACACACACACCAGCTCTGCTACAGAGCAGAAAGTACACCCTGTGAGTGTTCATACTAAAATTGCTGAAAATATTGAGCACACTTCTCACGCAGGACTCCTAATGGAAAAATCCACTCAGATGTAAAGTATTCTAACTGCCACTTTCCTTGTTCTCATAGCAAAGACGTTTGGGAGGAAAATTATTCTAAGCGGTACTTAAAATATATTTTTGGGGTTTGGGAAGAAATGTTTGAGAGGAAAAGTATATTAACTGACTCTTAGAATAGTTTCTTCATTTTTGAAGAAACCATTTTGAGAGGAAAGGTATTCTAAGAGGTAGTTAGAATAGTTTACTTCGTTTTCAAAGACACATTTCGAGAGGAAATCTATTCTAACTTACACAGTTAGAATAGTCTTCCTCCCTTTCTAATAATATTAGAAAATATTTGAGAGGAAAGCTACTCTAACTGCCATATATAATACTTTTCCTCCAAACATTTTCTGACGACAAAGATAGAATATTTTTTTAAAGGGCTATAACTCTATCATTTTTTAAGCTACAGTTCTGATATTTTGACAGAAGTTGCCCCCCTCTATGGCTATTTAAACCATGGGAAAAACTCAATTTCGGTCAAAATGTCACTTAGAATAGTTTTCCTCTACACCCGCGATATATCATCACCCTTCTCTCATATTCATCACCCCTCTAGCATACTATAATATATAATCACCCTTCTCTCATATTCATCACCACTCATATTCATCACCCATCTAGCATGCTATAATACATCATCACCCTTCTCTCATATTCATCACCACTCATATTCATCCCCCTCTAGCATAATATAATACATCATCACCCTTCTCTCATATTCATCACCCCTATAGCATACTATAATATATCATCACCCTTCTCCAGGGCTAGAAATTAACTTTTTTCTTTGGGGGCCACCGGGCCCCTTGATTGAAAAATTTGAGGGCCCACAAGCAACTTTCGGGGCCCAACTTGAAAAATTATGCAAACAAAAAACAAAAGATATAATAAGTAGAAAGTATAATTTGTCTGATAATCTAAAATAAAAACAATTGAATTTCCAATTTTGCTGAGTGATGTCATTTTTATTTGCCTTTTCTTTCACTTTCAAACATTACCAACAAAAAAGGGGGGAAAACACACACACACACACACCCACACACACACACACTCAGTGACACACATAGATCTATTCCATTGACTAGTGAGCCTGAAATGGCCATTAAACAAAATAGAAAAAAAATCAAGTGAGTCTCTTGTATAATACTTTTCAGTTTTGTGACAGAGTATTGCACAGGAGGAGGACTAACGAAGCTTAACGTCCTATTGCATCAGCGTTAAGGACGATCACAATACACATCATTAAATTTTTTATATGAGTAACCTAACCAAAAAATCTGACCTGTGTGGGTTGCTTCCCTTGGCCCAAATACGAAACTGCCGAGTAGAGCTAGCTGTAGCAGACGAATTATTTTGCGGGCCAAGCGGGCCCGTCGTTTTTCAACTTTCCGAGCCCGAAATCAACTTTGCGGGTTTTTGGCCCCGGGCCCCCGCTAATTTCGAGCCCTGCTTCTCTCATATTCATCACCACTCATATTCATCACCCCTATAGCATAATATAATACATCATCACCCTTCTCTCATATTCATCAAACCTCTCTCATATTCATCACCCCTCTAGCATACAATAATGCATCATCACCCTTCTCTCATATTCATCACCCCTCTCTCATATTCATCACCCCTCTAGCATACTATAATACATCATCACCCTTCTGTCATATGCCTCACCCCTCTCTCATCTTATAATACATCATCACCCTTCTGTCATATGCCTTACCCCTCTCTCATCTTATTAAACATCATCACCCTTCTGTCATATGCCTCACCCCTCTAGCATATTATAATACATCATCACCCTTCTGTCATATGCTTCACTCCTCTCTCATATTATAATACATCATCACCCTTCTGTCATATGCCTCACCCCTCTCTCATCTTATAATACATCATCACCCTTCTGTCATATGCCTCACCCCTCTCTCATCTTATAATACATCATCACCCTTATGTCATATGCCTCACCCCTCTCTCATCTTATAATACATCATCGCTCCTCTCTCATCTTATAATACATCATCACCCTTCTGTCATATGCCTCACCCCTCTCTCATCTTATAATACATCATCACCCTTCTGTCATATGCCTCACCCCTCTCTCATCTTATAATACATCATCACCCCTCTCTCATCTTATAATACATCATCACCCTTCTGTCATATGCCTCACCCCTCTCTCATCTTATAATACATCATCACCCTTCTGTCATATGCCTCACCCCTCTCTCATCTTATAATACATCATCACCCTTCTGTCATATGCCTCACCCCTCTCTCATCTTATAATACATCATCACCCTTCTGTCATATGACTCACCCCTCTCTTATCTTATAATACATCATCACCCTTCTGTCATATGCCTCACCCCTCTCTCATCTTATAATACATCATCACCCTTCTGTCATATGTCTCACCCCTCTCTCATCTTATAATACATCATCACCCTTCTGTCATATGCCTCACCCCTCTCTCATCTTATAATACATCATCACCCTTCTGTCATACAGTTCTCTCCCTCTGCTAGGAATCTTGGCTACATTCTCTCCGATGACATGTCCCTCAACAATCACATCTCTCACATCTGTCGCTCTGCTTACACTGCCATTCGTCAGCTCAGCTCCATCCGCCATTACCTCACTATTAGTGCTACAAAAACATTAGTCTGTGCCATCGTTCTCTCTCGTCTAGACTATTGCAACTCTCTTTTGTCAAGTTCACCTAAACACTTTATCGATAAACTGCAAAGGGTCCAAAACTCTGCTGCTAGGTTAGTTCTTAAGGCAAAAAAGCGCGATCACATCACACCACTTCTCCACTCTCTTCACTGGCTCCCTGTTCAAGCCCGCATCGACTACAAACTGTCCACTCTCTGCCACAACTTCTTCTCTGACTCCTGCCCTTCCTATCTTACTGATCTTTTAACTGTCTACTCACCCTCTCGACCGCTTCGCTCCTCTGCAGACGCGTGCATTCTTTCTGTTCCCAAGACGCGCACTAAGGCATACGGTGAACGATCTTTCTCTTTCTGCGCTCCCAAGCAATGGAATTCCCTTCCACCACACATCCGCAACATACCGACCACCCAGGCCTTCAAAAACGCACTCAAGTCCCATCTCTTCAAACTGTATTATCCTGATTGACTCACCCTCCGACTGACGACGGATGCCGGTGGGGTGCCGTCCATGGCTTGACACATAAATAGTCTGTACATTTATATCTGAGTATCTAATTATTTTTATATAATTATTTTTGCATAATTATTTTTGCATTAGTTTGTACATTATGTTTTTAATAATATTTTATTTCTGCAATAGTGAGGAGAGGCGGGTCTTATCTTTTTTTATCCGATCATTGTATTAATTAACCATTGTTAAATGTAACACATTTTTAGTTACATTTTAAATCTGTATGGTGAATCTTATTATTATTTAATATGCCATTGTATTAATATTTTTTGTTTGTTTGTTTGCTTATTTTGCATGTGTAGTGTATTGCATATGTTGTTGTTCTCTTGTACGCCTTTGTGAGTACGGTTGGTGTGAATGCTTTCATACCCTGTTTTATTGTTTATGTTTGTTCTAAAGATATATCCTATGTTCAGAGCGGTGAGCCCAGCCCTGAGCTGGGGTATCGCGCTATATAAGCCTACTTTTATTATTATTATTATTATATGCCTCACCCCTCTCTCATCTTATAATACATCATCACCCTTCTGTCATATGCCTCACCCCTCTCTCATCTTATAATACATCATCACCCTTCTGTCATATGCCTCACCCCTCTCTCATCTTATAATACATCATCACCCTTCTGTCATATGCCTCACCCCTCTCTCATCTTATAATACATCATCACCCTTCTGTCATATGCCTCACCCCTCTCTTATCTTATAATACATCATCACCCTTCTGTCATATGCCTCACCCCTCTCTCATCTTATAATACATCATCACCCTTCTGTCATATGTCTCACCCCTCTCTCATCTTATAATACATCATCACCCTTCTGTCATATGCCTCACCCCTCTCTCATATTATAATACATCATCACCCTTCTGTCATATGCCTCACTCCTCTCTCATCTTATAATACATCATCACCCTTTGTCATATGCCTCACCCCTCTCTCATCTTATAATACATCATCACCCTTCTGTCATATGCCTCACCCCTCTCTCATATTATAATACATCATCACCCTTCTGTAATATGCCTCACCCCTCTCTCATCTTATAAAACATCATCACCCTTCTGTCATATGCCTCACCCCTCTCTCATCTTATAATACATCATCACCCTTCTGTCATATGCCTCACCCCTCTCTCATCTTATAATACATCATCACCCTTCTGTCATATGCCTCACCCCTCTCTCATATTATAATACATCATCACCCTTCTGTCATATGCCTCACCCCTCATCTTTTAATACATCATCACCCTTCTGTCATATGCCTCACCACTCTCTCATCTTATAATACATCATCACCCTTCTGTCATATGCCTCACCCCTCTCTCATCTTATAATACATCATCACCCTTCTGTCATATGCCTCACCCCTCTCTCATCTTATAATACATCATCACCCTTCTGTCATATGCCTCACCCCTCTCTCATCTTATAATACATCATCACCCCTCTCTCATCTTATAATACATCATCACCCTTCTGTCATATGCCTCACCCCTCTCTCATCTTATAATACATCATCACCCTTCTGTCATATGCCTCCCCCCTCTCTCATCTTATAATACATCATCACCCTTCTGTCATATGCCTCACCCCTCTCTCACCTTATAATACATCATCACCCTTCTGTCATATGCCTCACCCCTCTCTCATCTTATAATACATCATCACCTTTCTGTCATATGCCTCACCCCTCTCTCATCTTATAATACATCATCACCCCTCTCTCATACTCATCACCCCTCTCTCATATTCATCACCCCTCTAGCATATCACCCTTCTGTCATATGCCTCACCCCTCTTTCATCTTATAATACATCATCACCCTTGACATCGTTCTTGCAACAGCGTCAACAACATTCCATTCTACATATCCAATCAAGAAAATCATATTAAAATACTATTTATCAAAATACCCTTCCCCCCTCATCCATCATCATTCATTCGCGTATGCATGCTCAGAGTGTATAGCCACTAAAGAATGAG
Organism: Oncomelania hupensis; assembly: GCA_036898135.1. Taxonomy (NCBI): domain Eukaryota; kingdom Metazoa; phylum Mollusca; class Gastropoda; order Littorinimorpha; family Pomatiopsidae; genus Oncomelania; species Oncomelania hupensis. The sequence continues at coordinate 98,733,193 of CM072511.1, read as the reverse complement.
GTTACTGGGCACCACTCACCTTTAGTTCTCGGCCTTTGAAGCTACAGACACACAAAACACCACAATACAACACAACACAGTCTGTAGAGAGTTGATGGTTCGTTACTACTGTCTTACCATGATCTTATAAAGGTCATCCTAGCATCGCCGATATGCCTAGGCCTTGGGCGGTCTCTAAAATAAGAACACACACCCTTAGAAACACACTCTACACCTATCACACAGAAGTGGTGGCAGTGATATTTCTCCTAAAACTACAGCACACTGGCCATTCTTGCCCTTCTTAAGGAACAAGACCTCGGGTGGTTTTAAACACAAAACACAGCCATTATAAATCGACTGTCACGATGGTGTAGTGTGGGGTTTAAAAGTTTACATCTATATATTCATACAAAAGAACACCTTAACAAAATAGAATAGAAGATAGAAATGATAGTGAAGGCCTATTCTATAAATCGGCGATGATGACTGAGAACAATAAACAACAATAATGTATTTGCGTGTCTGTCTCCTCTATATCACTATATGAAAGAATGCATGTACTTTAATTCTGTTTACAGACAGTCATCTCAGCCTCTCGCATTTGTATGTAACCCAAAGAAATGTACGTTTTCTTGCTCAACGTTCGTTATTCCTACACATAACTCAAACATACATATAACTCAAATGCATACTCATAGTTACATACAACAATCCAACAAAAATATCATACATACACAGGCAGTCCTTGCCTGGGGTCTTTTTTTTTTTTGTTTATTTGGTTACACGGTTGTTGTTGTTTTTTTTTTTAATCATCCAACACAACGGGCTTTATTACAAAACGCTTCATTTCCTTCATGCAATTTGATGTGTCGCTCAATATCTTTACTGCTTACATGATATCTGTACAAACACTGATGACATCATATCTGTACAAACACTGATGACATGATATCTGTACAACTTGCTACAAGTACCGATAACATGATTTTTTTTTTAAATCTGTACAAGCAATTATTAATGGATTTTGTGTGATATGCAGAGGTGTTTTTTTTTTTGTTTTTTTTTTCAATTAATTAATTAATTTATTCATTTTACATATACAGATTTACTGATCTAATTTTCTCAAGGTTAATTCACGTTCAAACAAAAATGAAATGTCAATTGGCGTATTATATCTGAAGATTCCGATACACATTTTTGCTAGTAATATTAAATGGTTAATATAATTTACTAAACTTGTAGAAAGTCCTTCCTTTTTGGGGAATCCAATGAGTGCATTCTGAAGTGATATTGAAATTTTATAATTAAAATCTGAAGATTCTATTTTGTTTTCTACTAATTTCCATATTTTTACAGATTTTTGGACATTGAAAGAAAAAATGTTCCACATAATCAACATCATGTTAACAGTGAGTGCAAAAATGATTGTCTACAATGTTCATTTTCATTAACAAAATATTAGTAGGATATATATTGTTTAGTATTTTCCAATGAAGGAGACGTAACCTAGTTTCTTGAGTACATTCCACTTGCCTGGGGTCTTGTCTATTGCTTGTGGCAATCGTCATAGGGGTAGACAAAACAGAACAGAGATCGTGTACTCACGATTTTTCCCCATTGGATATACGGCTCATGTAGTCAGTCGACTTTATTACACACAACGTAGATACATGTCCTCCTCACTGATACAGCTCGCATCAGTACTGTAGGTGCCAGAAAACTAGGCACCGGCCTGAAGCGTAGCAGCTCCAGACTGCAGTCGGTTGACAGATTGGCGGTCCTCTTCAAGTCTCAGCCTCGTCACTGTGGAAGCGGCCCCAGGTACGTCTCTGCATACGACCCCTTGCCCCCCACACTGGTTGCTGTGAAATAGTTCATTCATTATTTCCATTGTCTACTTATTCGTAGGTTCCTTTTTAGTCATGTCCTTTCTGTTCTGTTGGTTATTCCATAACCTTTTCTTCGTCTCCACGTTTGTCTGTCTGTCTGTCCCCCCTATTGCCACAATACTTTTAACTTATTCCTACCATATGTATACGCTCACTCATTCACTTCATACCAAAATACATTATATCTCTATTTTACATCAGCCACTAATTATTTAATTATTTAATGAAATGAACATTGTTCGCTCACTGACATTCATAATTAGTTTACACGGATTCGAACCTATATCGCCCATCACAGGTTCGAATCACGTGGTGGGCGATATAAAATATGGCCATTTTTACTGTCCATTTTAGCAGTATGATTGCTTTGGTGGTTCAGTGTTGATTCAGGTCCCTACCCCTCTTTCCCTGGGATGGTTATCCCCGTCTGCCATATCGCCAATGGTGGGTGTAGACGTTAAACCTCAATGTTCATTCACAGACCGAGCTAAACTTATAAATGTATTAAGATTAGTCATAGGGTGATTACACTAGCCGATCTCCGCAGACGATAGACGAGTGGGTAATAGTATTCCATTGTGCAATAGACCCACCGTCACAGAAGAAAACAACAATAACAACAACAAAAGAATCAAGTATTTAACAGGATATTAAATATCTTGATAAATAAGAAATAAAAATGTTTAGACAATTGAAAATTAGATAAGGAGATAAAAGAGAGAGAAAGGGAGAGAGAGAGAGAGTTTGAGCAGGACACAGGGACGCTTGTGCGATGAAGTGGAGAATTTCGCCCAAACCCTAACCCAAACTCTTAACCTAACCCTAATCCTAAAACAGCTGTAACTCTACGGAGCACTATTTTGACGTCAAAATAGCGGGGTGTGACGTGGGGTTTTATTGTTGCTGGGCTCTGCACAATGGACTGCTATAACCCTCACGTCTTATTCTATGGGGACCGCTAGTGAATCACCCTGTGAATTACCTTAATACATTTATTTGTTTAGCTCGGTTTGTGTTTAGGCTGGGGTACAGAGATAGATAGAAAAATTGTAAAAGATCACTGTCACACTAGCTTTCACACGGCTATGAAACATAATTATGTAGTCCAGCCACTTGATAACAGTAAAAATCACACATTTATTTCCTCTACTCTATACACGATCTTCAAAGTACGAAACTAACTTAAAAGTTCAATTGTCAATGCGAATGGTTCGCTCGCTGATAGTCTAGGCAGCTACTTTTTCTTCATCGGGCACTGGCTACTAGCGTTCATGAAGAATGGACTACTGTGGTCCTGTTTATACAGAGTTTTAGTGCACGGTTTCTTGTTGCACTTAACTGTGGGGTTGAAGCGCTATGCGTTGAGGTCGCTTCTACGACACGCTGTGTTGTCGTTGCTTGTGTTCGACGGGTGGGCTATCTGCGCACAATGCTGTATATGCCTCGGCAGCCAACTGTACGCGTTGACGTGGTTGTCGTTTGCTGAGTGGGGCTCACGATATACCGCCTGCTCGTCTGTAACATATGAGACCTGTATAATAGGTCTGTGCAGAGCGTCTCACTGAAAGCCAAAGTAGCCCTCAGTGATAGCTCCACATCTCTATACATAAGCCACGAACATTCTGCTAAGTCCGTGGTCCACTGGAATCTCCACTCTAATTTCCTATACATATATAAATATAAATCGTGGCTATCTTTACACATAAAGAATTAATAATATTATAAACATTCTCGGGTACAGCCACTGGTCTGCAAGCATACATATAGGTTAAACAACCAGTGGTTCCGTACATCTTTCAACATGGCATCGACCGGTCGCCTCGTGGTCGGATTCGCCACGTGTTCAGGCAACATCGGACTAACAATTCATTCTATGCATAGCAAATTTCACAAACATAATTCAACAAAAATATAAATACATCACGATGAAACAGAAGTATGTTCATTTACCTGTTTGACAATGTCAGGCCGTGGCTACTTGACTGAATTCGAATATTCAACAAGCACTGCTTCCCTGGTCTATCAGTGGAGAGATTTCTGCTAGGAAGTAGCTGTGTACTGCCTTAAGCTTTCAACACAAATGACTCTCTACATAGCCTAGGCCTACCCAGTCAGAACTGGTTCTACCTACCGGTGCTGTGTTCGGATTGGTTGAAGAAATCTGAGTGGCTGTATAATTTCAAAGCCTTCTACCGTCAGCTGCGATGATGTCACTGCTATGCGGGCGTCAGGCTACAACTGTGTTACGCATGATCACTTCTGTCGTCGTCTAGAGACTAACAGTAACCTTCTAAGTCTAACTGACTAAACAAGGCAAAATCTCAAAGTGTGCAGGGTAAACAGGTCCTCTTGTTACACGGGGCCGTCAAAAAAAGTAAAAAGAAACCATGTAGAGTTTCATGTGTGTGTCAGAGTAACGTCGTTTCTACATGCCCTCACACACACACACACACACACACACACACACACACACACACACACACACACACACACACACACACATACTTGCACAGACACCGTTATTTGGACTTTCCTCAAACGCCACATACGTTGTGTGGACAATGGGTCGTTTTTCGACCCCCTTTTTAAGTACTTTTAAGTGTTCTAACCCTAACCCTAACGGATCACTAAATGGACGTCCCAACAAGGAGGTATGTCCAAAGAACGTATGTAGATGTGCACTAGTTTGTCCAAAGAACGCCGTGTAAACATGCGCACAAACACACACGCGCACACACACACACACACACCCACACACACCCACACGCACACTCACACTAACAAACTAACTATATACGAAGTTTCAAAGAAATCCAAATCCTTCCATTTGTTTCAGAGAAAAGTGCGCAATACAAATAACTAAATTAAAAAATATATATTACGTCATCACGATGACGTCACTCGATATCACGATGACGTCACTCGATATACGTAAGTGTTGAATAAGAATCAACGCATCTGTACATTCGGTCACGACGATTAAATTACTCAATTTATATAAGCAAAGAACGTATAGCTAAAGCAAAGAAGGGTCATAACTCAAGAGTGCACTGTAAATAATGATGACGAGTGGTGCGCAGCGCCCTCCAACTGCATGGATGCTTGAAACATTCAAGGGAGGCAATCGTATGCTTAGCGACTCGTAAACAATACTTTTCTGTCGGTTGTTTCTGATCGCGTGACGGTCACATTTATATTAAAAGAAACACTCAAATTTGTGCTGCAAATACGCACAGACCCCTTGTGTAGTGCAAAGCAAAGTATCAGCTTGGATAATGAACACATCGTGACACACAAAGCTGGAAGATAGGCCTACACTCATTGTAAACAGGAACACAGACAACAGTTTGATAGAAGTTGTAACTCTGCCTGTACAACACGACCATTTTAAGAACGGTTGGGGTTTGCTAGTTTTTGTATTGCCTTTACAAAGTATTAATGATGGAATTGAAGTTATTGTTGAGCTGATAAATATTCAAGTTATAAGTAATGCATTTGATGTGCAAGGTCCGAGAGTATCTGTCTTAATCACCAATAATGAGGTAAATAAAAACATGTCTACATTTACTGTAAATAAATATATATTTACAAGTGGGTTGAAGTTTGTTGAATATATATATGAAGTAGCTAAGGTTAGACACAATTATAAATTTAACTGAATGTTTTTGCACTGTTTTATTTATTTATTTTGTTCTATTAATTGTGAGTGCTGTGTGTCAGAATGTATGTGAGCACTTTGAAGTATTATATAAGATTAAGTGCCTTATAACTATTATTTTTTAGTATTCATTATTATACTGGTTGGAAATGCTAGTATATAATATATTCTAATCTACATATTCTACAAAAGTTAGATTAACATATTACATTCGTTAGTACTACTTCGTGAAAAGACTTTACATAAAACAGATTAATTCAGTCACAAATATTGTTGACAGAGGCAGGCTGGGGAAAATTGTGTGTGTGTGATCAATTAAACAAAAAAATGTAATAGATGGAGAACAGGGGTACTTTAGCCACCCTCCAAAACAGTTACCTGACAGACAGTGAGGCTGACAAAGAAAACCGAGGGAGAGCAACAAGAACAAAACAGGAAGAAAGCCAAAACACAATGTATCCCTGAATCTTTCTCATTTATTTCAGCCAAAACTAACATGCCTTGTACAACACATCACAGCCACACACACTTCAATCAAATACTGATGTGACAAGAACAAAATCAAACAACAACAACACATGGCTTCACAATTAAGCTACAATTTAAAAACACATCACTCCCACTCCCCACCAAAGTAATCAAAATTACAATTAAATTATATGAACAGCATGCTGAACCATAAATAATGTTTAACAATTAAGATGTAACATGAAACTTTTGTTCTTTACATAAGTGTAAATATATGTTTGTAGCACACTTAGTCATTGTTTATAGGATCCAGCGGACTGCAAAGACCTGAATCAGGACAACAGCTTGTGTAAAAGAGGACTAAGCACGAGTCATTCATAGCACGAAGAACACAAACGTACATAGCCAACCAGCCAATACTGAACTGGCAACAATTAAATTAAATTTTATTCAGGCTCATGCCACAAGGGGCTTTCAGCAAAAAATATATATATAAGAAACAACATAAGTCACTACAAAACAATAAAAAAAATATTAAAGAAGAAGCAACAAAATGCGCAATACAATACGAATATGACAGCTCCATTATCTCACAGTGAGAAATTACATCGTGGTGCCGACACACACAAATTAAAATAGGTTGGATTTCCACAAGCACAACCACAACCCACACAAAAAGTCACAGTAGACTATCTATCTATGAAGCATGTTTGATTGTTTCTGTGACAGAAACTGCCCAACTAAACATGTGACAGTTTCATAGTTTTCCTATTGCGCTTTTGTGACTGAGAGGAAAACTGTGTGGTACTGTTCTTCAGTGTGGAAAACAGACTGATCCTGACAAATAATCTTGTCACTAGAAATTGAAGCGGGCAACCCCCAGGACGGGGACAACAGAATGTACTCATTCCCATGTCCTTTGCCAGTTCTTGCACTAATGTAGCTGTGACGTTTGTTCCATACATACAGTGCTCAATTTGTCTTGTGTATGACATCTCCATTTGTTTAACAGCTGTAAAAAGTTGTTGACTGGGAAACATAAGTCCATCACCCCTGATGTTCTCATACTGTTTGTGAGTCACAAAAATCTCATGTGGCTCACCAAGTGGAAAACCCTTTAATTGATCCTGACTGTCACGTGGGGTTTATGGGCTCTGCACAATGGAATTATGGACCCTCACGTTTATTCGGTGGGAACTGCTAGTAAGTCACCCTATGAATTACTTTAATAAATTTATTTGTTTAGCTCGTTCTGTGTTAAGGTTGGGGTACAGAAATAGATAGAGAAATGGTAAAAGATTACTGTCACACTAGCTTTCACACGGCTATGAATCATATGTAGTCCAGCCACTTGATAACAGTTAAAATCACACATTTATTTCTTCTACTCTATACAAGATTCTCTAAGTACTAATCTAACTTAAAAAGTCTCAGTTACTGCTAATAGTTCGATCGCTGATAGTCTAGGCAGCTGTTTTTCTTCCTCGGGCACTTGCTAGTATATTTCATGTAGATTTGGACTACTGTGGTCCGTTTTACAGTTTCTGAAGAGTTGGACTACTGTGGTCCTGTTTCCGATCAGTTTAAGTGCACCTATGTTGTTACACTTAACTGCTAGGTGGTGCGGTCGAAGTCCTTCTGTGAGGTAGCTTCAGGTGCACCTGTGTAGTTGTGTAGTTGGGTTCCCTTGCCACGCTGTGGGGTCTTGTAGGGTGTGATCCAGGGTAACTCTCTCCGACCTGTGCGGTAGAGGTTACGCAGACAACTCGTCGTTTCTGTGGAGTTGTGCGCACGGGATAGCTCGGGATAGCTCGCCTGCTCGTCTGTAATATAAGAGACGAAATTCTGCACAACCCTGAATAATCGGTTTGTGCAGAGCGTCTCACTGAAAGCCAAGTAGCCCTCAGTGATAGCTCCACATCTCTATACATAAGCGACGAACATTCTGCTACTTCCGGGTTCCACTGGAATCTCAACTCTAAATTCCTATACATACATAAATATCAATCGTGTCTAACTATACACATACAGAATTAATAATATTATAAACATTCAGTGGTACAGCCACTGGTCTGCAAACATACATATAAGTTAAACAACAGTGGTTCCGTACGGGATACAACATGGCGGCGTAACCGGTCGTGTTTCGCCTCGTGGTCGGCTCTTCCACGTGGTACGGCAAATTCGGATTAATAATTCACATTTATGCATAGCAAATTCCACAAACATAATTTCAACAATAATATAAATATATCACGATGAAACAGAAGGGTGTTCATTTACCTGTCTGACAAGTTCAGGCCCGTTGGCGACTTAATAGAATTCTAAGATTCCTAAGTCCTGCTTCCTGGTCTATGTGTGGAGAGATTTCTCTGCCAGCTTTCTAGCTGTTAACACTTCGGTGTATTACTCCCAACTGACCAAAACTGTGCGTGGTTTGGACCCAGTCAAACTGGCTCCAACCACTTTGCCTAAGCTCTCCCATTGGTTCCAACGGTCCGATTCAAAACTCAAGTGCTGACGTCACTGCGCTGTGTGTGTGGCTCAGGCTCGCAGTGTGCTGTAATTTAATTGCTTGATGTGTACTACACTGACTCTCTACTGTTACAATGACTACACATGCTGAATAGTCAATGAGCAGAGTTAAAACTAGCCAATTCGTGACACTGACAACCTTGGCAAGTGCTTTGACTGACTCTTCTTGCTATGTATCCAGCAATATAAAATAATACAGCAGTTTTGGTGAGACCCAACAATTGCTCTGGATTTGTTGAGGCCGAAGAAGATACACTTGTATTGTTTGGTGGGGCTGGGTTGGGGATGAACCATGTCAAATGCGTGTTGAAATCTGCTTCAGAGAATGGTATCAAGTCTGGATCTTGGGCAAATCTGAATGCAGGCGCTGAAGGTTGATGTTGTGAAAATGCAGTAAGCGTTAGCAAAAACTTCTCAGAGTCCTCTTGGGAATTGCTACCATCACTGTGCAGCAGAATAGAATCCACCATAGCAGCTCGTAACGCTTCCCGAAACTCCTTTGCATTAGGGTTGTCTCTGTTGCCTCCCTTTACCCCACGCAAAATGGAGAACAAATTTTCCAGGCAATCCTGATTTAGTCTTTGGGTGAACAAATATTTCACTCCATGCTCGTTGTGGAGCTCTTCCCATAGGCCCAAAACAGCATGAATGTCCATGATCCAGCCATCAAGGCATGGCAGCCTTCTTCCTGAATTGCTGTTGATTGTTGTCATCCATGTCAGCATTTCCTGCAGGAAGTTCTTGTGCCCAGAGTCCTCTGTGAAAGCGTGACGCATCTTCTGGTTGGAAGTCCAGGTAGCACTATTGAAGGCGTTGAATAGCTGGTCGAAGTTTTCAACAAAGTTTGCCGTTTCAATCGCATCATCAGGCAGAATTTTCAACTGATGTAGTGTAGACAGACCAGCTGCAACAGTGTGTGACAGAATTTGTGTTGCATACTTTACACGCAGTGCAGCAAAAGGAGGCATATATATATGTCTGTGGGTAAGCTTGGGTGCCATTCGAAACCTGTTCTGTTGGTCAAATTTAAAAAACGCCTCAATATGTCTCCAACTCACCTCGGCGTCACCAACAGTGAATCCTGCGTTTCGCATGTTGTTACGAATGTTCTTCAAGAGGTGGGGAGGGTCATACATGATGAAGATTTTCTCACCATCCAGCTCGATATATGGCTTGTTCTTGGTTGCGCCCAGCAGGGTTTCCAGGACGCGCCTGTTGTTCGACCCTTGATCCGCAATGATAACTCGAACATGCAGACCCTTGGCCTTCATTTTACCCAGTCCCTCCAGCACCAGCTGTTGCAGGCGATCACCTTCTATTGGTCCACTCGATAAGAAGTAGCCAATTGCTTGTTTCCAGCCGCTTGTCAGCCCCTTCAACATAAATACAGTTGCATGGTTTGCAACATGTTTTGTCTTCCTTCCACTTCCAAAGTCTTCCAGTCCCTCCACCTCATCTCTTTCAATATTGAAGATAACTTGCTCTTTAATTGACATTTCGTCAAATACAAGGGCACACAGATTAGCATTTTGTGGCAATAAGTCCAATTTTTGCTTCAGAGAGGTTAAAATGTTTTCACAGAATCCTGGGTACACCCTAACCTGTCTCATAGTCCTTCTGAGTGTGGCGACACTTGGAAGCGCAAATATTTTTTTGACCAGCCTGTAGGCCTTGGGGCTCACGTGGTACAGAGAAAGAGCAGCACTCTTGTCGCTTGCAGACCAACGTCTCTTTTTCTTCTGTCCCATGTGTATTCTTGAGGAAATAAATTCTAAAGCAGGACCTGACAAATACTCCGACAGCTGAACAATCAATCCATCTTTCTTAATTTTCTCAGTCATTTTCTTTACCACATTTTTGACTTTCTGATTTTTATTCCTTTCACGGTAGAACTTGTTCTGCCAATATTTTTTCCCACGAGGAGTTGCAGATGTTCTTGACTGTGAAGTAGAAGGTGTCAGTAACTGTGAAGCAGCAGGTGTTGACTGTGAAGTAGAAGGTGTCAGTAACTGTGAAGCAGCAGGTGTTGACTGTGAAGTAGAATGTGTCAGTAACTGTGATGCAGCAGGGTAGTCAGCCGCTGATGTCATGGCACAGCCTGAACCACTGCACTCAATCTCTTCAATGGCATGTGCTGAAAAAGAAATGGTGAAATTAAACTATTTTATACTGATGACAGTGGAAGCTGCATCAACAAAATAACACATTTTGATCCTGTCTTAAAAATTATAATTGCGGAAATTTCAAATAAAGCATGTAAATTCAGACACTTTGAGTGTAATGTTGTCACATTAGGATAAAACTATGGGTGTAACACTGGGCTAACCAACAAAACTTCTGTGTACAGCTCAGAACTTAAGGCTATTATGTTAGCCCTGAAACAAGTTTACCAATCTAAAAGCTCCCTGTTTCTAATTATTTCAGATTCATTATCAGCTCTGGAAGCTCTTTCCACCAGAAAGATTTCCCACCCCTTTTTAGCTGATATTCATGCCCTTCATAGTCAACTTGTGTCGGAAGGAAAAAAGTTTGTTTTTCTGTGGGTACCTAGTCACATGGGTATACGGGGCAACGTTGCAGTGGACAAAGCTGCAAAGGAAGCCCTAAACCTTGATTTTCCTTCTGATATTTTTCAGTTTCTTCCTCAATCTGACCTGCGGTACAGTGTGACTCGCTTTTATTGTAAAAAACTTTGGCAGGATGAGTGGTCCACCCAGACCGAGAACAAGCTTTTTCAGATTTTACCAGACTTGTCTGACCCATTGCCTTGCCCAACCTGGCATCCACCCGAAAGGAGGAGACTGTGCTAGCACAACTCCATATTGGACATTCAGTAAACTGGTTACACATTGATTCGCGATCAAGTTCATGTTCTTGTTAATGGCCCATTGATTTTTGATTGAGTGGGCCAATTGACCCATTGATATTTTAGGGGTGAATAAACCCTGTGATATTAGCAGAAAATAATTAAAACTAAAAAGAAACAAACATATTAATTGAAAACCAAGTTTTTTAAAAAAATTACCACTGCTGTAGCATACTTCTAAACATATTCACGGGTGGAAGTGGTTTTAAGACCATGCTTGACTCGCATAATGAAACGAAAAGAAAAACAAACACCAAAAAACCCATCCATAACCAATATTTTTGCCTTCATTTTACACACAGTTCAATTTTGTACAAATGCATCACTTACCACATGTACTTAATTTGTGCTTCTTGGCAGCAGTGTGTGGCACAAAAGGAGTTCTTTTCGGAAGTGGCCTTTTCAAAGTTACCAGTGGTGGAGGGTTGGGCACGTCAAAGAGGGATGGCACAGCATTCCATATAAGTTTGTTCCTCTGGGCTGCGTTCATAAATTGTGACTCCTCAAAATGCTTGGCGCACAGAAAATTGTTCTTGTGAACATGAGCTGCATCTGTTTTCATCAGGTCTTCTCTCCTGCATCGCTGTATCCAGTCCTTGCACCTTCAGCAACAAACAAACTATATTATTAGCCCATTGCTTAGGACAAACTACAATTACATGTACACCAAATTATATAATAGGCTAATAAATCATTGTAAGCCTACCTCATCAGATGTTAAATACAAGCAACATATACTTCTCTAAACAATTGAAGGGCCACCACTGTTTTGCATCAATTAACACTACAGATCTGGGCATCAGTATTTATTATTGCAGTAAAATCTTGTTAGAGTTTCAGTTTGTGTATGTCGAAGCGGAAACGTGATTTTGAGAACAGGTGAGGTCACAGTAATTTGTTTATGATGAGTATGGTACGTTTTCTTCTGCTTCTTCAATTTGTGTGAGCAAAATAAAGTTATACCACGGTCACTAGTCTATGCCTAATTTGCAACAACCCTGACCCCTACACGGCTACAGATTGCAAGAAACAAACCACAATCTCAGAATCTGAATCTTGAAACCGTTCCGCCAGGTAGCTCGATCCTCGTGGTAAAATAGAACTACATTATAATTTATACTTATAAAAGTTATACAGGACCCGTAGGCCCTGTGGATCGACATTGATTAGGCCTACAAAAAGTTGATCAAGCGAAGAAACATTGCCAGACAGCGTGGCAGGCCATTTTGTACACAAACCGGCGTCATGCATTTTCACACTTTTCAACTATTTGTTCAACTCACCTTGCTTCTTCCTTTGGGAATTTGAAAATTGACAGACCGGGGCACTTGTACCGGCTGTTTGTGCAATTAAAAGCACTGCAGTGGTGTCCGCCTCTGCGTCTTTTGGAGGGCTTTTCACTCGCTTCCACTTCATTCGCCATCATTTGCTTGCTTTCTGCCATCTTTGTCGCTAGGTGGCGTTGGCGCCGGCCGTCACGCGGTATTTTGCGTTATGACCCTTCTTTGCTTTAGCTATACGTTCTTTGATATAAGTCTGATTTTATCTTGGTAAAGTAAAGTTTAAGTACATACCATACTTAAACCAAATCCCTCCAGTAGTTTGGGAGAAAATAAGATTAGAGTAAAACAACAAATTATGACATCACCCTGACGACGTCGCATAAAATGCATAATTTCTTAGGATTGAAAAAGCATTAGTTGGTATTCAGAAAAAAACGATCTGCGAACGTGAGCAGATACAACAAACACGTATACATACAATCCAGTATAAACTGTTACTTGTTAATACATTAACACACGATGGGTTGTACCGCAACTTCAACTCTACAATCAATCCATTTGTATGCAACTTACACCTGTTGCATTCCACCAAGGTTTTCGTGTTTATTTCGTATATGTTACTGGCGAAGAATGAAAGCATTAAAATTCGAAATATAAAAAAAAATTAAGCGCTTTTCTGTTCTTTATTGTTTGTTTTCCTCTGCACAAATTATATGTGTACAAGAATTTAAAAAAAAAGATGTGTTGCTTGGATGTGATTAAATTAGACAGGACGCATTATTATTTGATATTGACTTCAGATGCATATGTGAATGGAAAATTATTAATTAAAGTAGACATTCGATATACTATTGTATAGGACACCTAATTCCATATTTATGGTCCTCTAAGCCTGTGTGCTATTTCCTCCGAAAATAAACTAATTGGTATAGATGTAGGTTATTATAGAGGTTTTCAAAGGTGGACAATAAGTGCGGCATACTGTCCCAATTCCTTGTACAACTTGCCTCCCTTGGCTTGTTTTATTCCTTGCTCCTTAATGGCTGCATGCTGCACGGTGCTAGCCATTTTGAGAGAGAGAGAGAGAGAGAGAGAGAGAGAGAGAGAGAGACAGAGCAGAGACAGAGAGAAAGTTTACTGTTTAAAACTTTATGTCCATGTGTATGACAGCTTACTATCGCCAAAACCTGATAATTACATTTATTATGGGATAATTACAAATTTGTAATAATTACAATTATCAAGGAATAATTACAACTGTCGTTGAAAATTATAAATATCTTCGCGTGATCATGTTTATTTTTCAGTTTCATGAGCGAAGGTTGTGTTTTCGGATGCTCGGCATTCTACTTTGGATTATCATAACTTCTTGGACAGCCGTCTTCCTAAGAGTGTCAGTGGTGCTGCAAATGGCATTTTTGTTTTGCCATTTTTCTTTGTGACTTTTGTGTAGTTATGATTTTTCTGTCTTCGTCAACCGGTTTCTCAGTCAATTTTTTTTGTCTGGGTGTCTGCCATTGTGTCGCATTGCGCTCGCACGAGCTTGATTAGACTAGGTTCGCACGTGAACTCCGGCGAAGTCTATCGGATAGTTCGGCGTAGGCTTCGCCTGAGAAAGAAAGGAGAGTATGTCTGAGGGTGGAAAGGGCGAAGAGACGCAGAGAGAGGAGAGATGTGAGCCCGTATTCGCGATAAACAATCAACTGCCGTCGTTTGATAACAAGGCTTACACCATCGCAGACATTTGCGCGGCCGCAGAACGAATTTGTGGTTTTAACACCATTGAAGGAGCGCAGCGTATCGGAGGGTTATGGAGGATCTATCCTCGTTTAAGAGAGCACAGACAAAAGCTCCTGATAAAGGAAATGGATCTGAGGGGGGGGGGGGGGGTCCAAATCAGCCTGAAGAGTAGAAACCCCTTTCTGGAGCAAAGTGCTAAGAATCAAGGTCAGACAGGACTGGAACAACGGCCTCCGACAACAAAACTGATCGACAGTAACATTCCGTTGTCCTACACAGACACAGACATTGTGCAGACGGTTAAGACCCTTGGGGTCAACATTTTCTCTAAATTAACCCATGAAAGAGATAGGGACGAAAAGGGGAAACTCACACACTGGAAAACAGGACGGCGGTTTCTATATATTGAAGTGCCACAAAACCCGTTACCCAAGACAGTGGACATTGGTCCGTTTCGAGCATCCTTATACCACAAGGAACAGAAGATAGCGGATCGTCAGCAGGCGGCTGCTTGCAGGCGGTGCCTTGAGGTAGGACATGTGGCGGCCGACTTCTCCGCTCCAATCAAATGCAGGCAGTGCAGACAAGACGGCCACAAGGCAGGGGACCCAGAGTGCTCCTTCACCCCAGCGGGGTACCAGGCGGCGATGGAGAAGGAGGACGAAGCACCCGCGAACAAGGACTCCAGCCAGAACAGCGCACCAGTAGATGGCGAACCCAGCACCCCGTTTAAAGTCCCGCCAAGGAAGGACGGAGATGGAGGCAAGGAGGACCACACAGGCAGAGGCAAACCACGGACCAGAGCGACGGCGGCTGGCCAGCTGACACTGGACGGATTCAGGAGGGCGTCTTCAGGTTCCGTGAAACGCAAGCAGCTGCAGGAGGGCAGCACGCCGCCCGGCCAGGCGGAGGAGCACCGCAAGGTGGACCTTGAGAACGACGCAGGCCTACATATCGACGATGACAACGAGGGTGGGGGTGATGTAGAGGTGAAGGACGGTTGTTATGCTAACGGCTTCAATATGTTTATGGACTAATGGCTGTCTTATTGATTTGGACGGATATGGTGGCAAGCACTAGAAGTAGCGAGTACTTAAAGTACTAATGACGAGTATTTCTGTATGCTCTTTAAATATACGCGGTTTGCGTAATAGACTGAAGAGAAAATCAATGTTTCACAATTTTAAGAAAAACCGATTTGATATTATTTGTTTACAAGAGGCCTACATATTGGATAACGATGTTGATCAATGGGAAAGGGAGTGGGGAGGGCAGATTTTGTACTGTCGTACTAGCCACAGCTTGGGCCAGGTTATACTGATAAAGAAACACTTTCCATATGCTGTTGAATGTGTTAAGAGCAGTCAGCGCTTTATGATTATTTGTATACAAACTGATGATGAGCCTATTTGTATTGTGAATGCATACGCACCTAACTTAAGTACTGACAGAGCAGCGTTTTTACAACAACTAAAAATGTGTATTAACAGTAGACATGAAAATCAAATAATTTTATGCGGAGACATTAACTGCGTGCAAAATAATGAAATGGACATCATAAGTGGCGAACGCCACAGATCAGTGGATGTAGACATTTTTTGTACTTTTTCGATAGAATGCGAGCTACATGATGTATGGCGTTTGCACCACCAAGGAGAAAAAGAATATTCGTGGTCGCGAAAAAGCCCTTTTGTTGCTGCTAGACAGCTCGACTACGTGTTTGCGTCTGATGCAGCATTAGAGAAATGCTTCAGCTGTGAGATCTTTTCTGTAGCGCAGAGTGATCATAGGTTGTTATGCATAGAGTATTCTCTATCTTCTGTTCAGAGAGGTCCGTCTTATTGGAAATTTACGATAGTCTAATACAAGATAAGACGTTTGTGGAAGGTATGAATAAAATGTTAGCAGAATATACCGATGTAAACCAGGAAATTGATCCACAGGAAAAATGGGATTACTGTAAAACTCAAATGAAAGAATTTTGCATTAGTTTTAGTACACAGAAGAAAAAAATGCCTTGATCAACAGAACAAAAATCTACAGACAGAATTAAATGAAGTAGACAAACAGCTGGCAACAGACAATACAAATATTGAATTACTTAATAGAAAAATATCTTTACAAAAGCAATTAGAGGTTTTTGAAATGCAAACTGCAAAGAGTGCGCAAGTTAGATCAAGGGAGAAATTTATTGCTCAATGGGAAAAAACACTTGTTACTTCTTTGGCTTAGAGAAAGCAAGAGCTAGCGCTAAAGTAATGGACAGACTTAAGGCTGAAAATGGAGAAATGTTAACGAATCAAAACAATATCTTACAGGAGCAAGTCAAATTCTATAGTAATGTTTTTAGTAGAAAAGGAGTTTTTGATGAGGAGCAAGCAGAGGGCTTTATACGTGGATTAAACATTCCCCAGTTAAGTGAAGATAAAAAAAAACAAAGCTAGACGATCCGATCTCAGAACATGAAATAGGAAAAGCTTTACAAAGTATGAAGACGGGTACCGCCCCGGGACTAGACGGGCTAACAACAGCATTTAAGAAATTTTTCTGGCCTAAGATAAAAGAAATGGTAATACAGTCAATACAGGCAGCTTATACTAAAGGTGAAATGTCAGTCTTGCAAAAGCGGGCTGTTATTACTTTACTCCATAAAGACAAGGAGCTTCCTAGAGATGAACTAGGCAATTGGAGACCAATTTCTTTAACTAACACCGACTACAAGATTCTAGCAAAATGCCTCGCACTACGTTTATCAAGCGTTTTTTCGGATCTTGTCTCAGATGACCAAGTGGGGTTTAGTAAAGGTAGAAATGCAAGCAACCTAATTAGACTTATTGATGATACTACTGAGTTTATGGATAAAAGCAACAAACCAGGGATCGTTCTGGCGCTGGATTATTCCATAGCTTTCGACTCTATCTCTAAAGAATACTTAATTTGGGCGTTTAAGAGGTTTGGGTTTTGCTCAACATTTGTCAAATGGGTTAGGATATTAACCAATAACACTGAGAGCTGCATAAACTACCTAGGCTGGATCTCAGAGCTCTTTGCAGTAAATTCCGGCATCCGCGCGTCAAGGTTGTCCCTTCTCGTCGTCGGGCTTGTGCTGGGACTTGAAATTCTGGCTTGTAAGATTCGTCAAGACGCCCGTATTAAAGGCGTTATGCTGCCGAAGGCGTATCTGGGACCATTTAACTTGACAGAGATACTTAAGTTGGCGATGTATGCCGATGACATTACCTTATTCTTTACTGATAAATAAGACATGAGTTTGGCATTAGCACCTATAAACCAATTCACAAACATATCCAAATTAAAAATGAATGAAAAGAAAACTTAAGGGATGTGGATCGGTTCAATGAAAAACAGTAATGAAAACTTGGGATACTTTAAAACTCAAAAACAGTTGAAAATTCTTTGAATTGTATTTAGAGGTGATAAACCTGCTTCTATGATTGAAGACAACTGGGTAAAGAAGGTGGAAAACACAGAAAGAATCATATATCAATGGGCAAGCTAAGTGTTATAAAGTCCTTTCTAATATCTCAGTTTGTATATCCTATGCAAGCATTAATCATTCCAGAAACCGTACTGATTAAAATCAACACCATATTATTTCGTTTCTTGTGCAAAAAGAAATATTCCAATAGAAAGACCTTTGAGAAGGTGAAAAGAAGAGTCGTGTGTAACAATAGGGAGGAGGGCGGACTTAACATGATTAACATAAGCCTACTATACATGCAAACTTCCTTTTTGTTAAACTGGATGGCAAGACTCAACGAACAAAGCAACGGAAAATGGAAACTGATTCCAGTAAACCATTTCAACTGTATGGGAAGCAAGTTAGTTTACTTTAACGCTTCAGCTAGTGTAAAATAATTCATTGGTTTAGATAAAATAAACTCGTCATTCTGGAGACAAGCTTTTGCTTGCTGGTTAGAAAACAAAAGGCTTTGGGTTTAAAAGAATGCATTAATCCAATCATATCTTTCGAATAATACCAAAATATTATTCAGGAATAAAGTTATCTTCTTTGAGAAATGGGCCAAAGTGGGCATTAATTTTGTCGAAGACGTGTGGGTGAACGGTGATTTGCGTCCATTAGGTGAAATCGCTTACGTGGTTGGTCATAGCCCATCGCTGTACTTTGAGTACGGAGCTTTGGGTACTGCACTGCGTGCGGCGTGGAGGTTACAGCAGAGAGCGTGAGACAGAACACAGCCACTGTATGGCGAGGCCTGTAACCCCAATGATATTACACCCCGCAACTTTAGGACGCTCTTGACTCAAGACAAAGTATGTCCCCCTATAAGTATTAATTTTTGGAGAAACAAATTCAACATTACTATTGACAAATGTCATTGGTCCTTACCTAACGTGTGTACTAGGGAAGAACGCCTGTGGTTACTGCAATGGAAGCTGCTTCTCAATATTTATCCAACAAACATTCTCCTACATAAAATAAAAATTAAAGACTCAAACAGGTGTGACCTATGCAACGAAGTGGATAATATAGAGCATTTTTTCTATAATGCGACAAACTACGTAACTTCTGGGAGCATGTTAAAAAGGAAATTGCTTTCTACACAGGACAAAACATACGACTTACTGAACAAGATATTTTACTTGGCTATAATGTAGAGAACATGCGAAGAAAAGAAGTGCAATTAATTAACCATATTTTATTGATTGGAAAAATTTGTATTAGTAAATTCAGATATGAGACAGATTGATAATTGAATATATTTTTGATTATGAAATGAAGCTTAGAGGCTTTAAAAAAGATTAATAATGACAAACATAATTATGCAATGACAACCAGAAAACTGCCTATTGCTTTTGATATTATAAATTTACATGTATACATTTATGTTAATTTTAAAAAAAATGTTTCCACATAAAGAAACATTTTAAAAAAGAACCAATGAAGAAGACCCAAAATAACCTGATTTTCTTTTTAAAGGAAAAAAAGGTAAATTTGGTCTGCATGCAACTGAGGTACAAACAAAATTAAATATCAAGGGAAAATAACAATTTTTGGTTTTGGACAATTTCCAGATGGATTGCTAGAGCCCAAACTGAAAATTAAACATGATGGATGGTTGGTTGTTTTATTAACGTCTTTTTTCATCGAGATGATAAATACCATACATACAGATTCACGCATTTAAACAGACACATATAAACACATACATACACACAGGGACTATTACTATCTATCTAACGGAACAATAACAATGTCAGTTAAATAAAACGAGCAACTGGAGAATTGATTAAAGCTTTTGCCAATCCCACACTTAATTCATTGCTAATGTTTTAACTGTTGTTATAGTATTTACTTCAAGGGGCAAAAGAGGATGAATCTGAATACAATCAAATAATATATGTTTTAGAGTTAGAGGTTCATCACAAATGCACTTTACATTTTTACAATATTTGGTTTTAATTGAATTTAAAAATATTCTGTTTGCCGTAGATAAAACTGATCTGGGAAATCCACGAAGATTTTTATAGTTTGTATAGAACTGAAGTTTCTTTACAAGATCATTTTCAATATTGTTTTGAATTTCTTTGGAAGACAGATTTAATTTAATTGGAAAGGAATTAATATTTAATGCACCTAATTTTGCAGCATGATCAGCCCAATCATATAGAAATCCACAATGTGATGGAATCCAACAAAAGGTCACTTCAGTACCACTAATTATCAATCCATGAATAATGTTCTTAATCTCAAAAATAATCTCTTTGCGTTCACAGTTAATATTAGCTTTTAGAGCATCTAAAACAGATAGAGAATCTACGCATAGAACTATACTAAATATATTCAGACATAAACTATACATTTTATTTAGAGCCATTAATATAGCAAATAATTCCGCAGTAAAGATAGAATAACCTTTTCCTATATAAAACGATTCTGATATTTTCAAATCTGAAATAACAAAAGCAGCTCCTGTTTCCCCTGTTTCTAAAACAGATCCGTCAGTGTATATTTTTAATTTTCCTGATTATTTCTCACATAAATGATTCCGAACTTCAACTGCAAGAAGATTCTGGTTTGACTCTTTTGGTCATTATAATAATGTATATCATAAGGTGCTGTTTCAAGTTCCCATGGAGGTACTGGTGATATTATATCCTTACGTAAATTATCAATATGTGTTATATCTAACTGGATAAAATCTTTAGTATATGTTGCTATTGTTTGAAAAGAGTGCACCTTTTGGAAATGTTTTGGAAAATCTGCATCCGATTTAATAAAAATCTCTTCATCTATACTACTGTTTACAGCTTTTGCTCTGATTATATATTTCGCACAAGATAATCTCCTATAATCATCGAAGTTCATAATTCCTGCAAGTTTATATGCTTATGTTGTTTTTGTATGAATAGGTCCTCCTAAAGCTAATTTTATTGCCTTACTGTCTACGCTTTGTAACTTTTTGAGGTAACAATTTGGAGAAGAAAAATATGCTTCCTGTCCATATGTTAACTTTGATCTCACTAGGGCACTAGCTAAATGAACTAATGTGTTTTCATCTGGTCCCCAAGATTGTTTGCTTATAATTTTCAATAGGTTTTAACTTCTAACAGCCTTTTGTATTACATACTCTATGTGTCTTTTCCAATGTAACTTGCATGTTAAATATACTCCTAAAAATTTAACCTCTTTAACATATTTTAGTTCTTCATTGTCAATTACTAATTCTGGAAGTTGTCTTGGTTCCTGACCATTACTAAAAAGTACCAAATTTGTTTTTTCTTTTGATAGTTTGAGACCATTTTGATTCATAAACTGAGTGATGTTGTTTATTTCTTTTTGATATAATTTTTCAATCTGTTTTATTTCATACAAAGAGGTTTTCTTTTTTAAATTGACATTCATCCATATACCTAGATTATCTGCATATTGAGCAAGCATTAATTTATTACCTAAAACTGTTGGCAAGTCACAAATTAATATATTAAATAAAATTGGAGATATTGTAGAACCTTGTGGAATTCCCATATCAGTAGCAAAACCAGAAGAATATGAGTTCCCCACCTTAACCTTTATAATTCTATTTGTCAAAAAAGTACTAATATAATTATATGTACGACCAGACAACCCAATTTGTTTTAATTTATACATCAGTCTAGCATGCCAAACTTGGTCGTATGCTTTTGTTACGTAAACAAATGTAGCCAAAACACTTTTTCTCTTTGCAAATTGTCTTTTTATATGTGTGGTAATTTTAACAATATGATCTGTTGTAGATCTCCCTTTCTGAAACCCTGCCTGATTTACAGGTATAATATTTTGTTTAATACAATAATACGAAATCCTTTGTAATATAATTTTTTCCATTAAATTAAATATGATCATGCAAAGATATTTGAAAATTCTATCCTATCAAATCCCGTAATTTGGAGGTCGTAGGGGCACCACAGATGATCGTTTAACCAGCGTACTCCATCTTTTCCTGTCCTCAGCAACCCTGATGGTTTCGCTCAGTGTTAAACCAGTCTGTTCTTGAATGGTGTCCTCCCACCTCTTTTTCGGTCTCCATCTTCTTCTACCTCCTTGCACTGTGCCTTGCAGGATGGTTTTTGCAAGACCTGATGATCTGATGACATGTCCATACCATCGGAGTTTCCGTTTTTTCACCACTGTGAGCAGGTCATCGTGTTGTCCAATGGCTTGTGTGATGGTCTGTTGGATTTCGTCGTTGGTGATGTGCTCGGTATAGGAAATGGCCAGAAGTCTTCTGTAGCACCTCATCTCCATGCTCTGTATTCCTCGTTGTAGATCTGCTGTGAGGGTCCATGTTTCGCAAGCGTATATGAAGATGGAGATAACAAGGGAGCGCCGCAGTCTTACCTTGGAATGTAGGCTGATGGTCCTGTCTTTCCAAATTGGCTTCAACCTTGCCAGGACAGCAGTTGTTTGTGCGATCCTGGAGAGGACTTCCTGTCGGGACACATTGTCTGATACAATGGCTCCTAAATATTTGAAGCTATGCAATGTGTTGAGGGATTGGCCTTGGACTTTGATGTCCATGTTGATACCATTGGTGTTGTTGATCATCATTTTGGTCTTCTCAGCATTTATTTCCATTCCATAGGCTCTGGAGGTGGTGTCAAGCCTCTATAACAGCTGTTCTAGTTCTTGTTCCTCCTCTAGCCAATCCATCAATGTCATCCGCAAAATGAAGGTTGGAGATTGCTCTTACCCCTATGCTGACTGTGCCTTTGTGATCTGCAAGGGCATCTGACATGATGCGCTCTAGGAAGATGTTGAAGAATGTTAGAGAGAGTATGCATCCCTGACGCACACCAATTGTTGTTCTGAACCAGTTTCCGATGGCGCTGTTGTGGAGGACTGCACTGGTAGCCTTGTTATACTGGAGCGCGTGTACAGTGCCGACAGCCGCTCACTCAGCCGCTTAGTCAGCGAATGCTCCGTCCACTGAACGAATTCTGATGCACACTGTTTAAACAAGATGGCTGCTCTTGATCCATTTTGTCCATTTACTGACGATGACTTAGAAATTGCAATTACTGTTGTACAAAGAATTACATCAACAGTTGCAGAAATAATAGAAGTCATATCGAACAGTGAGGAGCGTATTTCTGTTGATCCGTCAATAAAGCGAAAACCATACCACGTCCGCCATTTTGCTTTGCTAGTTAGTAACCTCCCCGCTATGCTGCCAGTAGGTAAAGCTAGAAAACTGCTGACAGCGGCTACGCTTAATGAACAGCCTACAGGTTTTTGATGACTTCAATAATTTTAGGGCTGATGTACACTCTCATGGTTGCCCACAGAGCTGCATGGCAGACTCGGTCAAACGCCTTTTCGAAGTCTACGAACACATGATATAGATGTTGTTGGTGCTGTAGGTATTTTTCGCAGATTACTCTGAGGTTGAAAATCTGTTCAGTGGTACTTCGCCCTGCCCTGAATCCTGCTTGTTCTTCAGCTATGATTTGTTCAGCTTGGGGTTTCAACCTGTTGAGTATTATTTTCAGGAGGACCTTGCTGAGATGGCTGATGATGCTGATGGTGCGGTAATTTTCACATTCCTGAAGGTTACCTTTTTTAGGAAAGAGTGATGACAAGCGACTGAGTCCATGGTGTAGGCCACTCCCCACTGTGCGAGGCTTTGTTACAGATAATGTTGTTGTTGTTGATTTTGTTGTCTTAATTCATCAAGATGATGAGACAAAATAAATAAATAAATAAATAAATAAATAAATAAATAAATAAATAAATAAACGATTATATTAATCTTGCAACAGGTGAATCAAAGATTATTTTCGCTAGGGTAATACACAAAGGATAATTAATTTCTTTTAAGGAAGATAATCGTTGGACGACGGACAAAACCACAGTGTTGGTTTGGCTCTTGTGTTTGCTTCTATTATTATTTCGATCTTATATACAGAACGATACGGATAATAATGATGAGGGCGTCAATCATCGCTCGCTTGAAGCAGTTCCGCGGGTATGTTGTCCACTCCCGCTGACTTCCCCTTCTTCAACGATTGGAAGGATGTCTTCTTCTTCTCTGTTCGCAGGACATGCTTGAATTGATGGGTCTCCGTTTGGTGTGTGGTTGTAAAAGTCAGAGCAGTACTCTGTCCATCTGTCCAAAACTTCTTGTTCATCTGTAAGGCATATGCCAGACTTGCTTTGGATCGCGGAGACATTGTGCTTGTTAACAATTGTCAGTCGCTTCACAGTCTTATTGTTGTCTTCTTGCTGTTGTTCTTGTTCAGGCGGTTCTCTATTTCCTGGCATTGATCTTCTATCCAGTTATCCTTTGCTGTGCGCATGCGGATGTTATTGTTGATTTTTCGGTAGGCATCAGCTCCCTGTGAGGTGTTCTTTTTCTTTTTCATCTCTCTTCGTTTATCACACAAGTCCAAAAGTTCAGGTGTGATCCACAGCTTCTTCTTTGGCCGGTGCTTTCCAAGGATCTTCGTGGCGGCATCTGTCACCGCTGAGTTGAAGGTAATGGTCATGGTGTTGACATCTATTTCACCAGCTCCCAAAATGAGCAGTGGTGCAAATTTCCCTCCAATTGTGGCCTGAAATATTTCTGCCACCTCCTGGTCTTTGAAAAATGTCAATGATATTTATAATTTTCTCTGGATAATTGTAAATTTCCTATGATATTTATAATTATCTCATGATAATTGTAATTATCAGGTTTTGGTGCTAGGAAGACGTGGCAAACCCTGATAATTACAAATATCATAAGATAATAACAAAAATGGAATAATTACAATTATCAAGGCATAATTACAATTATCATTGAAAATCATAAATATCTTCGCGTGATTCAATTCAATTCAATTCAATTCAATACAAGTTTATTTATCCACATAGGGCAATTACAAGATTTAGAAGCAGCTCATATTATTAAAATAAATAAATACATAAAGAAGTTTAAAAAACTGTGAAATTTAAAAGTTTATCACACGATTTCATAAGCACATGTCCTACCATACAATCATAAACCAAACACACACACACACACACACACACACACACACACACACACCCCACGCACATCATGAACGCTCACAGCCGACAGTTAAACAGTTAAATCAAATAAAAAACATGAAGGTAAGAAAATAAGGTAAGAATATCATCAATGAATCATCAAATCAATCGGTCGATAAACAATCAATCCCTGAATCGGGCCATCGTCGAGCGTTTATTTATTTTTTTAATAAATAAATAAATAAATAAATTTGCATTAGGGCGGCGGGGAAAATGTTAAAGCGGAGATGATCGCATCAAATTTAGCAGTCGAATTGCACAAGGAATAAAACTGTGGGAGCGGCGATTACCCTTACAGGCCGGTAAGGCAAAACGGCGCCCGGATGGTAGCACTGAGAATTCGCCCGCCAGAACATGCTCTGGTCTACAAATAATTCCGTTCGCCTTCTTGATGATTTGCCGATCGCAGAAATAACCCAGGTCTCTCTGCCTGACACCGATGATCTTTGAACAGACATTGACAATGCTGGACAAGCTATTCCTATCCCTCACAGTCAGACTGTGGAACCAACAAACAAACGAAAAAGTCAGCAAGCTCTCAATGAAAGATTGATAAAACAAGCTGAGAATCTTAGAATCCACAGAGAAAGACTTCAGTTTCCGGAGAAGGTACTATCGCTGTTGGCCCCGTTTGACAATGCACTGTGTATTCACATCCCTTTTAAGCTTGATGTCAAAAACTGTACCCAAATACTTATAAGTGTCAACAATCTCGACATCTTCATTATGAATAACACTTGGCTGGACCACCTCTTTGACTCTCCTAAAGTCAAAAATCATCTCTTTCGTTTTAGTAACATTCATATCCAAAAAATTATCATCGCACCAATCCACGAAGTCCGTGAGGGCAAAATCATGATCTCCTCCTGGTCCTTGAAATAAAGACAACAAAGCTGAGTCATCAGAAAATGTTATCAGAAAACTATTTTCAGCAGTGCTTCTACAGCTGTCAGTGTACATAATAAAACATAATTGCGACAGAACACAACCCTGTGGAGAACCTGTAGAAGTAACCATAATATCTGACAAAGAACCATTGACACAGACTCTCTGTTGTCTATTAGTAAAAAAAATTTAAGTCCAGAGTACAAGTTGATGACTGAGTTTAAAATCAGAAACAAGTTTATCAACCAGAATATGAGGCTGCATTTTTAGCAGTGCTTCTACAGCTGTCAGTGTACATAATAAAAAAATAATGGCGACAGAACACAACCCTGTGGAGAACCTGTAGAAGTAACCATAATATCTGACAAAGAACCATTGACACAGACTCTCTGTTGTCTATTAGTCAAAAAATTTAAAGTCCAGAGTACAAGTTGATGACTGAGTTTAAAATCAGAAACAAGTTTATCAACCAGAATATGAGGCTGCATAGTGTTAAACGCAGAGGAGAAATCTGCAAAAAGCAGTCTGGCATGCGCCTTAGGCTTCTCCAAATGGGTATACAGAGTGTTCAAGATAAACAGCTTGGCATCCTCCACCCCCCTCCCAGCCCAATACGCAAACTGAAGGGGATCAAGAGCGGCACCAGTCGCAGTAAGAATGAGGGTTTTAATGATTTTCTCCAAGGTTTTCACAACAAGAGATGTGAGAGCGACAGGCCTAAAATCATTGGGTTGTTTGGGGTTGGGTTTCTTGGGTAGAGGCACGACATTAGAAATTTTCCAAATATCAGGAATCTGACCAGAATTTACAGACTGCTGGAAAAGGGACTGGAAGACGCCTCCAAGTTCATCAGCACAATAACGCAGTGTTTTACCACAAATTCCATCAGGGCCAGGAGCTTTACTATAGTGTTTAAACTTTGAACTTGGATACTGATAATTATTAATTAACACAATAGATTAGCGGTATCTCTGTAAATTGCACAGAACACGTGTTAATTTCAATTATCTGGTGATAATGGTAACTCTCGGTTTTGGCGCTAGTAGGCCGTCATACTACATGCATTTTCATTGTGACGTTGTAAATTTGTAAATAGACATTTCTTCTTCCTGTGTTGGTCTTGGGCAATAGAGAAGTTGGAACTGATTAAAAACAGGCCCTTGTTTTTGGACACGCGATATTGCCGCGGATGCCCATTTGCAATTTGACTAGGTACCCACATAAAAACTGTCTTTTTATCTTCAGAAACAAGTTGTGTGTGAAGGTCGTGGATCTCTGCCAGAAAATGGTGCGATATCTTTCTCGTGGAAAGAGCCTGAAGAGATGACAGTGAATCAGACATTATAAAAACGAGGTTCTTTTGGATTGATATAAACCTGTTTCCGAGCTAGATGAATTGCATTGAGCTCAGTTGTATTAACAGAACAAAAATCATGTAAATGTTGCAAAGGCTGGTCTGGGTATCTCCCAGAGACCGACGCAGCAGCCACTGAGTCTCCTTTCATCCACCCATCTGTAAAAGGTTTGGGGTGAGGAGGAGAGAGGTCGTGGACCAGACGTCCTCCCATGTCCCGGAGGCGCAACAGGGTGTAGAGGTGTGGTAACGGCTTTTGACGCGGCCACCCGCGCGCGTTCACCTGAGGAGGTGGCATTGTCTTAGTGATAGTCGGCTTGCTTTGGCTCGACTTCTGTTGATTACTAGAGGCAACACTAACTTTATCTTTATTTTCACTATCCAACAGACGTTTTCCTAGCGTTTGTGTCAATTCTTTCAGAGAATTCAGAAGCGATCCTAAATCACATTTGTCAGCAACAGAGATCATGGATGAGATAGATTTGAGCATGTTTGGCAAAGTGTTTGTTGAAGTCACTTCAGCAAAACTCGGTTTGTTCGTATCCCACGGGTTGCGAATCTCATACCGTTTTTTTTAAAAATATAATTATATATGTGTCCAGACAATCCTTTTTGTTTAAATTTCAATAAAAATTTTGCATGCCATACCCTCTCGTATGCTTTTTTCACGTCAAAAACATCGCTAAAATACTCTTTCTCTTTTAACATTGTCTTTTAATTTGTGTGGTTAATTTAACAATGTGGTCTATAGTGGATCGGCCTTTTTGAAATCCTGCCTGATTAACAGGGATTATGCGATATAAAATTATCTTCATTAGCTTACTAACATGAGAGGTTAAGGCGATAGGTCTATAATTAGCTGGGTCTGTTTTATTTGCCAGCTTTTAAAATAGGAATTACTAGAGAAGACTTCCATATTTCCGGCATGGTTCCTCGTAACCAACATATTTGAATGACTGTATGTAGTATGTAACGAAAGGGGTTAAATCAAGAACTGCGTGTCTGCATGCGTGAGTAATCTGCGTGTCCTCCCGTCTCACACTTCCTAACTCTCAAGAATTTTTGTTGTTGTTGTCACACCCCCTTCTATTACTAGAAAAATAAACCAACACAAATTTACATAAGTACAATCAAGTCAATCAATAATCGGAAAAAAAACATACAAGTAGTTTTTTGTACTCACGTACTTCGTAGAGATAATCCGTGAATTATACACCATTCACAAAAACACACACATAAAGTTCCAGTCACCGTCGACAGAGAGAGTTAGCGTAAGAGTCTCACGGAGAATTATGGTCCAATGTGCCTGTGTTAATCCTCTGTCTCTGTCTATGTATTCTCTTTTGTGTTCTCGTTCACGTATCCTTCTACTTCTCCTTTCCTTGTTTCTTTCTCCCTCTTCTCAGTTTACTTCTCCATCTTCCCTCTCCTCCGGCTGTTGATACTGTTGCTGCTGTCACTGCTGCTGCTGCTGTTGCTGCTATCGCTGCTGCTACTACTGTGGCCGCTGCTGCTGTTGCTGCTGCTGCTGTGGCCGCTGTTGCTGTTACTGCTGTTGCTACTGCTGTTGTGGTGGCAGCTGCTGTTGTTGCGGTTGCTGTTGTTGCTGTAGCAGTTGCTGCTCCCGCTTCTTCTCCTCTTCCTCTTCCTCTTCTTCTTCTTCTTCTTCTTCTTCTTCTTCTTCTCCTTCCTCTTCTTGAAGCTTTGTCTTCTTCTTGACTCCCTTCTTCTTCCTCTTCTTTTTCTTCTTCTTCTTCTTCCTCTTCTTCTTGAAGCTTCGTCCTCTTCTTCTTCTTCTTCTTCTTCTTCTTCTTCTTCTTCTTCTTCTTCTTCTTCTTCTTCTCCTCCTCCTTCTTTTCTTTCTTCTTTCTTCTTACTTCTTCCTTCTCCTCCTTGTCTTCTTTCTTCTTCTTCTCCTTCTTTTCTTTCTTCTTACTTCTTCCTTCTTCTCCTTCTCTTCTTTCTTCTTCTTCTCCTTCTCTTCTTTCTTCTTCTGCCTCGAGGCCCCCAGCAGGAACTTCTGTAAACACACATAAGTTTACCCCACTAAATTTCTTGATACATAGACTTTCTCTGAATTACCACACATACCTCTCTCTTCTCTGTGACGGGACCAGACCAGCAATATAATTCAAATCTCATATAATAATAATAATAATAATAACGGATTTTTATATAGCGGATACTCCAGCCTATGACCAGACTCACCACGCTTTACATAGTCATTACATATAAGTACATGCACTTGATAAAACATCGCTTTCGCTACAATACACCAAAAGACAGAACAATAAGGGTACAAATTATTTACACTTATGTACACAAATTACAATTTACAACTATGTACACACATGACAGAAAAGACAAATAGAATAGCAAAAAACATATTCACAGCTATTTATATGCCCGGTTAGGCCCAGGAGGAAGAACAGTATAAATATGTACAGCCGTGTATACACTAACGGATCAGACAGAGACAAAGAGGAGAGAATGGCAGCGGGATACAGATCATTCTGAATAGTGAAGTTTGAAGAGGTGGGTTTTGAGGGCCTTTTTGAATGCTTGTGTTGATTGTATGTTGCGGATATGGGAGGGAAGGGAGTTCCACTGCTTAGGTGCGGAGTAAGCGAATGCACGTTGGCCGTATGTCTTAGTGCGGGTGACGGGAACCTTGAGTGTGCGAGTGTCAGCAGAAGATCTTAAAGTGCGTGAAGGGGAGTAGACAGACAGTAGATCAGCAAGGTAGGAGGGACAAGAATCTGTGAAGAAGTTGTGACAGAGAACAGAGAGTTTGTACTCTATGCGTGCTTGCACAGGAAGCCAGTGAAGGGAATGTAGTAGAGGTGTGATGTGATTGCGTTTCTTGGCTCGGAATACTAGTCTAGCTGCTGAGTTCTGAACCTTTTGTAGCTTGTCAATGATGTGTTTTGGGGAGCCAGCGAGGAGAGAGTTGCAATAGTCAAGACGAGAAAGGACGAGAGCGCAGACTAGGGTTTTGGTGGCAGTGAGCGTAAGATAGTGGCGAAAGGAGCTGATTTGGCGTATGGCCGTGTATGCAGAGCGACAGATGTTGGAGATGTGGTTGTTGAGGGACAGGTCATCGGAGAGAATGTAGCCGAGATTTCTTGCTGAGGATGAGAACTTAATGTTTGTTGTCCCTACTGTAAGCGATGTTGGGAGAGGCGGGAGTGAGGAGGAGGTGTTGTGCTTGTGAATGAGGAGGGCTTCGGTTTTATCGTCATTAAGCTTAAGCTTGTTGCGTGTCATCCATGACTTAATGTCTGTGATGCAGTTCTCCAAAGTCTGAACAGTGGAATTAATGAGAGAGGGGGCTGTGGATTTATAAAGTTGTGTGTCGTCTGCAAATGACTGACTCTCAACAGCATGCTTTCTAAGCAGGAGAAGCAGTGGCTTGGTGTACAGAGTGAATAACACCGGCCCTAAAACGGAACCCTGAGGCACGCCGCACACCAAGTCTGCTGTGCTGGAGAAACAGCCATCGACAGTGACTGCTTGTGATCTGTCGGAAAGATATGAGTGGAACCAAGCCAGGACCGAGCCGGAGATTCCAAAGTAGTGTTGAATAGTGTTAAAGAGAATGTGGTGGTCGACTGTGTCAAAAGCGGCTGAGAGGTCTAGTAAGGTGAGAACGGAGACGTTACCATTATCTAAGGCCAGCAACAGATCGTTGGTTACCTTTAGGAGGGCTGTCTCAGTGCTGTGGAAGGGTCGGTAGGCAGACTGGTTGGGGCAAAGTAAAGCGTTATCATATAGGTAGGCAAACAGTTGTTTGAGAACAATTTTTTCTATGACTTTGGACAGGAAGGAGAGGTTTGAAACAGGTCTATAGTTCTTTCTCATATGTGTCGAATACAGTTCACACATACGCAAATTGCAAAACTAATTATAACAACTGATTATTACATCTTGACACCGATTAATTTCATTCACAAAAATAAATATAATGCTATACATTGCAAGTTGAGGTTTCAACTTCAAATCAAATAATAATCCGACTTCAATTGGTTAATCAAAAATATACAATGATCCACCATCTTCATCACCTCCTTATTCCATCCTTCATACTAATATCAAAAATTATTTATTATTAATTTTATTCCACAACAAGTAGAATATAATCATTGTTAACATACTATTATGTTTATAATACAATATTTCAATGATTGACAATATATACCTGCAGACACAGCTGCCAGAAGTTCAACACAACCACTCCGTGATCCAGTCAAGAAAAGAATGCATATATTTTTTTGAATGTAATTGGTGAGCCGTCACATGACTAGCTCAACTAATCAGAATTTAGTTATCAATAAAAAAAAAATTACAATTAATGTCTTCACACAGGAAGAGACTACAATACAAAAAGTCATCGGACCGAAATATTATAAAACCGGTCCGTGACAATACCCCCTTCCTGCAAAAAGAAAACGCCGGAGTTTTCTGAATTTTATCTGAAAGAAAATATTACTATAATTATGTCCACCTAAACTGTACAAACAAGCGAAAAAAACAACTGGTCATTAGTACTCATCTTAAACATAAACATACTGTACAGTGATGGAGAAAGTTTTTAAGCTAGGGGTATTTATACCCTCAACCAAAACATGTGGGGGTTTTCATACCCTCATTGCAAACATAAGGGGTTTTTTATACCCCCTTTCAGTTTTTAGGGGGTACACCAACATACGTAATAAACACTTTGCGTGGAAAGTCTTTTCATCAGTTTGAGTTTCTTCAGCCGGGCCCGGTTGCGGCTCACCTTTTTCTTCTCTTACCGAGCACTCAAAGCCAAAGGCTGACAAAAAAGTTTGTTTTTCTTTTCCTTCATCTTGTTTTAATTTTTTTGAGCAATTAGTTTTGTCTACTTTATTTTTCCTTTTCTTCGGCTTCCCCTCAGATCGCTGCTTGTCGGCCATATTTAATGTTGGGTTGTTGTCAGTCTTATATAGCCAATCAAAAGCGTTGAGAAAAAATAGTGAATATTATCGTGGATATGATTGGCTGTTTCTCGGAAGCGACAGAATGAATAGGAGGGGGGAGAGAGGGTGGTAGGCGGCCGCGCAGGATGCACAGGCACACAATCCAAATCGAGCGAAAGCTGTACGCACGACCGAAAATAGTTGTACCTGATGATACCTCCCAGCAACTTAGCTTTACCTTTTCATACCCCTTTGGCACTGGGTTTGTGCGTGTTTATACCCTTTCATTACATTTTCGTTACGTGAATTCCCAACTCAGTACGTGAAACACGTACGATTGTACGTGATCTCCATCACTGCTGTATTACGCATTCATAAGAAGCGCAATAGACATACAGAAGTACTAAAGAAAGTCCAAGCATGTCACCTTGATACAGCGAAATCAAAAATCAATAAGGTACATAACAGATCAATTTACAGTATTCCAATTGATTTCCAGTATAAAATATACAACAGCAGATTTATATACAAAGCATGTTCATTTCCCACAGATTCTATGGAATACACTGATGATAGTGTCTGGTTTTGGCTACAACTTGTTGGATGTACTCTTGAGCCAGCTTGCAAGATTCTAGGATCTTGTTTTTAATGTGTTTAAGCGGAACAGTTTCAGGGCAACTTGTTACCATATCAGTGATGCCAAGTATGCATCTGTCACCTTCATCAGACGGTGGAGAAATCGGTTCTACCAAATCAACTGCAAACCGTTTGAATGGTTCTGAAATAGTTGGCATCTTTTCCAAAGGAACTGGTGGGATACCTTGTCTCTTGTCTTGAGCACGAGTGGTAACACAACAAGTATGACCTTGATCTTGGATGAGAGTGGTAGCACCCGAAAAAAAGTCAGACACACCTGGCAAATTCCCTAATATCAAATCGGCCACTGGTTGATCAATGACACCACAAAAAACAGTGCCAGAGAAAAATGGAGTGTCAACAGACACTTTGGCCAACGGAAATTCCTCAATGTTTCCACCGAATGACAAACATTTACACTCTTTGCCAGTGTATTGGTCGTGCAAAACCAGTCTCTTGCGAACGCCACAGATAGTAGCACACTTGCTTTGAGGCCATTTACGGTACCTGATACTAGCTTGAGATGATCACAGTTTTCATCACAAACCGAGCAAACGACTTCCGCGACTAAAGCTGACTGCACCTGAGTGTTAACTGGAGGGTCCTGGTATTTCTGCGAACCACTTTCAGTATCTTGAGTCTCTGGGTATACATTGCCACTAGCAGAAGGACACCATGCAGCTATGTGACCTACACCCCCATCACAATAGCAAACTATGCCCTGTCTATTTTGTCTTTTGCTGAGAGGAGGACTACCTGAGAAACGAGAACCAGGTCTCGAATACGTATTGCCACGTCCACGAGGAGCTTGATTGTTTTGAGCGCCCTGTTGCGTATTCATGTTCTGATGTGCAAAACCCCTATTTGGAATAGGACCTGCGGGTTGGTAGTTTCCACGCGAAGAGTCACGAAATCCCGATCCCCGAAAATTATTCCATCTTTGACTCGTCCCACGAAATAGATTCTGAGTGGGCACATTCTGAGAAATCGACGCGGATGCAAAAATCGAGTCATCTGACTTCCGTGCCAGTTTCTTTTCCGAATGAGCCATGCGAAATGCTTCAGCACTGTCTATCAAAGCCGTGAGTTTTGTCAAATTTCTTTCTTTCAAAAACACAGCAAGATCTCTCAAACAGAAGCAATAAACTGCTCACACAAAATAAGAATCCATAGTCCATCAAAAGACTTTTCACAATCCGATAGTTGGATCCATCTTTCCAACAAGTGAGAAAATCGCTTTGAAAAAGTTACAAAACTTTCTCCCACTTCAGGCCTAACTGATCTGTACTTTTCTCTGAATCCATCTGCAGGGCACTGAAATTTCTTAAGAAGTTCTTGCTTAAGATCATCATATGAAACTGCACCGGCAGCAGACAAGGAATGATAAACAGCTAAAGCCGGGACTTGTAGCAATGCAGTTAAGTAAACAACCCATTTACTGCTATCATAATTGAGAGCTTTGGCATGTGCCTCAAACCGGTACAAAAAAGAATCAATGTCATCCCTGTCACGTGGGGTTTATGGGCTCTGCACAATGGAATTATGGACCCTCACGTTTATTCGGTGGGAACTGCTAGTAAGTCACCCTATGAATTACTTTAATAAATTTATTTGTTTAGCTCGTTCTGTGTTAAGATTGGGGTACAGAAATAGATAGAAAAATGGTAAAAGAATACTGTCACACTAGCTTTCACACGGCTATGAATCATATGTAGTCCAGCCACTTGATAACAGTTAAAATCACACATTTATTTCTTCTACTCTATACAAGATTCTCTAAGTACTAATCTAACTTAAAAAGTCTCTTTCAATGCAAATAGTTCGATCGCTGATAGTCTAGGCAGCTGTTATATCTTCCTCGGGCACTTTGCTAGTATATTTCATGTAGATTTGGACTACTGTGGTCCGTTTTACAGTTTCTGAAGAGTTGGACTACTGTGGTCCTGTTATGATCAGTTTAAGTGCACCTTGGCGTGTTCACTTAACTGCTAGATGGAGCGTGCGAAGTCCTTCTGTGAGGTAGCTTCTGGTCCACCTGGGTAGTTGTGTAGTTGGGTTCCCTTGCCACGCTGTGGGGTCTTGTAGGGGTTTTTTCAAGGTAGCTCTTTCCGGCTTGTGCGGCAGAGTCTCCTCAACCAACTGGTCGTTTCTGTGGAGTGGGGATAGCTCGGGATAGCTCGGGATAGCTCGCCTGCTCGTCTGTTTGACAAGTTCAGGCCCGTGATGACTTGAGAGAATTCTAAGATTTCAAAGTCCTGCTTCCTGGTCTATGAGTGTAGAGATTTCTCTAGCTGTGGAGATGTTGACTCTACCTCGTCTCACACACGACTGATTCAAACTGCGTTAAGATCTGACACAGTCAGAACTGCTCTACCCACTGAGCCTGCTCTGATTGGTTAAAACGGTCCGATTCAAAGCTCAAGTGCTGAGTCACTGCGCAGCGTGGGTCGGGCTCGCGGTGTGTGGTCTGCTGTGTAATTTAATTGCTGCTGTGTTATAGTCTAACTTCTAAAGTTACAAGTACTACACATGGCTAAATAGTCACTGGGCAGAGTTAAAACTAGCCAATTCATGACAGGCTCCCTCAACTGAAAAAAGGCGATGACTACTGGATTCGACCTTTTTCTACTACAGAGCCTAGTTTAACACTGCACTATCCTAGGGTCCTATTTACAAACTAACTAAGTTGCTCTACCTGAGCTGCAATGCTATGCCAGGTAGCTGTGGACACTAGTGACAGGGTATTACTGGGCGGGGACGAATTCTGGTGCTGTGGCCCTTAGTTGTGTTGGGTGGGCGACAGCTGCTGTGTCCTCCACGAGATGGCGACTGAGGTAGTCGGCTCCGTGGTTTTCCTTGCCGGGGATGTACTCGATTTGGAATGAGTATGCCTGAAGGGTGAGTGCCCATCTCATCAGGCGAGAGTTCAAAGACTTGGAGGCTGCCAGGAACGATAGTGGTTGGTGGTCCACCTGAACTGTGAAGTGGGTCCCATACAGGTAGAGTTGAAACTTCTGTATGGCCCAGACTAGTCCAAGGCATTCCTTCTCCGACGTGGCGTAGTGGGTCTCGGCGGGTCTCAATTTCCTGCTGGCGTAGGCGACTGGGAATAGCGTCTCTGCATTCTTGGGGTCGCGCTGTAGCAGTACTGCTCCGAGGCCTAAGTCGCTTGCGTCGGTGCGAAGAACGAATGGCTGAGTCAAATCGGGTAGGTGGAGTACTGGCGCCGATGTCATTCTGTCCTTGAGTGTTTGG
Source organism: Oncomelania hupensis (assembly GCA_036898135.1). Classification (NCBI taxonomy): domain Eukaryota; kingdom Metazoa; phylum Mollusca; class Gastropoda; order Littorinimorpha; family Pomatiopsidae; genus Oncomelania; species Oncomelania hupensis. The sequence continues at coordinate 98,697,147 of CM072511.1, read as the reverse complement.
AATGCTGTCTCACATTCCGCTGTCCAAACTACTTTGTCCGGGGCGATTTTCCGGGTTCCATTTGTCAGTGGTACGGCGATGCTGTTGTAGTTGGGGATGAACTTCTGGTAGAAGCCGCAGAGTCCTAGAAACGACTGCACTTCCTTCTTGGTCTTGGGCCTAGGAGCGTCGAGTAGGCGTTTCACGGTCTTTTCTACCGGTCGCAGGCTTCCTTGACTGATAGTGTGTCCCAGAAATTCTAGTTCTGTGAATCCAATCTGACATTTGGTGGGTCTTGCCGTCAATCCCGTGTCTCTGAGGCGGGCGAGTAGTTGTTGTAGGAGCGTGAAATGTTCCTCCCACGTAGGTGTTGCGATGAGGATGTCGTCCATAAACGAATGTAGGTGCTCGCTGCTCAGGGGTGCCAGGAGTTTCCGCATCATGGCGCTGAAGATGCTGGGTGCGTTGTGGAGTCCGAATGGAAGCACGTTGAATTCGAAGTGTCCTTCCATAGTGCTGAAAGCTAGATACTTTCGGAGTTGTGGTTGCACTGGTATCTGGTAGTATCCTTTGCTGAGGTCGATGCGTGAGAAGTACTTTGCTCGCTGTAGCTTGGCAAATAGGTCTGTCTGGTCCGGGAGTGGCTCTGGCTGGAACTGCGTTACCGCATTCAGGAGTCTGAAGTCGATGCACAGTCGATGCTCTCCGTTGGGTTTTCGCAACAATACCGTGCCTGCGCTGTAGGGTGAAGTAGACTCTGAGATGATTCCGGCTGCCAGTAAGGTGTCTATCTCTTCCTTGATGGCTCGCTGCTGTGACAGTGGCATCGGGTAGAGCTTCTGGCGGACGGGTGTTGGGTCGGTCACCGTTAAGGTTACTTCGACGAGGTCTGTCCTCCCTGGTCGGTCTGTGAGCACAGTCTGATGTTGTCGAATGACCAGTAGTACTTGCTGTCGCTGTTTAGCGGCTAGGTCTCCGTTGAGTATCACGTCTTTGTAGGTTTCCTTGGAGTGCAGGGGATACTCTACTGCAATGGTCTCCATGCCTTCTCCTTCTTCCGCGATGGCGATGGCTAACAAGTTGTGAGTGCTGGGGGTCGCTGGTCGGTCCGTGTATTTCTTGAGGAGATTGATGTGGTGGTATCGGGCTCTCCCGTTCACCTCTACTTGGTAGACTGTCTTGGATTTCTTGGCAGTCACCCGGTACGGCCCTCTCCAAGCGATGTCCAGCTTGTTGGTTCCACTTGGAAGTAAGAGTAGCACTTGATCGCCGACTTGCAGTTCTCTGTCCTTCGCGTGGCGGTTGTAGTACTTCGCCTGACGGGCTCTTGCCTTCTTCCGTGCTTCACCAGCTTTCTTCCACGTTGCTTTGAGGGTTTCCTGCAGGTCTGCGACGTAATTGGTGGCACCTCTTGGTGTGTCGTATATCTTGGCCTCCGTCCAACTTCTGCGTAGGGCTTCTAGCGGTCCTGCTAGAGGTCTGCCGAATAGCAATGTTGACGGGGTGTAGCCTGTGGCTGCATGGGGCGTTTCTCGGTATGCGAACAGTGCCGCATTCACGTAGGTGTCCCACGCTTCTGGATTGTCGTCGGCGACTTTCCTGAGTATGGTGAGAAGGGTTCCATTCAGTCTTTCTACTTGTCCGTTGCTGGCTGGGTGGTATGGTGGTGTGCGAATGTGATGAACTTGTATCAACTCGAACACGTCTTGCATCAGGCGGCCGGTGAACTGAGATCCGTTGTCCGTTCTAATGCTGTCCGGGAATCCGACTCTGGTAAAGATGGCGATGAGTGCATCTGCAATCTTCTTGGTGTCGATCGCTGGCAACGGGACTGCTTCGCACCACATCGTACATGCGTCGACGAGTGTGAGTAGAAATCTGTTCCGCTTCTTGGTCATGGGCAGTGGTCCTACTATGTCTACTGAGACTTGCTGGAATGGTACGCCGACTACTACCGATGGTCCTAAGGTAACTGGTACTGTGTGATGTCGCGGGGAATATCGTTGACATTGGTGGCAAGATTTCACGTAGCGCTTGACATCCTCCGTGATTCCTGGCCAATAGTAGTGTGCGCTGATTCTCTGCACTGTGGCTCCAATTCCCATGTGTCCGCTGAGTGGCATGCTGTGGCCTAATTCTAGTACTTGGGCTCGAAGGGTGGCTGGTAGTACTAGTTGGGTGTGACCTCCATCTCCTTGTCGATGTAGAACTCCCTCTTCCATGTAGAAGTCTCCCTTGTGCGGGGGTGTGTGCGCCTTGGGTAGCTTCTGGAAGCACTTCGCTATCGAGGTGTCTTCTTTCTGTGCTGTTTTGATCTCTTCGAGTCCTGGGTTCGGAGCGAACTCGGGCTGGGGTGGTTGGGTTTTAGCTTGGGCCCTGGTTTGCACTGCAGCTATCTCTACAGTTTTAGGGGGCGTGCCTAAGAACACATACCTACAACCTAGCACTAGATCATACAGGGGTTTCTGTAAAACAGCTGCTTGGATTCGTCCTGTGACGTACCTACTCTCTACTTCGATCCAAGCTATTGGGCAAGTAGTCGTCGGTTTCGTCAAGTCTGCTCCTTGTAAGTCGACTGTCTTGTCTGTCAAGTCCGCGCGCGATACAAGAGATTCGCTAACTATCGCGTCGTATGATAGACCTGTGTCATACAGACAGTTCGCTTCTTTTCCGTTGACCTTGACCGTGTCTGTCACCGATGGGTGATCTCCGATTGTGTGTGGCTTGTTACCGCTGCTTTGAGTTAGAACTCTGTGCGCTGGCCGGCTTTCGCGCTCTTCCCTACGTTGTGCGGCCAACTTGAAACATTCTGCGGTGGAGTGATTGTTTCTGTTGCAGAACGAACAATACCGTCTCTGTTCTGCGGGACCTCTTTTCCCGAATTCCGCGTTGGGTCCTTTATTTTGCCCAGGTCTGGGGTTATTCGGCTTATTCGCGGTGCGCTCTTCCCGGTTAGGGCTTCGTTTCTGTGCCTCTTTCCCGTTAGGCTTTAGGTCTCGCCTGAAGCTCTTGGCTTCTCCGTGTGCGGCCACGTACCTATCTGCGACCTTGACCAGATCTTCCAGTCTTTCCGCGCCCTGCTCTACTGAGAATGTCCTCAGCTCGGGGGTCATGGTTTCCCGTAGCTGTTCCCATACTAACAGTTCTGTCAGTCCATCATACGTCTTAGCCGTGGCTGACTGGCCAATCCACTTATCCAGCGTTGTGGACAACCGATCCGCGAACTGCGCATAGCTCTCTCCTTTCACTCTCCGATTGGTGCGGAACTTTTGCCGGTAGCATTCTCCTGTCAGTTCGAATCCCGTTAGGAGTGCCTCTTTTACTTTGTTATAGTCAGTCACTCTGTCAGTCGGTAGCTTACTGTAGATGTCATAAGCCTTTCCTTTAAGCCCTTGACTAAGCTTAAAAGACCAATGGGTAGGATCTAGTTTGTACTCTGTTGCTAGACGCTCAAACCTAGTCAGATAGAGATCTAGACCTTCCTCTCTCTCATTGAATGTTCCCAGTGGGAATGACATTCCTTGTACAGGGTTGGATGCTACCTCTAGCTGATCTGAGTGGGGAGGGGTTGAGGAAGAACTTGAAGCTCCTGATCCCAATCTTCTTAGCTCTAACTCATGCTGTCTTTCTTTTTCCTTTCCTTCCCTCTCTTTTTCTTTTTCTGCCCGCTCATACTCCCATTTCCTAACTTCTGCTTCTCTCTCTGCTGCTAATGCTGCCTTCTTCTGTTCTCCTTCTAATTCTAATTTCTTCTGTTCTCTTGCTGCTTCTAACTCTGCTTTCTTTTGCTCTGCTTCTAATGCTAGTTTCTTCTGCTCTGCTTCTAATGCTAGTTTCTTTTGCTCTGCTTCTAGTTCTGCTTTTCTCTGTTCTGCTTCGAGTTTCTTCTGTTCTCTCTCGGCTGCTCTCTCTGCCTTAGCCTCCTGTTTCTCTACCTCTGCATTGATATACGCAATTAGGTCTCCCCCTGCTAAGTGTAAAGCTTCTCCTAGTTCCTTGAAACGCAATCTCAAGGCCACTGGGTCCGACATTGCCAAACGTGTCTATGAACAACCTCTGAATCACGTGGAATACCAAAACACTAGCAATATTGCAAGTCAATAACAACAATGCAAAGACCATAAAATTCGTAATCAATAATAGAATAAAACAAGAGTCAATTGGCATACTACAGTTATTTAAGCAAAACCTGCAAAAGAACAATGCAACATACAGGCACAAAAATATTTGAAGCAAAAAAGTTTTTAACTAAAGAATAGTGCACCACAACTGATCAGTGTTATACCCTTACACTATTCTAAGTTATTCTACTTCTACTGTTATCTAATTTTATTGTACTTAGATCCGGTTATACCCAATTCCTATTATACACAGATCCTAGCCAGGCTCGCCAATTAAAGTGTCACGTGGGGTTTATGGGCTCTGCACAATGGAATTATGGACCCTCACGTTTATTCGGTGGGAACTGCTAGTAAGTCACCCTATGAATTACTTTAATAAATTTATTTGTTTAGCTCGTTCTGTGTTAAGATTGGGGTACAGAAATAGATAGAAAAATGGTAAAAGAATACTGTCACACTAGCTTTCACACGGCTATGAATCATATGTAGTCCAGCCACTTGATAACAGTTAAAATCACACATTTATTTCTTCTACTCTATACAAGATTCTCTAAGTACTAATCTAACTTAAAAAGTCTCTTTCAATGCAAATAGTTCGATCGCTGATAGTCTAGGCAGCTGTTATATCTTCCTCGGGCACTTTGCTAGTATATTTCATGTAGATTTGGACTACTGTGGTCCGTTTTACAGTTTCTGAAGAGTTGGACTATTGTGGTCCTGTTATGATCAGTTTAAGTGCACCTTGGCGTGTTCACTTAACTGCTAGATGGAGCGTGCGAAGTCCTTCTGTGAGGTAGCTTCTGGTCCACCTGGGTAGTTGTGTAGTTGTGTTCCCTTGCCACGCTGTGGGGTCTTGTAGGGTTTTTTTCAAGGTAGCTCTTTCCGGCTTGTGCGGCAGAGTCTCCTCAACCAACTGGTCGTTTCTGTGGAGTGGGGATAGCTCGGGATAGCTCGGGATAGCTCGCCTGCTCGTCTGTTTGACAAGTTCAGGCCCGTGATGACTTGAGAGAATTCTAAGATTTCAAAGTCCTGCTTCCTGGTCTATGAGTGTAGAGATTTCTCTAGCTGTGGAGATGTTGACTCTACCTCGTCTCACACATGACTGATTCAAACTGCGTTAAGATCTGACACAGTCAGAACTGCTCTACCCACTGAGCCTGCTCTGATTGGTTAAAACGGTCCGATTCAAAGCTCAAGTGCTGAGTCACTGCGCAGCGTGGGTCGGGCTCGCGGTGTGTGGTCTGCTGTGTAATTTAATTGCTGCTGTGTTATAGTCTAACTTCTAAAGTTACAAGTACTACACATGGCTAAATAGTCACTGGGCAGAGTTAAAACTAGCCAATTCATGACAATCCCTATCTTCTTTGAAGACAGGTAGTTGGGGCAACTTTGGAAATGAAGGGTTAGAACTTCGAGTCCTAGGAGTAGTGTTCTCGCTCTGCAATTCAGCTTGTTTTAACTGAAGTTCAATTTCTTTTTCCTTTAGCTTAAGGCTTTCTTTATCCAGTTCCAACTGATAATCCATTTTCAATTTCCTTTCCTCTCGTTCTAATCTTTTTTCATCCCTTTCCTGTTCTATCTGAAATCGTTTTGCCTCTCTTTCCTGTTCTTTTCTTTTAGCATCTCTTTCCAGTTCCTGTTTAACCTTTTCCTGTTCTCTTTCTTTGGCCCTATCATGTCTCTGAAAGCACTGATCAATGTACTGCTGTAGCTTTTGGTCAGTAAAACCTAACTTCTGGGCTTGGCTCAAAAATGAATTAAAAAGCATCATATTCCTCAACAGAAGACACGATCAGTTGAATTCAAAAGAAAATAAATTACTAAAAGTAAGACAATACGAGTGACAATTCAACGACTAACTTTATGTTATACAAGTCAAAAATTATTTTCCCAAGTTCCACAAGGCCAGAATTATTACAAAAATCAAAAGCAAATTCAAGTTTGACAAAAGAAAATTATTCAAAATCGAATCAAGCGAAGTTTGTCAGATGAAAATTATTTAGAAAGCAGTGCAAGTTCAAGTTTGACAAAATAAAATTATTTCAAAATCGAAGCAAGCTACGTTTGACAAAAGAAAATTATTTCAAAATCAAAGCAAGTTCAAGTTTGACAAAACAGCATACCATAAAAGAAAGGAAAAACAATGTTTAGATTATATTCAGCCTAAGTACAAGCAAGTATCAGAAAACAATACTAAATGCAACAATTAACAACTATCAATATTTAAATCTAAATTATGACAAGTGAAATTTTATAAGTAATTTGTTTTGAAAGGAAAAAATAATAATGAAACAATATACTAAATAAACAAACAACGACAACAACGTCACAACACAACAAAGAGAAAACTAAAATTCTAAACTAATATCGGTACAATAGAATACAAGAAACCAATAGGAAAAAAAAAACAAAGTTCTACTTCAGCTAGAAAACACCGGAAGTTCCGCTAAAATGCCAAAAATAAATCCTAAACACCTATAAGTACTAAAATAGGGATGTGACAACTATAACTATACAAGACAAGATCCTAATAAGTATAGAAGGAAAAAACAATACTGAATAGCTGAACTAGAATTAGGCAACATAAATATACAACAGGAAGAAAAATGAATCTAAGCCCTCTCTGATCCCAGAACTATACAAAGAATCAGACCCGCAAGGAAAGAATCGGAGGCGGGGTATAATCTATATAAACACCAACATACTACCCAAAAAGAAATGAAACAACAATGGAACAAGTCAGTTACACAGTACACACTTACTCCTAGCACACCAAAGTTAACTGCCCAAAATTTATACAACACCCTTCTACTGTTTATTCTTATACTTATTCAATAAAATCCCACAATATAAACTCCCAATAAGATAGAAGACAAAAAAATAAATATAATCTAACTTCCACTATCTAACTACGGGTTTCAGGGTCACCACTGTAACGAAAGGGGTTAAATCAAGAACTGCGTGTCTGCATGCGTGAGTAATCTGCGTGTCCTCCCGTCTCACACTTCCTAACTCTCAAGAATTTTTTTTGTTGTTGTCACACCCCCTTATATTACTAGAAAAATAAACCAACACAAATTTACATAAGTACAATCAAGTCAATCAATAATCGGAAAAAAAAATACAAGTAGTTTTTTTTGTACTCACGTACTTTGTAGAGATAATCCGTGAATTATACACCATTCACAAAAACACACACATAAAGTTCCAGTCACCGTCGACAGAGAGAGTTAGCGTAAGAGTCTCACGGAGAATTATGGTCCAATGTGCCTGTGTTAATCCTCTGTCTCTGTCTATGTATTCTCTTTTGTGTTCTCGTTCACGTATTCTTCTACTTCTCCTTTCCTTGTTTCTTTCTCCCTCTTCTCAGTTTACTTCTCCGTCTTCCCTCTCCTCCGGCTGTTGATACTGTTGCTGCTGTCACTGCTGCTGCTGCTGCTATTGCTGCTATCGCTGCTGCTACTACTGTGGCTGCTGCTGCTGTTGCTGCTGCTGTGGCCACTGCCGCTCTTGCTGTTACTGCTGTTGCTACTGCTGCTGTGGTTGCAGCTGCTGTCGTTGCAGTTCCTGTTGTTGCTGTGGCAGTTGCTGCTCCCGCTTCTTCTCCTCTTCTTCTTCTTCTTCTTCTCCTTCCTCTTTTTGAAGCTTTGTCTTCTTCTTGACTCCCTTCTTCTTCCTCTTCTTCTTCTTCTTCTTCTTCTTCTTCTTCTTCCTCTTCTTCTTGAAGCTTCGTCCCCTTCTTCTTTTTCTTCTCCTTCTTTTTTTTCTTCTTTCTTCTTACTTCTTCTCCTTCTCTTCTTTCTTCTTCTTCTCCTTCTCTTCTTTCTTCTTCTTCTCCTTCTTTTCTTTCTTCTTTCTTCTTACTTCTTCCTTCTTCTCCTTCTCTTCTTTCTTCTTCTTCTTCTTCTCCTTCTCTTCTTTCTTCTTCTGCCTCGAGGTCCCCAGCAGGAACTTCTGTAAACACACATAAGTTTACCCCACTAAATTTCTTGATACATAGACTTTCTCTGAATTACCACACATACCTCTCTCTTCTCTGTGACGGGACCAGACCAGCAATATATTTCAAATCTCATATGTGTCGAATACAGTCCACACATACGCAAATTGCAAAACTAATTATAACAACTGATTAGTACATCTTGACACCGATTAATTTCATTCACAAAAATAAATATAATGCTGTACATTGCAAGTTGAGGTTTCAACTTCAAATCAAATAATAATCCGACTTCAATTCATTAATCAAAAATATACAACGATCCACCATCTTCATCACCTCCTTATTCCATCCTTCATACTAATATCAAAAATTATTTATTATTAATTTTATTCCACAACAAGTAGAATATAATCATTGTTAACTACTATTATGTTTATAATACAATATTTTAATGATTAACAATATATACCTGCAGGCACAGCTGCCAGAAGTTCAACACAACCACTCCGTGGTCCAGCCAAGAAAAGAATACATATATTTTTTTGAATGTAATTGGTGAGCCGTCACATGACTAGCTCAACCAATCAGAATTTAGTTATCAATAAAAAAATATTACAATTAATGTCTTCACAAACGAAGAGACTACAATACAAAAAGTCATCGGACCGAAATATTATAAAACCGGTCCGTGACATAGTAGATGCAACCACTTTTCTGGTAAATTAAATAATAATATATAGGACACACTATCAAGGCCAACAGCTGATTTTCTAGGTCCTAGGTTAAACGAGGCATCCTTAAATTCTGTAAAAGAAATATTAGCATTTATGAACAAGTCATTGTCTGGAAATGGATCGTTATATTCATCTAAACACGCTTTATTTTTTCTGTCATTATACATTTGCTGAGATAAAGTATAGGAGCAGCTGATATTTAAAAAAAATGTTTAACAATTCTTCAGCTTTTTCAACCGGGGAGTGAAAAATATTATCCATTTTTCATTTCAGCAAATTTTTTCCAAGCCTTCGCTCTGTCTTGTGAACTAGCTATTTCTTTTAGACAAAACTCCGTTCCCACATTTTTTTATATTTTCAGCCGCAATTATTTTATTGCATTCTATTTTTGCTTTTTCTTTTCTTCAAAAGACTGGATTGATTTTAATTTTTTCCAGTTTTTGTATGTTTGTGTGTTCTTTTTAACTGCTGCGTCACAGTTTATTGTGAACAATGAGTCATTTTCATTATTCAGTTACTATTTTTAGACAATTATCCAGAATATCGGGTGTTTTGAATAGTACTGTCATTGTCCCACCGCCGCAGTTGAAGTGGTAGAACGTTCGCCTGGCACACCGATGACTCAGGTTCGAATCTCGTGGTGGACGATATAAAATGTGGCCATTTTCACTGTCCATTTTTGCAGTATCATTACTCTGGTGGTTCAGTGTTGATTCAGGTCCCTACCCCTCTTTCACTGGGATAGTTATCCCCGTCTGCCATATCGCCAATGGTGGGTGTAGACGTTAAACCTCAATGTTCATTCACTACATGCATTGTGCACGCCTTCATGTAGGAAACAGTATACTAATATGGGGACGTCTTTTATTATCGATAGCATGACAACAATAACTGCACATTAACTATTGTGGAGATTCTTCAAAGTTCTTGTTAAACGAAACATACAATATACTTCCTTGAATAAGGTCCTTTGAGTTCGGGCCATACTCAGAATAGACCCAACGTTTCCCGGCGTGTCAATAATGGTACAGGACGCAGTCAATATAAAAATTTCAAAAATAAAAAATTTCGATTTTCTTTCCGTCTTCTAATAGCGATCTTCCTGCCTTTACACCACCTGTTTGAGTGATGGATTTGTACTTGGTGTGTGTGTGTGTGAGGGTGGATGAGACAGGTGAGCGTGTATGTTGGTATAGATCGCCGCGCTTTGAGCCTGATTGATTTGGGGAAAGGCGCGTATATAGCATCCTAAATTATTATATTATTATTAAGAGGCGATGTGATGACACGAGTTTCAGCACATATTAGAGATAGCTATATTTCGTGCAAAGTTGCACATCTCTACTATGCAGTGTATATAGATAGATCGGCAGTTTTCTTTATTGCGTATGAAAGATGTAAGTATCTCTAGATCTACGTGCATAACGCGGAAAAGGGCATATGCTGAATTAGGAATGGGGTTACTGAACTCGACTCGACCGTTTACCTGTGGCCTGGTGTGTGTTTGGTAGGGCAGAGTCAATGTGGAGCTTTTTGCGAGAGGTCAGTCTTTAGACAAGTAACTTTGTGACTGTGTGTCAGACAAGAATTAGGTTCTTCTGTAAGGGTAGATTGTTCGTTGTGTTTCGAACCACCCAAGGTCTTACGCCCATCATCGAGGTAAGAATGTCTAAAAGTCTGTGGTAGGAGGATTGTAATCGCCATTTATTGGAAATAAATGTAGGGTTCTGTCCTAAGGTTGTGTAGTCCTCGACTGGGCACCTGCCAAGACCCAATTTCTTCGTCAGAGTTGAGATGTCCTGATGCATAGCTAGCAATTAGCCAAATAATGAATTGACACTCAACTAACAAGTGTGTGTGCCGTACTATACTGTATTTTGTATAGTGTTGTGTCGTACAGTGTACGTCTACGTGTATCACAAGGCGAAAACTTATAAGGTGAGTCAAAACCCTGTAAGTCATTTCTTCAGTGGCGTGCACTTCGAGCCTGCGTACGTGAATGAATGATGGTGAATGAGGGGGAAAGGGGTGTATTTTGATAAATAGTAATTTATTGACTTTGTATGATTTTCATATGATTTTCTTGTCATTTACATAAACGGGAATGTCGTTGCTGTTGTTGCTAAAGTGGGTCAAAGGTGACGATGAAGATACATGTTGGAGAGAGAGAGGGGTGAGGTATGTGAAGGAAGAGAGATAATTGTACTGTGCTGGAGAGGGGTGAAGAAGGTGATGAATATGAGGGGAGCATGTTCATGTTATAGTATGATAGAGATAATATGGATGAAGGGAGATAATCATAATGTATTATAGCCGTTGGGAGGGTGATGAGGATGGAGATGAGGATGGAATGAATTGGGATTATGTGACTGAAGTGTAATCATAATAATTATGTATATTTATATAAACGACTGTGCTTATGGAAGAGGTATGGATTATTAGTATCAAGAGTTGCATTATATTATTGAGATGTATGTGTAGCATCCTGTATTATTATTATTATTATTATTATTATTATTATTATTATTATTATTATTATTTTTATTATTATTATTATTATTATTATTATGTATAACCAGGTCAAGATGGCGGACGGCGGAAGGCGTATTCAGTTATGTAGTATTTGAGTTTGTAGACGAACTGTTGAGACTCTATATTTGTCTACATAATTGGGCTGATTTGATGATTTGATGATCTGACGATGATGCATGCATGTATGAATAACTACCATCGTCACTGTACCAACATGTTCTGGTAGTTCTCCACCGCCATTACCTCCACCTCTTCCTCTACTTCTACCTCTAGTATAGTTCTACGCTTTTACGTGACGTGGCCGTACCACTGTGCCGTGTGTGCATCCGCTTTGGAACCTCTGCCTCTGCAGCCGTGAAGTGTGGACGTTGTCCGGTCTCTTCGCCACCACCGCCAGGTCTTTCTTCGGGACGGTGGGCGCCACCGTTGGAGTCTCCATTTGCCACAGGAACTACACGCACCACCCCACGCACACACAGATTTGCACGACACGCACCTAAAAACATACTTCATTTATTTAATGTAAATTACTTCATCAGTTCGTGTGAATAACTGCTTTAGCTCCTACTGAGCTCTGAATAACTGACAGTTTCTAAATGGAGCTTCTGAACTGTAAGCTAGCTTTGGTGATACATTTGAATTTCTAAGATTTGCAGCTCTGGTTATTCAGTTGAGAATTGTATTGATTTTGAATTTGATCGTTTATTGTTATTTGCTGCACATTGTTGTGGGAAATCTGTTGATGTATAGTTCTGTTTTTTTCAGTTAAACAAGGGAGGTAACTGTTAGTAAATACTGGGTTGGGGTCTTGATAGGGGTGGAGGGTGGTTTAGCACCCCATTGTCCTGTGTATGCGTGTTTGTTGAATAAAAGTGTGATTGTCTATCTGGCATTTTGTGTTAGTTCTTTTGTTTGAGTTTTTATCCCTTTCACTCGTTATTTGAGCTGACGTCGCGGAACCCACTCCGATGACGTGACATATTTGGTGTCAGAAGTGGGATAGACTCATTTTATTTTGTTAGGGTAGTGCCAGATGTGTATGTTGTGTGTTTGAGTTGTTGTGTGTTGAAAGGGTACGCAGCGGGCGGTTGGCGGGAGTGTGGGGTGTGTTGCACTAGGGATCACACTCGGAATGCAAGCATTAACGGGGAATTGGGTTGCAGGGTTCACTTGCTCACCTTTAAGGGTACGACGGTGAACGATTCCTCGGCTCCTGTGACTGTTGTGTTGCGTATTCGTTCCGTTAGGTGTTTGTACCAGTTGAGTTTTATTTGTTGTGTGTATACTAATACTCGCTCTTCATTTTCTTTCTCACCATGGCCACGCGGGATGCCCGAGCCGCGAAGTGTCGCGAGGCTAGACACCGTGCTGAGACGGGACTGGACGACCCGCAATCGGACTATGAGGGCTCAGTGACAGGGTTACTTGAGGAGGCTTCTGCAGTGAGTAACCCATTGACTTTGCCTAAAATGTATGCTAAATCACCCAGTGCACGGGGCAAGGTCGAAGTCGAGCTCGGCAATAGCGAGAGATTTAGGCAGATGGGGGAAAGTCTGGGTTTCAGAGACGGGGCGTTGGCGCAGTACATCATGGGCGAGATGAGAAGGGAAGAAGAGCGGAGAGAGAGGGAAGAAGAGAAGAGGGAAGAAAGAGTAGCCAGAGAAGAAGAGCGGAGAGAGAGAGAGAGAATGAGAAGAGAGAAGACCGTCGTCAGCTGGAGCTTAGGCTCGAGGCAGAAAGAACAGCGAGGGAAGACGAGCTGAGACTTTTGGAACTTAGACTAGAGACAGAAAGGGTAACCAAAGACGCAGAGAGAGCCATGCTAGAATTGAGGCTGAACGAGGAACGCAGAGCTAGAGATAGAGGGGCGAACTACTCTGTCAAGCTGAAACCCCTGGAAGAGAGAGAGGACGTAGAGGCTTACCTCCAGATGTTTGAGCGAGTAGCCGAGATTCAGGGTTGGAGAATGGAGGTATGGGCGGTTAGGCTAGCGCCTTTGTTACAAGGGGAAGCCCGGGATACCTACCTTCGTCTGACGCCTGAACAAGCGCAGGACTTCGACGCCGTCAGGAACGCTCTGTTGAAGCGGTTTAGGAAGGATGCCGACTACTTCCGAAGGCAGTTTCGGGAGGCCAAGAAGAAAGCTGCAGAACCATTTCCTCAGCTAGTGGTTAGACTAGGATCGCTTGTGAAGAAGTGGTTTTTGCTAGCGGGGAAAGATATCACCGACGTAGCACAGGTACTGGACACCTTCATCGGAGAGCAGCTTTTCTCCATCATGACCACGGAGTTAGAGATCTTCGTGAGGGAAAACCTACCTGCAACGAGCAATGAGGCAGCAGAGTTGGCGCAGCGAGTGGTAGACGCGAAACGAGCAGCGTCAGCACCCGCACCCGTACTACCCAGTCAGCGACGAAGTTTCCCTAGACGACTGGAAGCTACTCAGCAACCTAGCAACCGGGGAAGTCGGGTTCAGAAGGTAGGGAGGACAGAAGGGGGTAGTGGGGTACGTCGTTGCTACCGATGTGGGTCGGAGAAGCACATGGTCAAAGATTGTAAGGTCAAACCTCAGTCAATGAGCCAGGTTACGGTGGGGCGTTCTATTTCCACAGAGACCGCACCTCAGGCTAGCGTGTGCGCAATCAGACCGTATAATCCATGGGGCCAAGGTAGGGCGAATGGGCAGGACGTTCGGGTGTTGAGAGATACGGGGGCGGAGATAGGGGCAGTCGCGGGCAGGTTAGTCAAACTAGCAGATTTGACGGGCCAGGCTGTGGAGATTTGCTTGGCGAATCGATCGAACGTGGGTCTGTTACCTACAGCTTGGGTGGTGGATTGTGCGCTGGTCAGTGGGAAGGTGGAGTTAGTGGTTTTTGATGACGGGCCCGATGTTATCCTGGGTAACTGGGTAACTTTTGCTAGCGGGGAGAAGAGTCCTGTTTCTTTGTTTGGAGGTGAGTGCGCGATGGCTGCGGCAGTGCAGACCCGGGCACAAGGGAAAGCCGAGAAGAAGAGGGAAATACCGTTAGCGGTGGACGAACCATCCCAAGTTTCCGTTAGCACACCAGAGCTTATTGAAATGCAGGAGACCAACGAGACGCTCGCGAAGGCGAGAACGTTGGCACAGAGTGTTGGGGCTATAGCGTCAGGTAGGGCTTCGGCAGAGTTTCACAAGAAGAAGGGGGTGTTGTACCGGGTACATACCAAGAGAGGTAGCCAGGTGACGCAACTGGTAGTTCCGAAACAGCTGAGAGTTGTCCTGAGTGTCAGAAGGTAGTACCGAGGGGAAGAGTGAGAAAGGTGCCACTACAGCAACTTCCGCTGGTGGACGAGCCATTTCAGAGGGTGGCCATAGACATTGTGGGACCCATTAGACCGAAGTCAGATCGGGGTAACATGTACATCTTAGTGGTAGTAGATTACGCCACACGCTACCCCGAGGCTGTACTGCTCAAGGGCATAGAGGCAGAGAGGGTGGCAGAAGCGCTGTGGGAGATTTGGTCGAGGGTGGGAGTTCCTAGGGAGGTTTTGACAGATCAAGGGACACAATTCATGTCTGAGGTCATGCGGGAGATGAACAGACTACTGTCAATCCATGGGAAAGCCACTACTCCTTATCATCCGCAGTGCAACGGACTGGTTGAGCGATTCAACGGGACGCTAGTGTCCATGCTCAAGAAACTAGCGACGGAGCAACCTACAGCGTGGGACCGCTACATTCCGGCATTACTGTTCGCTTATCGTGAGGTTGCACAAGAATCCACGGGGTTCTCCCCATTTGAGTTGCTATATGAGAAAACTGTGCGTGGGCCGATGGCTGTGCTACGGGATTTGTGGACCAAGGAGACGCAAGAGGAGGAAGTGAAACTGAGTAGCCAGTATGTGGTGGATTTGCGCAACCGCATCGAGGAGACGTGCAAGCTAGCGCAAGCGAACCTGAAAGTTCCGTCGGCCAAGCAGAAGCGACACTTCGACAAGAAGGCGAAACGGCGTGTGTTCAACGCAGGGGAGCAAGTGTTGCTGTTGCTGCCTGAGAAGCGAAACAAGTTGCAGTTGGCATGGCGAGGACTGTACGAAGTGGTTGAGCGCGTGGGCGAGTGCGACTACCGCACCAAGATGCGCAGAAAGAGCAAGTTGTTTCATGCCAATCTCTTAAAGAAGTTCCACACCAGAGCGTCGGTAGCTACGATCAACGTTGACGATGAACGCGTCAGGGGAGACAACAGCAGGCTGATGAAGTGGGCAATTCGTTTGCATCCATCGTTCAGGATTGTAGAACACATTTCTGGGAAAGACAATGTTCCAGCGGAATTCCTCAGCAGAAGTATTCAGTAGATAGCGTGGTGAAAGATTCGCGTCGTAGTTAGGTTCTTCAAGGTGTTAAGAACTGGGGGGGAGTTGTGTGACGACACGAGTTTCAGCACATATTAGAGATAGCTATATTTCGTGCAAAGTTACACATCTCTACTATGCAGTGTATATAGATAGATCGGCAGTTTTCTTTATTGTGTATGAAAGACGTAAGTATCTCTGGATCCACGTGCATAACGCGGAAAAGGGCATATGCTGAATTAGGAAGGGGGTTACTGAACTCGACTCGACCGTTTACCTGTGGCCTGGTGTGTGTTTGGTAGGGCAGAGTCAATGTGGAGCTTTTTGCGAGAGGTCAGTCTTTAGACAGAAGTAACTTTGTGACTGTGTGTCAGACAAGAATTAGGTTCTTCTGTAAGGGTAGATTGTTCGTTGTGTTTCGAACCACCCAAGGTCTTACGCCCATCGTCGGGGTAAGAATGTCTAAAAGTCTGTGGTAGGAGGATTGTAATCGCCATTTATTGGAAATAAATGTAGGGTTCTGTCCTAAGGTTGTGTAGTCCTCGATTGGGCACCTGCCAAGGCTCAATTTCTTCGTCAGAGTTGAGATGTCCTGATGCATAGCTAGCAATTAGCCAAATAATGAATTGACACTCAACTAACAAGTGTGTGTGCCGTACTGTGCTGTATTTTGTATAGTGTTGTGTCGTACAGTGTACGTCTACGTGTATCACAAGGCGAAAACTTATAAGTTGAGTCAAAACCCTGTAAGTCATTTCTTCAGTGGCGTGCACTTCGAGCCTGCGTACGTGAATGAATGATGGTGAATGAGGGGGACTGAAGTGTAATCGTAATAATTATGTATATTTTTATAAACGACTGTGCTTATCGAACAGGTATGGATTATTAGTATCAAGAGTTGCATTATATTATTGAGATGTATGTGTAGCATCCTGTATTATTATTATTATTATTATTATTATTATTATTATTATGTATAACCAGGTCAAGATGGCGGACGGCGGAAGGCGTATTCAGTTATGTAGTATTTGAGTTTGTAGATGAACTGTTGATACTCTATATTTGTCTACAGGATTGGGCTGATTTGATGATTTGATGATCTGACGATGATGCATGCATGTATGAATAACTACCATCGTCACTGTACCAACATGTTCTGGTAGTTCTCCACCGCCATTACCTCCACCTCTTCCTCTACTTCTACCTCTAGTATAGTTCTACGCTTTTACGTGACGTGGCCGTACCACTGTGCCGTGTGTGCATCCGCTTTGGAACCTCTGCCTCTGCAGCCGTGAAGTGTGGACGTTGTTGGGTCTCTTCGCCACCACCGCCAGGTCTTTCTTCGGGACTGTGGGCGCCGCCGTTGGATTTCTAAGATTTGCAGCTCTGGTTATTCAGTTGAGAATTGTATTGATTACACGCACCACCCCACGCATGCATAGATTTGCACGACACGCACCTAAAAACATACTTCATTTATTTAATGTAAATTACTTCATCAGTTCGTGTGAATAACTGCAGCATTTAGCTCCTACTGAGCTCTGAATAACTGACAGTTTCTAAACGGAGCTTCTGAACTGTAAGCTAGCTTTGATGATACGTTTGAATTTCTAAGATTTGCAGGTCTGGTTATTCAGTTGAGAATTGTATTGATTTTGAATTTGATCGTTTATTGTTATTTGCTGCACATTGTTGTGGGAAATCTGTTGATGTATAGGTCTGGTTTTTTTCAGTTAAACAAGGGAGGTAACTGTTAGTAAATACTGGGTTGGGGGTCTTGATAGGGGTGGAGGGTGGTTTAGCACCCCATTGTCTGTGTATGCTTGTTTGATTGTTGAATAAAAGTGTGATTGTCTATCTGGCATTTTGTGTTAGTTCTTTTGTTTGAGTTTTTATCCCTTTCACTCGTTATTTGAGCTGACGTCGCGGAACCCACTCGGGTGACGTGACAGGTGACTAACTTGCGTCTTGCCAAAACAACCGAGATAGTTCCGATGGAAGAAGACATATCCTCACTCACAAGGTGGTGTTCCTGATTCGGCTGTTGGCAGTCCGCTAGACCCTATAAACATTGACTATATATCTAACTCCCAAGGTGGACGAAAAGAATATATAACAAAAAAGAGGAAGGACAGGGGTAACACAAAAATGGAGTACAAAAAGTCAAACAGTCAGAGGTCGATGAGAGTCAAGTCGATGAAATTAGATGATAATGTCTTCGTCATAGATAAATGATTGTTACGTTGAAACGCCAATGGTAGTATGTCTGAAACGCGCACGATAGATCTAATCGTTTCGTTTTGCAAAGTATTCAATAATGGAGTTTATTTACCTTTGATTTGAGTTTGCATGGTTGTTAGGAGAGGCTTTGTATAACGTTGATAATTTTCGTTGGTCGATATGGTTGGAGAATTCTCTGGACCCGCTTGTTTACTATCGATCGAAGTTTCGGGATAATTGTCGAAGTTTGAAGGAATGTTCCCGAAGGCAGAAGAAATATGTATGACGTAAGTCAGTGATGACGATCTTTAATTCTGATTGGTTGGTTGTAATGCGTCATTTCTAGAACGACCTGTCGTCATCTCGAAAGAGAGAAAAAATTATAAAATGGATGCCCTGTGTGGGGGTAAAAAAGAGAGTAGTTGTTGATAGTGAGTTGGAAAGTAAATTTGAGAGTGGAAAGGCGATTGAGCGATTGTATGCAGTTGTTGATGTGTGCTGAATAAAAGTGGAAAACTTCATACGTCGACTCAAGACTTGTTGATGAGTGAGCAGGCTGCGTGGATAAACGAATCAGAGTTACACCTTATCAGGACTTCAGCATCGGGGCTGAATCAAATACTGACAAAGAAAAACACCAACATCAAACGGAGTGTAACATTTTGGGGGTCAAGCCGCGATTCACGCCATAGCCAAGGGTTCAACTGCTACAACAAGCGAGTCAACGTTACGAGAGGCAGTCATCGAGGGTAGCCGCCAACGAGTTGCGTCGAGAGGGGCCAACATACTGGGACTACATCACCGATAGGTTCGGGTTGACTGCAAGGGCGTGTAGTCGCTGAAGAGTTGCTTCGTGAGCGAACAACAGATCGGGACTACGTGGCTGCCGTAAGACTACGTCGAGAGACAGTCTCGGAGCTACATCGCCAGTGTTACAGAGAGCGACGAGCGGACGTCGCGTCTACTTCAGCACAGGAGCGTGCACATCAACACCAGCGTGGTGCAGCGTCGCATACGATGAGGACAGCGGGGCCTGCGTCAGCGAAGGCGACTAGTGACAAGCATCAGCGCTACTGCAGAAAGCGTGCTGTTCTAGAACAGTCTAGAAAGGTACAGCACAGTCAAGAACTTTCCAGAAAAGAACTTTCCAGAAAAGAACTTTCCAGAACTTTCCAGAAAAGCATTAAGATGGCTGACTTCTGGCAGAAAGGGATTGCACTGAATCGGAAAGGCAAACAGCTGACGGAGTACGTCAAATCCCAGGAGAGAATACAAGAACGAGAATTAGAAGAACAACGTTGCCGAGAAGAAAGAGAATTAGAAGAGCGGCGTCAAGAAAAAGAATAGCAGCGTCGCCGAGAAGAAAGAGAAGAGCGGCATCAAGAAAGAGAAGCAGAAGAGCAGCGACGCCGAGAAGAAAGAGAGATGGAAGAGAGACGACTAGAAGCTGATCGTCAGTACCAGCTAGAGTTGGCGCGTATCCAAAACAATCAGCATGCGCCACAACTTATCAGTGACAACAAAGCTCCAAAGTTGCCAGCGTTTGTCGACGGGAAGGACCAGATCGACAGTTATTTGGCGAGATTTGAAAGGTTTGCCAAAAGCTCTAACTGGCAACCTCAAGACTGGGCGATTCGACTAAGTGCACTTCTGACGGGGCAAGCACTCGACGTCTACACCAGATTGTCGGACGATGACGCTAAAGACTACGACGTCTTGAAAGAGGCCCTATTGTAGTGC
The DNA here is from genome assembly GCA_036898135.1 of Oncomelania hupensis. Classification (NCBI taxonomy): domain Eukaryota; kingdom Metazoa; phylum Mollusca; class Gastropoda; order Littorinimorpha; family Pomatiopsidae; genus Oncomelania; species Oncomelania hupensis. The sequence continues at coordinate 98,677,546 of CM072511.1, read as the reverse complement.
TACAACTTTACAGAGAAGGGCTACCGTAAACGCTTCCGTGAATGCCGGCCTAAGTCAGACGAGACGCCAAAGCAGTTTGTGGAGCGCCTGTCGTCATATCTACACAAGTGGGTGGAGTTATCAGGCGAAAGGAAGTCTTACGACAGTCTCCATGACCTGATCGTGAAGGAACAATTTCTCAATGCCTGTCACAAGGACCTAGCGACCCACTTAGAAGAACAAAAGCTGCAGACGCTTAAAGATGTGACTGAGGCTGCTGAAAGATATCTCATCGCTCATGGGAAGACCCTGGGGCCACCCAGCGCGACGAAACATTTTCAGAAGACCGGAAACCATGTGAACCAGATCCAGGGGAGCCAGACGAACCAGAAACAGACGGACTCCACGCCTCCTCCCAGGGAAGGGCATTCAAGAGGCTGTTTCTATGTTACGTTGAAACGCCAATGGTAGTATGTCTGAAACGCGCACGATAGATCTAATCGTTTCGTTTTGCAAAGTATTCAATAATGGAGTTTATTTACCTTTGATTTGAGTTTGCATGGTTGTTAGGAGAGGCTTTGTATAACGTTGATAATTTTCGTTGGTCGATATTATTGGAGAATTTTCTAGATGTGAGTATTTACTATCGATCAAAATGTTACACTCGTTATGATGTTGGTGTTTTTCTTTATCAGTATTTGATTCAGCCCCGATGCTGAAGTCCTGATAAGGTGTAACTCTGATTCGTTTATCCACGCAGCCTGCTCACTCATCAACAAGTCTTGAGTCGACGTATGAAGTTTTCCACTTTTATTCAGCACACATCAACAACTGCATACAATCGCTCAATCGCCTTTCCACTCTCAAATTTACTTTCCAACTCACTATCAACAACTACTCTCTTTTTTACCCCCACACAGGGCATCTATTTTATAATTTTTTCTCTCATTCGAGATGACGACAGGTCGTTCTAGAAATGACGCATTACAACCAACCAATCAGAATTAAAGATCGTCATCACTGACTTACGTCATACATATTTCTTCTGCCTCCGGGAATTCCTTTAAACTTCGACAATTATCCCGAAACTTCGATCGATAGTAAACAAGCGGGTCCAGAGAATTCTCCAACCATATCAACCAACGAAAATTATCAACGTTATACAAAGCCTCTCCTAACAACCATGCAAACTCAAATCAAAGGTAAATAAACTCCATTATTGAATACTTTGCAAAACGAAACGATTAGATCTATCGTGCGCGTTTCAGACATACTACCATTGGCGTTTCAACGTAACAATGATACTAGTAACAAAACAAAACCACATAGAAGAAAAGGCTTCAGGAGACAAGGGAGACATTTACTCAACCACCACATGACAAGCAGCCACAGAAAAGCAAGGTTCCTTCCCTCTAAACCGTGGAGATGCTTAGTCAAAACATTAATTACAAAAAACGTGAATACACGTCAGAACGGCGTGAACATACAGGGAGTTAGGCCTAATAAAGAGAAAGATTCTTAGGGGTGTTTGAGCAGGAATAAAAGTGAATGCAAAACTCATAACTTATCAATGATATTAATGTTAACACACAAGTAAGAGAGCTTTTTACAATTGGAAATGCCAATTTTTGTCACTCATTGTCTACCGTCTTTAGTGGATTTAATGTGTTCCTCAGTGTTCACCTCACCTGTTGCGTCATCTTCCCCAGTGTCTTGTGACTCTTCTCCCGTTCTACCGTTTGAACATGTTGAATTGCAGGATGTGGGGACAGATGTTGGTCCCCCATCTTCTGCTTATTCTTTCACATCTGAATAGCCTTCGAATGCACTGCTTCAGACCAACTGCTGGTTGGATTATTCAATGTTCAATCGTCATGTAAAAAGGCTGCAGACATTCATGACTTGATGAGAAGTTTCTGGATGTGCTTGCTGTAACTGAAACATGATTGAATAGTGTGGGTAATGAGCCTGTCCCTTCACAGATGACTCCATCTGGCTTCACTTTTAAAAATCAGCCGAGAGAAACTGACACTTATGGTGGTGGTATAGTGTTAATTTACAACAACATGTCACTCACTATCAAGCTGTTGCCTGATGAGAAGCTCAAATCATTTAAATCGTTGAATTTCGTTATGTGTCATGGCAAACTGACATTCCGTGTGATATGAATCTACCGTCGGCCATACTCCAAGAATCATCGAGTAACAAGCGCCTTATTCCATGAGGAGTTTGGTTCAATAGCTTAAGACTTGAATCTTGGAGACATTAATTTTCATTTTTATGTCCCTGATAACCCAGATACGAAACATATATGTCATCTTTTGAATTCACTTGATATGGTACAGCAAGTGGCTGTTCCAACGCATAAAGCTGCTCCATGACAAGGTTGAAGCCCATTTGGAACGACAGGACCATGAGCCTACACTCCATTTCCTATACTCGGAGCATCACCAACGACGAAGTCCGACAGACCATCACATATGCCATAGGACAACATGATGACTTGTTAACAGAGGTGAAGAAACATAATCTCCCATGCATGGTATCGCCACGTCAAAACAGCATCAGGGCTTGCAAAAACCATCCTGCAAGGCACTGTGCAAGGAGGCAGAAGAACAGAGAGACAGAAAAAGAGGCGGGAAGACAACAATCGAGAATGGACTTGTTAACAGTGGTGAAGAAACATATAATCTCCCATGCATGGTATCGCCACGTCAAAACAGCATCAGGGCTTGCAAAAACCATCCTGCAAGGCACTGTGCAAGGAGGCAGAAGAACAGAGAGACAGAAAAAGAGGCGGGAAGACAACAATCGAGAATGGACTTGCTTGACATTGAGCGAAGCCATGACAGCTGCTGAGAACAGAGGAGTATGGAGTACGCTGGTTAAACCATCAGTTGTGGTTCCCCAAAGACTTTTGAGTTACGGGATAGGATAGGATAGGATATATAGGATAGTGTACTGGTTAATGGTATGACAGAAGATCTGCCTTTCCATATTCAATCCGCTCTTTCGCCATTGTTTCTCCGCTCGTCGCCTGGCCTTTTTTTGCAGCATGTACTTCAGGGGTTGTCCACCCTGTGTCGCTGCGCTCTATGACTCTCTTCTGGATCTCCTGAGCATACGCGTCCAGCAGGCCTACACGTGTGGTGTTGTACAACGATACGAACTCTTCCACATCATCAGGAGACATGAGGGGAAACAACAAGAGCAGACTCCACCAAGTCCCTCCGAAACAGCTCATGATCCATCCCATTGATGTTATTATTATTGCAATGACTCCTATTGGTAGACTTTTATAGTTGGTGTTAAATCCCTCTTCCCCTTTCATTCCATTTTTTATAAGGTTTCTTAATAGTGATTTGTTTGATATTGTTGCTGTTATTAATTAATGTCTAATATCACCTGAATGTGTGAATAGACCATAAATGAAATATTGATTGGTTGGATGTTTTTAGTCTGAATGAGCTTGCGTGGCAAACAGGGTCGTGACATGCTAGATGTGATTACAACAAGAAAGTGATCCGAAAACTGTTAAACCTCGACCCGAATAGATCTGACCATATCCAGAGTTGACCTAAATATCACCCAATCTTGCTCTCAAATTTTACTTTCCAACTCACTATCAACAACCTCTCTTCAACAACCCTTTTTTAACAGTGCGGCGCTTATATAGTCTCTACATACTCGGGAACAAACGAGAATAATCCTACATGAAACACCACAACCAATCAAAATTAATTTCATCATCACGTGACACACGTCATACAACCTCATTTGGAATGGAAGCTTCCATGGTAACCAACAGAACAATCCATACGCTTCGATCGATAGTAAACAACCATTTCTCGAAAATTCTCAAATAATATCGACCAACTACAAACACCAACGTTACACAAAGCCTCTACTAATAACAACGCAAAATCAAATCAAAGACAAAATAATACACTCTATTACTGCATGCGCTGCAAAACCAAACGAACAGATCTATCGCGCGCGCGTCACACATAACAGCGTGCGCATTTCACACGCTCCATCATGCGCGTTTCAACGTAACATAACCCCCCACTCAAGAAGAAATTTACCCAATTTCTTTCAACAACGTTGACACGCAATGCTCAAACAAAATCAGAAATTAAAACCTACTTCAGTCTTTCTGGATACTGTCATTGTTCTTTACTCACATACTCTGCTGAGAAAGTTCGCACCAAGATTGTCTGATCCTTTGATAGATTCTACTCGCATGTTAAAGTTCTGCAAGTACATAGCCCATCTCATGATGCGACTGTTCACAAACTTGGCAGAGTTCAAGTAAGTTAACGGCTTATGATCAGTCTGCAGCACGAACTTCACTCCTTGAAGGTACAGTTCGAACTTCCGGATTCCCCATATGATGGCAAGGCACTCTTTCTCCATGGTCGAATAATTTTTCTCAGCCCTGGACAGCTTCTTGCTGGCGTAACTGACCGGAAATAGTTTTCCTTCGTGTTCTTGCATCAATATGGCGCCGATGCCTTCGTCCGCCGCGTCTGTTCTTAAGACGAATTCCTTGGAAGTGTCGGGCAGTCGTAGCACCGGATCCTTCGAAAGGAGGTCGCGCACAGTCTGGTATGCCTTCTCTTGAGATGGTCCCCACTCCACTTGTTTAGGACAGCCTTTCCGCACCAGGTCCGACAAGGGTGCTGTGATGGCGGAGTAGTTCGGTACAAACTCCTTGTAATATCCAGCCAACCCCAGGAAAGATCGCACCTGCTTCTTGGTTTGGGGACGTGGAGCGTTCAGAATCTTGGTGACGTTTTCTATTAGAAGCCCCTTTTGTCCTTCTTTCAGCGAATGGCCAATAAAGTCTACGTTGTCAGTTCCCAGAATGCACTTACTGGGTCTCACAGTCAGGTTAGCTTCTGTCAGACGGTGAAATAGCTCCCTCAAGGTCTGCAGATGCTCTTCCCAGGTGTGGGTGTGGACTAACAGGTCGTCCCAGTAACACACGACGTTGTCCATCCCTTTGAGCATCTTCCTCATTCCTCTCTTCAGGGTAGCTCCGCTGTTGACCATGCCAAAGGGCATCCTTAAGCACTCGTACGTCCCATCAGGAGTTATGAAAGCAGTCTTTGGTATGTCCTGTTGACGCACGGGGACTTGCCAATAACCCTTGCTGAGGTCAATCTTTGAGAAGATTTTACTCCCCGATAATTGGCGGAAGAGGTCTGCTGCAGTAGGCATCGGCTCGGGATCGAAGACGGTGATCTTATTAACCTTTCTGTAGTCGATGCATACTCTGTTGCTCCCGTCCTTCTTCACGACCACGACAGGGGACGCGTAGGGTGAACTGGACTCCCTGATGATGCCCATCTTCAGCATCTCATCGATGTCTTTCTTCAAGGATTCACGGACCTTGAAAGGGATCGGGAAGGGTTTTGATCGAACGGGAATATTTGAAGTGAGGTGGACTTCATGTTCGACCAAAGTCGTAGAGCCTGGGACATCGCTGAAGTTACGGGGAAACTCGCCCATAAGGTCCTTGAGCTCCATCTTCTGACCTTCCGTCAAGCTTGGTCCTAGCTTAACATCATCGATGCCTTCTTTGCTATGGAAATCTCCCAGTTCCAACAGTTCCTCGCTGTCAAAGCTGTCGTCTATCTCAGTTGCTGTCGCTGCCTGTACAGTCTCTGATGGCCTTTCCACGTACAGCTTAAGGAGGTTGGCGTGGTATATCTTGGAGTGCTGGCCGATTTTCACCTTGTAGTCGTTGATCCCCACCACGGTCTCCACTTCGTACGGGCCTTTCCACTGCATCAGCAACTTATTATGATCAGTAGGTAGCAGCACCAGCACTTTGTTGCCAGGTTTGAACTTCCTGTTTACAGCCCTACGATCGTAGTAGTGCTTTCCACAGTCTTGGGACGTCTTCAGGTTTTCTCTGGCTATCTCGAGAGTCTGCTCCAGCTTCTCCCGTAGCTCAAACACGTACTGGTAGCTGTTCTTCACCTCTGGGGTCTCTACTTCTTTCGTCCACAGTTCTTTCAGGATGTGCATCGGCCCTCGGATGGTTCTTCCGTACAGCAGCTCGAACGGAGAAAAGCCGGTGGACTCCTGCGGTACTTCTCTGTAGGCGAAAAGTAAGGCGTTGATATAGCGATGCCATTGTCTGGGCTGCTCGCTGCACAGTTTCTTCCGGGTGGACTTCAGCGTAGCATTGAACTTCTCGACCAGCCCGTTGCACATGGGGTGGTAGGGTGTCGTAGTCAAATGCCGGATGCTCAGCAGTCTGTTGACCTCCTTCATACAGTCAGAGACGAACTGTGTCCCGAGGTCTGTCAGGATCTCTTCAGGCACTCCGAGTCTGCTGAACATGTCCACCAGCGCCTCTGCAACAGTTTCAGTGTCAATCTTCTTCAGAGGCACTGCTTCTGGGTACCGAGTCGCATAGTCCACTAAGGTCAGTACCCATCGATGACCTTCTTCACTCGGAGGTCTTATTTCGCCGATTAAGTCTAAGGCCACCCTCTTGAAAGGTCGGTCGATCAGGGGCATCCTCTGCATAGGCACTTTAGGAACCCTTCCTCGAGGTATGGTCTTCTGGCAAATGTCACATGATCGGCAGAAACGGCTGACGTCCGCATGAAGTCCTGGCCAGTAGAACACCGCCTGGATTCTGTCTGACGTCTTCCTGATGCCTAGGTGACCTCCCATGATAGAGTCGTGAGCTACTTCCATCACTTGGCGCCTTATGGGTAACGGTACCAAGACTTGACGTAGTGGTTTACCTCCGTTGACCCTCGGGTGCTGGAAGATTCTGTACAGGATCTTGGCCTTCACCTCAAAATAGACCGTGCCACTGCCCTTGGTCACGTGGTCTTGGCGGTTCCTGTACTTGTTTAAAGTGCTATCAGCTTCCTGGAGCTGGATCAGCTTATCTCTGTCCACGATGGCAGCTTTGGAGTTGCCGGCGACCTTCAGTGGCGTAGTCGTCTTGTCTCTCTTGGCCTGGGCCCTGGTAGTGACAGCACCGACGATCTCTGGTCGGCAGGGCTGAGCCGGAGTAGCCACATTGTCCCGTAACAGCTGTGTAAGGTCTCCATCGGGAAATGGCAATGGATCCTCCTCCACAACTTCGACGCGTTGGGTTGAGGCAGGACTCCATTCTGAATCGGGGTCGTCGGGTCGTCTCGCGCCGCCGATGTTCCCGATCATCAAATCGTATAGCGGCTTCTTCAGGCAAACCGCTTCTACTTCGCCTATGTAGAAAGGGGTGCTGACTTGAATCTTCGCAACTGGCGCTCTCACACATTTGCTGTCGGCCATGAGTGTCCATTTTGAATCGCCAGTGAACTGTTCTTTAGGGATTAGGTCTTCTCTGACGATGACCCCACTGCAGCCAGAGTCTCTTAGAACAGTCACTTCATGATTTCCGATGCGTCCCTTGGAAATAGGCATGTTCTGGACGGTCATCGCTGCGCTGGCGACGACGGGGATGGATTTCCCGTTGGCAAGGAGAAGCTGGCCGTCAGTTATGCACTCTTGCACGTCCGCATGAGTAGCTGTGCGCTCGGTCTCACTCGGAAGAATGACGCTCCCGCCGCACACTTGATGGTCAGATCTACTGGTTTGCCGTTGATTGGAAAACCGCCTCTGCCGGTTGCCCGCCGCTGCATTGTCAGTATTGCTCCGCTGTCCGCTACTTTTGTTTTGAGGACAGTTAGTCGCTCTGTGGTCTGTAGCGTTGCAAGTGAAACAGCCTCTTGAATGCCCTTCCCTGGGAGGTGGCGTGGAGTCCGTCTGTCTCTGGCTCGTCTGGCTCCTCTGGAACTGGTTCCCATGGTTTCCAGTCTTCTGAAAATGTTTCGTCGCGCTGGGTGGCCCCAGGGTCTTCCCGTGAGCGAGGAGATATCTTTCAGCAACCTCGGTCACATCATTAAGCGTCTGCAGCTTCTGTAATTCTAAGTGGGTCGCCAGGTCCTTGTGACAGGCATTGAGGAATTGCTCCTGCACGATCAGGTCATGGAGACTATCGTAAGACTTCCCTTTGCCTGATAGTTCCACCCACTTGTGTAAGTATGACGACAGGCGCTCCACAAATTGCTTTGGTGTCTCGTCTGACAAAGGCCGGCATTCACGGAAGCGTTTACGGTAGCCCTTCTCTGTGAAGCTGTAGCAATGCAATAGGGCGTCTTTCAATACGTCATTGTTTTTGGCATCATTGTTCGACAATCTGGTGTAGACGTCGAGCGCTTGCCCCGTCAGAAGAGCACTGAGTCGAATCGCCCAGTCTTGAGGTTGCCAGTTAGAGCTTTCAGCGAATCTCTCAAATCTCGCCAGATGACTGTCGATCTGGTCCTTCCCGTCGACGAACGCTGGCAATTTTGGAGCCTTGTTGTCGCTGATGACTTGTGGCGCATGCTGATTGTTTTGGATACGCGCCAACTCTAGCTGGTACTGACGCTCGCCTTCAAGACGCTTCAGCTCGAACTCTCTTTCTTCTCGGCGTCGCTGTTTTCTGATTCTCTGTATTCTCGGCGACGCTGTTCTTCCTTTTCTAGACGCTTCTCTTCTAGAATTTGACGTACTCCGTCAGCTGTTTGCCTTTTAGATTTAGTTCAACCCCTTTCTGCCAGAGGTCCGCCATCTTGATGCTTTTCTGGAAACTTATTTTCTAGAAAGTTCTTTTCTGGAAAGTTCTTGACTGTGCTGTACCTTTCTAGACTGTTCTAGAACAGCACGCTTTCTGCAGTAGCGCTGATGCTTGTCACTAGTCGCCTTCACTGACGCAGGCCCCGCTGTCCTCGTCGTATGGCGGCTACCCTCGATGACTGCCTCTCGTAACGTTGATTCGCTTTTTGTCGCAGTTGAACCCTTGGCTATGGCGTGAATCGCGGCTTGACCCCCAAAATGTTACACTCCGTTTGATGATGGTGTTTTCTATCAGTATTTGATTCAGCCCCGATGCTTGAAATCCTGATAGGTGTAACTCTGTCTGATTCGTTTATCCACGCAGCCTGCTCAATCATCAACAAGTCACAAAGTCGACGTATGAAGTTTTCCACTTTTATTCAGCACACATCAACAACTGCATACAATCGCTCAATCCCTTTTCCACTCAAATTTTACTTTCCAACTCACTATCAACAACCTCTCTTAACAACCCTTTTTTAACAGTGCGGCGCTTATATAGTCTCTACATACTCGGGAACAAACGAGAATAATCCTACATGAAACACCACAACTAATCAAAATTAATTTCATCATCACGTGACTCACGTCATACAACCTCATTTGGAATGGAAGCTTCCATGGTAACCAACAGAACAATCCATACGCTTCGATCGATAGTAAACAACCATTTCTCGAAAATTCTCAAATAATATCGACCAACTACAAACACCAACGTTACACAAAGCCTCTACTAATAACAACGCAAAATCAAATCAAAGACAAAATAATACACTCTATTACTGCATGCGCTGCAAAACCAAACAAAAAGATCTATCGCGCGCGCGTCACACATAACATCGTGCGCATTTCACACGCTCCATCATGCGCGTTTCAACGTAACAGATATAAGATGTATTGTTTAATTGGTGGTATTAATCACTGTATAAGAACTCATCTGACCATGGGAATGGACAGGCATTTAAAATTTATAATGACACAGTTCCGTTTTGGTGTTTCGAATATTTCTGTCCATTACAATAGATATAGAAATGTTAAACCAGCTGATAAATTGTGCCCACATTGTAAAACAAATGAAGAAGATGAATTGCACTTTGTATTATGTTGTCCAGTGCTGCATAATTTAAGAACGCAGTTTATTGCTGCCAAATATTATAGAAACCCATGTATTTTTAAATTGAGCATTTTGATGTCATCATGTCACCGGGTCACAATAAAAAATTTATGTATCTTTTTATATAAAGCATTTAGGTTAAGAGAAATTGTACTATCATGAGATTGTGTCGCAAACCTGGGTGTTACTGGGTGATCACTACTGATGAAGGACTTCCTTGACTTTCATGACTTACCCCAGAACATGGTTTTATTTCAATAAAAAAAACTAAGGTACACCATTTACTTCCAACACTTCACAAACACATAACACGTTTTTCCAAGTTCGATTATTTTATTATATTCCGTTAATTTTTTCTTCGAAATCGGAACGATAATTTGGCGATACTTTTTCGTCGTGGTTACCGAAAATGTTCTTGCTTTCAATTTATTTTACTTAGCTCAAAACTTCGTCCTCGTTGAAATCGTTGATGAATGAAGAAACCAGTCTTTAGATGAGTTGTGGAAAAGTTCATAAGAACTGGAACTTGACGTCGATGTCGCCGTTAGATCTAATGGCTGTCCATGACCCACCAGTGACTTCTGTAGCCCTCGTTAACGTACAGTTCCATCGTAGAATTAGTCACTCCGATCATAAGCAAGACGTCAGTGAAGATTCCAGTGCCAGTCTCAAAGATGACATCGTCACGTAGATCCAAGACGAATATTACCACAGAATAAAAACACCTGCCGAACAAAACTAGTCTTAGATATTTGCATGAAAATTATTTTCATACAAACTTAAACTCCTCCAGGTCCGGCTCTGCTTGGAAAAACATGTTACGATTAATCAACACATCAGTCCCCTGAAAACCAACTGCATTCAGACAAACCAACTATCTTTCTCTGGAAAAGAAATGCATTCAAACAAACAAACTATTTTTCTCCTCTGGAAAACAAATGCATTCAATGAACAAACTATCTCACTACTCTGAAAAACAAATGCATTCAATGAACAAACTATTTTTCTCCTCTGAAAAATACATATATTCAATGAACAAATCATCACACTTTTCAATCTTCTTGGGAAATTATCTAGAAAGAAGAAAAATCTAAATATTTACCCTACGGTGCCAGAATTCAGCTAAAGCTGATCAAACGTCGAGGAACAACTATCTTCCTGGCCAAACCACATCTGACATCATTCAGCCTCCAGCTAAACTGTCGTTGGCACCCCACAGAATAAGTTGCCTCGGAGCTTGGGTAGAATCCTCCCTGTCCAGTCTAGATCTCTTTCCCAACTGATTGACAGTTTTCCTAACCGATTTCGCCTCTGTTTCATTTTACTAAGGTTACCATACTTTTATCATTAAAACAACCAATGAAAATTTCCCAACGCAAACAAATGACCTATCACCTCAAATATTATATTTTGTAAAATTAATAGCTCACAACCTCTTTGCTTTTCCTCAAATTTTATTATTGGCATTAATCACAAACTTTCACACAAAAGAATCATCGATAAAAATCGTCCATTTTATTCTTTTCCAGGAATAGAAAAAAAATGGCGATTGACACGCAGAAAAATTGACGTCATATTTCTAAATGTACCACAGGCACTCTATACAACAATTTGCACTTGGAAAAATAAAAATACTCGCGAGCGTTTCGTTTCGCGACATTACGCCCCTCCTCTTGAGCTGAAACATTCATGTTTAAGCTATTCTTTTACAAGTGCAATCGACTCAAATAGTCTGCGCCAACATTGTCTTTCCCTTTGATAACTTTGACTGTGAAAGAATACTGTTGCAGCTGGAGAGCCCACCTCATCAGCCGACCATTCTCAGTCTTGGTTTTCTGCAAATATGTGAGTGGTTGGTGGTCTGTCTCCAAAGTGAAATGTGTTGAATACAGGTACTGTTCAAACTTCTTGACAGCCCATACCACTCCCAAACACTCCTTTTCGATGGTCGAGTAGTTTTTCTCTGCACGGTTAAGCTTCTTGCTTGCATAGGCTACTGGCTGTAACCCTTGCCCTTGATCTTGCAGTAAAACTGCTCCCACTGCAACATCTGATGCGTCACTCCTCAGAGTGAATGGTTTGCTGACGTCAGGTAGCAATAATACTGGTTTGCTTACCAAGCAATCTTTGAGTTTAACGAATGCTGCTTCACATTTTTCATCCCAGGCCACTTTTTCTGGTAGACCTTTCTTTGTCAAATCAGTCAACGGAACGCTGATTTCCGCATAGTTGCTGATGTATTTCCTGTAGAACCCCACTAGTCCTAGGAATGCTCTGACTTCCTTCTTTGTGATTGGTCTGCTGGCTGACCTGATTTTCTCTGTTTTGTCATCATCAGGCATGACTGTACCTCCACCCACATGATGACCCAAATAGTCTAACTCCCCGAAACCAAAGTAGCACTTAGAGGGTTTCGCTGTAAGACCTGCCTCCTCCAACCTTTTCAACACAGCATCAATGGCCTCTACATGCTGTTCCCATGTTTCAGTAGCAATGATGATGTCATCAATGAAATGTTCAATATCATCACGCTTGAGAGGTTCAAGTAACTTGCGCATCATTCGAGTGAAAATAGAACTCGCAGTCTTGATTCCGAATGGAAGATAAGCGAAACAGTACTGTCCCATGGGTGTACTAAACGCTGTTTTCGGTTTATCCTCTTCTTTGACTGGTATCTGCCAATACCCTTTCGTCAAGTCTATCTTTGACAAATATCGTGCTTTCTGCAATTTTGCAAAGATTTGTGGCACATCAGGAATAGGTTCCGAATCGAACTCTACCTGCTTGTTGAGGCTTCTATAGTCAATACAGAACCGTATTTCACCATCCTTTTTCTTCGCCAACGCAATCGGACTATTGTAAGGCGACACTGTTGGTTCTATGACCCCCAACTCCAACATGTCAATGACCTCTTTCTTCACTGTTTCTACCTGCGCAAATGGTAGCGGGTATTGCCTCACATGTACTGGCTGTTGTGATGTAAGTTTGAATTCACATTCTTCGATTTTGCATTTCCCTGGTATATCTTTAAGCACGTTTTCTCTCCTGTCGCAAATAGACAAGATTTCAGCCTGTTTGTGCTCGTCCAACTCAGGGTTGATCTTCACGTCTCTGGGACCTTCTTTTGCATGCAATGTAAGCATAGGAAAACGATCTATGCCTAGTGCTCCCATCTCTTCATCGTACACATCGTCAACCACAACGCTCACTTCCTCCTCATCTGTCTCCATGACCACCGCGTTTGGCTGTGCTTCATCCGTTCCTGTTTGCTTTCCGTCACGTTCGACGTACAATTTCAGCAAATTCGCATGTAGCAATTTTTCATGTCCCCTTATCTTGATCCTGTAGTTGCAGCTGCCCACTTTCTCCACAACTGGATAAGGACCTTTCCACGTTAGCTGCAGCTTGTTGTGTTTTGCGGGCAACAAAAGCAAAACTTTGTCCCCGACCACAAATTTTCTGTCTTTGGCCTTCTTGTCGTACGCCCTCGTGTACCTGAGCGCTGCCTTGCTGAGGTTGTTCTTGGCAATCTCACAAGTTTTCTCGATTTTGTTCGTGAGATCCGTGATATGACTAATCGTGGATCGCACTTCCTCTCCTGCATCCTCGTTTGTCCACACCTGACGTAGAACCTGCATAGGCCCTCGTACTTCACGCCCATACAACAGTTCAAAAGGTGAAAATTGCAAGCTTTCTTGCGGTACCTCCCTGTAGGCAAATAATAAGGCTGGCAAAAACTTGTCCCAGTCTTTGGGCTGTTCTTGACAAAGTCTCTTCATCATGTCCTTGAGTGTAGCATTGAACTTCTCTGTCAAACCATTTGTTTGCGGGTGAAAGGGTGTAGTATGAATCCCCTTTATGTTGAGAAGCTTGTTCACTCTCTCCATGATTTCGCTGGTGAATTGAGTACCCCTATCTGTGATCACTTCCTTAGGAATTCCCATCCTGGTCCAATAGATCCACAACGCCTCGCTCACTGTCTCTGCTCTAATATCCTTCAGAGGTGTCGCTTCTACATACCGCGTGGCATAGTCAACCATGGTCAATATGTATCGATGACCCCTGCTGGACGCTGGTAGTATCGGACCAATGATATCTACCCCAACTCGCTCGAAAGGTGTGCTGATAAGCGGCATGCTTTTCATCGGGACCTTCCTAGTGGCCCCCTTCCTCGTGCTCCTCTGACACACGTCACATGACGCACAATAACGTTTGACGTCACCACATATACCCGGCCAATAGAAATCACGCCATATCCGGTCGCGAGTTCGGCGTACTCCTTGATGTCCCGCCATCGGTGTATCATGAGCCAATTTGAGCACATCTGATCGGTACCGTTCTGGTACTACCACTTGTCTACATGGTTTACCTTCACTCATGTAAACTCTGTACAGAATGTCTTTCTTCCACTCGTAGTGGGTTTCTTGCTTGAGCGCTAGCTCTGCCCTTTCCCGAATTTTTCCTAAAGTCGGGTCTGCCTTCTGTTCCTTAGATAGATCTTCAGGACGTACTTGCCCTAAGTCAATCTGCTTAGGAATCCATGGCTTGGCTTGTGCTTGTTGCTTCTCCTGCAACCTGGTTTGTACTGGTGCTACAACTTGTTCCTCCGGTTGCTCTACCAACGGAAACAATGGAACTTTGACCTCAGTCCCGTCTGTCATCTTTCTGCTATTCCCTATCAGAACTTGATGTACCAGTGTCTTCAAAACCAAAACACGCGTTTCTCCAACGAAAAACGGAGTTTCCAAATGCACCACAGCAATGGGCACTTTCCTTCGCTTGGATGAATCTGCAAGTGTCACGTTCTGATACTCGCCCGTATACTTGCTTGGGGAGACTAAACTTGAATCCACCAATATGCTACTGGCCCCTGTATCCCGAATACCTTGAGCCTTTACTCCATCCACTTTCAACTCACAGTTCGGTTCATAGCCGTCTTCACTACATCGATTACACGGTTTCTGTTCCTGGGTCACGTTGACCGCATTCACAACAGCTGACGCTAGGTTTGAGCTTGGTCTATTTCTATTCACATTTGCCTTTTGGCAATCCCTCATCAAATGTGGGCCTCCGCATCGAAAACATCCCTTGAAGTTTTGCTGAGTCTTGTTCATTCCTGACGCACCCGCGTTACCAGGACCTGTCGCTTGACCACTCACCCCTCCATTACGTCGTTGTCCCATGTTCGAATTCTGCGTTTGCTGGTTAACCCTGGGACGGTTATCCATTCTAGCACTGGGTCCAATGGGCCGCCTCGTTGCTATCGGACCTCCAGCATTCTGCGCATCTTCATACGTTTGAGCATGGACCACCACTTCGTCCACACACGTAGGGTTTCTTTCCCTAATAAATCTTACCTCCTCTTGAGACACTATCTCCAACATTTTGTCCATGAGAATTAAATCTTTCAGCTCACCTGACTTTCCTTCTTTCTCAGATAAATCCACCCATCTGTCCAAATACATCCCCATCCTGTTCCTACACTCCCTGATGCATTCATGACAGCCCCGCTTAAATTCCTTGAACCTTTTTCGATATGTTTCAGCGGTCAGTTGGAAACGCCTCATGATCGCAGCCTTGACCATGTCGTAATCCATAATTTCCTCATCAGACATCTCAGTGTAGACTTGCCGCGCTTGGCCTCGTAATTGACCAGACAGTCTTATCGCCCACTCATCCTTGTTCCAACCTGACAACGTAGCGATACGCTCAAACTGTTTCAGGTAGACCTCTACATCGTCCTTATCATCCAAATAAGGTACATTCACATTCAGACAGCTCCTCGCTGCCCTCGGCTCCGGATAAAAATTTTGATTTTGGTCCCCATCATCTGCAGTCCACTCTTGCGCCTTTCTCAACTCAAACTCATTCTGCATGGCCATTTGTTCCAATTTTGCCTTGGCCTCTCTTTCTTCTCTCATAATGCGCTCTTCCCGTTCTTCACGTCGGAGCTGGTCCTCCCGTTGCTCCTGCCGTATCCTTTCTGCTTTCTCTTCCTCTTCCTTTCGGATCCTCTCCGTTTTCTCTTCCTCTTCCTTTCGGATCCTCTCCGCTTTCTCTTCCTCCCTTATCCTCTCCGCTTTCTCTTCCTCCCTTATCCTCTCCGCTTTCTCTTCCGCTTCTTTCCTTCTATTTTCCACATACTCTGCCAGATCCTTATCTGTCAGACCCAGGATGATCCCATCCTGCTTGTAGGCTAGCAGCGGAGATTCAGTCTCCATCTGAACTGGTTGCTGCCTCGGCATCCTCCTAGCCAAACTTTCCCTAAACTAATCCAGTTTTACTACACGTAACCCTGGTAGATAAAACCACAGACTATTTAGGCCTCTAACGTACTCGCCTTTCCAAAGGTTAAAGTACTTACAACGGATACGCCTGCGCTCTAGCTCCAAACGGCTATTCTGTCACAGCTATCCTTACGTGAACGGTTATACACTAACAACACGATCACCGACGATAATCCACTACCTTCCAGATTATCATCCACACTTAGTCTCCTGGTTAAGTAAAACGTCTAACTAGACCCACATTTACTAACCAACACTACCAATTACCACAATTGGTTAAACTGTCAATCGGACACTACCGAATCTGACTTCCAGACCCTCAACTAGAAATAATTCTTGGTTAGAGGTTTGACCAGACTAAGCAACACAGAGCTAATTAGGTTGACCCCTTCCCGATCAATACCTAACCTCTAGCCTGTCTTCGAACAACACTAAAACTATACAATGTTTTCGGAACATCCAACTTACTTAAAGTTTAAGCTGGAAAACTTACTTTCAAACTATGACCGATACTTTACCCTACATACTCCATCAGGATAATCAACGTCATAGGTTGCAGAAACTGTTCAGCCTAAGTATACCTTCGACCAAAACACTAGTACCTACGTACAATAGCTATTGCAAACTCTGCAATCAAAGGTTTGAAATTTTGGAAAAGTAAAACTTATACCCAAAATATCTTTAATCCTACTACGGATAATACCGGTCTTCACTGCTCAACCGCCAGAATAAATAATTTCAAACGAGATGATTTCCCTGAAGATACTTGCACGGCTGGGCTCTCATACAATATGAAACCACTGATGCACTAACATATTAGCAGATATAATGCACATTTTATGTAAGCAATGACTAGCAACAACATAAAACAATATTTTACCTATACTGCTCTCTAATCATGCTCATGCAGACGTGCAACATTTACATCAAGGTAACCACAACTTGAAGCAAGAACTTATTATTATGGAAAAAATTATGAAAACTCGCTGAAGTGTTGAATTTGTAAAGTATTGGATTAATGGTGCACCTCTGACATTAAAAAAATGATTGGCTCGTTACCCCCTAGAATTCTCCAGAAATTCTAATCCCGGACGAGCCCCCAGAATGTCGCAAACCTGGGTGTTACTGGGTGATCACTACTGATGAAGGACTTCCTTGACTTTCATGACTTACCCCAGAACATGGTTTTATTTCAATAAAAAAACCTAAGGTACACCATTTACTTCCAACACTTCACAAACACATAACACGTTTTTCCAAGTTCGATTATTTTATTATATTCCGTTCATTTTTTCTTCGAAATCGGAACGATAATTTGGCGATACTTTTTCGTCGTGGTTACCGAAAATGTTCTTGCTTTCAATTTATTTTACTTAGCTCAAAACTTCGTCCTCGTTGAAATCGTTGATGAATGAAGAAACCAGTCTTTAGATGAGTTGTGGAAAAGTTCATAAGAACTGGAACTTGACGTCGATGTCGCCGTTAGATCTAATGGCTGTCCATGACCCACCAGTGACTTCTGTAGCCCTCGTTAACGTACAGTTCCATCGTAGAATTAGTCACTCCGATCATAAGCAAGACGTCAGTGAAGATTCCAGTGCCAGTCTCAAAGATGACATCGTCACGTAGATCCAAGACGAATATTACCACAGAATAAAAACACCTGCCGAACAAAACTAGTCTTAGATATTTGCATGAAAATTATTTTCATACAAACTTAAACTCCTCCAGGTCCGGCTCTGCTTGGAAAAACATGTTACGATTAATCAACACATCAGTCCCCTGAAAACCAACTGCATTCAGACAAACCAACTATCTTTCTCTGGAAAAGAAATGCATTCAAACAAACTATTTTTCTCCTCTGGAAAACAAATGCATTCAATGAACAAACTATCTCACTACTCTGAAAAACAAATGCATTCAATGAACAAACTATTTTTCTCCTCTGAAAAATACATATATTCAATGAACAAATCATCACACTTTTCAATCTTCTTGGGAAATTATCTAGAAAGAAGAAAAATCTAAATATTTACCCTACGGTGCCAGAATTCAGCTAAAGCTGATCAAACGTCGAGGAACAACTATCTTCCTGGCCAAACCACATCTGACATCATTCAGCCTCCAGCTAAACTGTCGTTGGCACCCCACAGAATAAGTTGCCTCGGAGCTTGGGTAGAATCCTCCCTGTCCAGTCTAGATCTCTTTCCCAACTGATTGACAGTTTTCCTAACCGATTTCGCCTCTGTTTCATTTTACTAAGGTTACCATACTTTTATCATTAAAACAACCAATGAAAATTTCCCAACGCAAACAAATGACCTATCACCTCAAATATTATATTTTGTAAAATTAATAGCTCACAACCTCTTTGCTTTTCCTCAAATTTTATTATTGGCATTAATCACAAACTTTCACACAAAAGAATCATCGATAAAAATCGTCCATTTTATTCTTTTCCAGGAATAGAAAAAAAATGGCGATTGACACGCAGAAAAATTGACGTCATATTTCTAAATGTACCACAGGCACTCTATACAACAATTTGCACTTGGAAAAATAAAAATACTCGCGAGCGTTTCGTTTCGCGACAGATTGCTTATATGCATATGTAACAGACTGATAGCTGATATGGTAAATTATGAATATGTAATTATGTCCTTACTTTGTGAATGCATGAAGACATTGTATACACCCTTTCTTCACAAAAGGGGCGATGCCTTAATGAATAAATTTCACATTCAAATTCTCTCTCTTTCTTTCTCCCGTTCCCGGTCAGACAATTACATTTATCGATTTTTGAAAATATTTTATGCATTTACAAAATTAGTTTCAATATTATGTTTTCAATAAGCAAATCATGAAATATAAATATTCAAATTACCATGTCTGTCATGAACAGAATCCAGAACCACCACAGTAAAAACAGAAGTAGCCTACACAGTGACACAATATTTCCAAGTCATCTATATATATATAAATTGCTTAGCCGGAAGTCCTTCTTCGCCTCTACTATAAAGTTTGTCCCCTATGGCCGCTGATCTGGGCAGGTGCTGGCCACTGCTGATCGGCCTGCTGTGTGCTCAAAACCAGCGAAATCGTTATAGCCGACATTTCCTTACCGAACGTTTAACCGTTTCTGAGATAAATAAATAAACAAAATGTCCACAAACTGTAATAGCCTCATTCTGCGCGCTTCCATTAAAAATCAAATTGAGGTTTCAGCATGTTTTCCCATATAGACCAAAAAATTGATGATCTTTCTAGGAAGCGTTGGTAGCTCAGTTAGTAAAACCATTCGCATACCGTGTAGGGCGACGCAAGTTCAAAGCTCACCCAGACCCTTATTTTATTTTTATTTTTTTTAGTACACTAAAATATGGATATTTTTCTTTTTAATTTAGGCTTTTTACCTTTAATTTATTATTATTATTATTATTATTATTATTATTATTATTATTATTATTATTATTATTATTATTATTATTATTAATTATTATTATTATTATTTATAAACTATAAATTATTTATTATTATTATTATTATTATTATTATTATTATTATTATTATTATTATTATTATTATTATTATATCTTATATCAAATTTTCTTTTAAAACCTTGGTGTTTTTATGATTTTATTTGTATTATTCTATATTCAATATTATTATTATTATTATTATTATTATTATTATTATTATTATTATTATTATTATTATTATTATTACTATTATTATTACTACCAAGGATTGGGATGGGGTGGTACGTGTAGGTAAAAGGGGGCTACGGGTAGGTTTAAAGGGGCATGGGTAGGCATAACGGGGATACGGGTATATATAAGGGGGTATGGTATACCATACCTGCGAAACGATCAACGGGGAAGTATCAAGGAGGGTACAGGTAGGAACCAAGGGGGTATGGAAGGTATCAAGGGGGTATGGGGAGGTATCAAGTGGGTTCGGGGAGGTATCAAGGGGGTATGATGAGGCATCATGGGGGGGGGGGGACGGGGAGATATCAGGGGGGGGGGGTATGGTGAGGTGTCAAGGGGGATATGGGGAGGTATCATCGTCCAAATGAAACTCGCAGACAAAAGTTCTCTCTGTCTACATTTTAAACAGCATCATGTGTACCCTGGCTTGCCAGGGTACAAAAACCACTAGTACAAAATAAGCATTCACCATTTTTTTCACAGTCTATCTTTTATTCCACTAATACACCCCTGACAAGCCCCATTTCATCCAATCACAGACTATCTCAGATGCATACGAGATCAACCTTCTGTTCTCCAAACAGTCTTTATATAGCCGAGTCTCATCATCAAAATATTAATGAACTAGGAAATATAGCGAATATATACGTTATGTGCCTATGTCAACAGCCGTCGCTTGCGTACTTACTCTATAAACACGTGATGTATACACAAATGTAAATATTTACCAATTCACTTCGTGACAGGCGGTTCTTGCCAAGAATCTCAGTGGCGGCATCTGTCACTGCTGCATTGAAGGTGGTGGTCATGGCCTTGACTTCACCAGCTCTCAAAATGAGCAGTGGTGCAAATTTCCCTCCAATTGTGACTTGAAATATTTCTGCCCCCTCCGGGTCTTTCGGTTTGAAGGTCGAACTTCAGCCTGGTGCACTTTGCTTTGTTTATTATCTTCAAATGGCGCCGGAAAAAGACATCATCTTGAGATCGTGGTCACCTTCGATGTCTGCTCCTGGAGAAGTGCGTGTCTTGCAAGTGGTGACGCTTGATCTGAAGCGTTTCTTGATCATGATGTAGTCGATCAGGTTGTGATGCTCCCTGCAGGAATTGTACTAGATCTATCGTCTGGATTTTTGTGGGGACCAAGCGTGTTTGCTAATTTCAGATTGTTGTATCTGGCAAACCCCAGGAGTCTCTGTCATTTGTCTCGTTGTTGCAGTGGGGTCCACATGTGTCTCCCGCATCTTGGCCAACCATAGCGTTCCAGTCGCCTTGTACTATGACTATGTTCTTCCTCGGCACTTTTTCAAGGACAGCCTGCAGATGTTCACAGACATTCTCAATTTCGCTGTCGTCATAATCTGGTAGGGCGTGGGCCTAGACGATGCTGATGTTGAAAGGGGCTGCTCTCAGACGAATGGTAATGAGTCTACAGGAGACTGGGCGGCAACCCATGACAATGAGCAGATTGTCTTTGTGGACCAAGAATCCAACGCAATATTCGTGCCTGCCATCTCTCCTGCTGA